>VYXD01000888.1:608293-664573 GCA_013397195.1 Hylia prasina | reverse complement strand
CGGCCTGGGCGGCCCGGGCACTCGGAGGAACGTGGGGTGCGGTTGCTGTTGTCGGTACGGTTGGGAGTCTGTCCGCTGGAGCAGTGAAATGTGCGCTGGTGCGCCAGGGGGTGGAGGCGAGTCAGGCATATGAGAAGTACGAGCAGGGAAATTGGAGTTCAGCGCAGTGTGAGGATTTGCAGTCCTCAAGTACGAGAAGGCCTGACAGACACAGCTGGAATGAAGTAGGAAGAGGAATATAAAAACCGGGAGAGACAGAGGGTAAAATGGGTGATAAATACATAAAAAAGCAGTAAAGGCTGATAACAGCATGCTTTTTTAGTAGGACTGTTACGAGAAGGAAGTCGAGAGGCAATCTTAGAATACACTCCTTTAAATTCCTGAGGAATTGCGGCACAGACATTTTCACCTTTAACGCACAGGAATTCTCTTCTGCCAGAAGTTGTCGGGGAACATTTTTCAAGCATTGCAGCTTTCTCATATGTCCTGCTTGAGTGTGGTCATTGGGTGTGTTTGATCAGTTCGCTGGA
Organism: Hylia prasina; assembly: GCA_013397195.1. Classification (NCBI taxonomy): domain Eukaryota; kingdom Metazoa; phylum Chordata; class Aves; order Passeriformes; family Sylviidae; genus Hylia; species Hylia prasina. Next base: position 664,043 of record VYXD01000888.1, on the reverse strand, counting down.
TTTAGAAAAATATTCGGTGGGGATTTATATCATGAAGCACGCTTGACTTTTGGCTTACAAGAGCTTGTGTTTTCTGACTATCTTGAATTTGTGTTTTTATTTTTTGTGTATGTTTGTCCTTTCAGTCTTATTCTTTGTACCAGTGATCACAAAATTTGCTGAACTCTCTTTTGTTGTCTCCTCTATTGTTTTTATCTAGGTTAGTTCGTCAGATAGATTTTACTGCACTGACTTGGCATTGCACAGCCATAATAAACCTATCACATTTTTATTCTTCTTTCCATTCCCCTCGGCTATGTTCTTGGGATCGCTGTATAAAATGAGATACTGTATCTTCCTAGAATTGTGTCTGGACCTCAGTCTTGAAGAAGCACCACTGCTGGAAATACTGCTGCTGTGGTGGATGTTTAAAATTAATCCATACGTCTTTAGACTGAGCTAGGAAATGTTAGGGTGGGAACGGCTTGCATCTAGCAGCTTAATATGTTCAGTTGCATTCCTGCTGATGAAGAGCCCCCAGGACAGGAGCACAAATCTTATATCTGCTCAGAGACATGGGTGCAAATGTATATACTACAAAAATTCCTTAACAGGAATTTTTAAATGCGGTGATGTAAAGAATTATATTTTCTTTAGGTGCTTACTGTTCACTTTCAGCCTCTGCTCACATTCAAAATTATTGCTGATACTTATTTTGGGAAGGTGTATGCTGTTCTGAGGAGTGTTTTCACCCTTTCTGAATGATCATTCTTGCACGGCTGTGTTTTTTCTGGTTTTTCTTTCCCTGTCAAAGTTTCTGATGTCACATTGGGAAAGAATCAATGCTGGATCCTGACTGCTGGGTTACATGTTTCCCCTTTTGTATCTGTTTTATTTTTTAATAGGTAACAAAATAATTGATGCAGGCCTAGGACATTCTGTTTACATGCAAAAGAAAGCAGGAACACAGCATCTGTAGAAAAGCAGATGATTGAAAAGTGACTGTTCTAAAGTCATGAACACTAAAGCATGAAGATTTATGTGTTAGCTAGTTTTGTTTTGAAATTAAATGACCTACAAAGTGAAAAGAACATACCCATCTTTCACTGTGGGATAAAGAAACCCATGGTGGTACTACTGTGTACTTACTGTATCCGTGTTTCTGCTGGGCCTCCAAAACTTAATGCACTTGTAGGATTGTCTTTGCATGGTAGGGGGAAGGTTCTTTTAGCTCTGTTGCTGCAAGTAGGGATTCTGAAAACATGCTCCCTGGCACTACTTCTCTAAAGGGGAAAGCAGGAAATGTGGCAGGATCATCGATATACAATAGCTATCCATCTCATGAATAATAAATCCATACCCTGCCAAGTAACCTGTACATCATTGGTTGAAACAAAATACGATGCTTCGAAATAAGGGAAGTATCGATAATGTTGTGTAAATTTTCTTCTAAAATCACTAACAATATCCTGAACTGGTTGAATTTCATAAAGGGTAGATGCTTCTGCAATTCTTAAATATTTAGTTTCCCTTTGAGTTAAGTAAGATTCTGCCTGAAATGCAGTGTCTAATTGAACTTGACTATTGGGAAACTTCATTGTGAGCAGGTTGCTCCTTAACTATTTCTTGCATATTTTTCTGACATGTAGCTACTGATTGTCAGTTACTGAGTCATCTGCCACAAATCTCTTCAAAATGCCCACTCTGATTTTTCCTTTAGTGCCTATTTTAGAGTAGGTGGGAAGTGAGACAAATTCTCATATTTTTTGAGATTTCCTGGTTATTAGTTTTTAGCACTGAGATCCAAGAACCCACTGTTCTGGCTGGTGAACTGGAGACTGTTCTTAAGTGAATATGTCCAGTCTTCCAAGTCATAATGTGAGTTTGGTTACTGAGACAGCTGCAGTAGTCAAGTGGACTCAGATCTACATTGCTGCTTTCTTATTTTTCGGTCTTACCATGAATGTCTGAAATGTTTTATTTCAATCTGGGTATGGTTAGTATTGCTTGTCCTTCAAGACTATGTGCAGAGTTATTCACTGCCTTGGTAACTGCCTTCAGGCTAGAAGGTATGATTTTTATCCATTGATCAGGTATTTGGCAGGAGAAAAAGTAGTTTGAAAGAAAAGAAGACTAAAATATTTCAGTATTTATTAGAATGGGAATTGTAAATGGAGAAAAGTTATCTAGGGCCTCTAATGGGTATTTCTCAAAGTAACACGGCACAGGAGCTTGACTGGTGATCCTGTTACAAGATTTCTTGAGGCAAGAGAGATTATCTTGATTGGAAAAAGTAACCAGTAGTTTTGCTGCCCTTCTTCCAGTCATCAGAGATACTTGTTACACAAATAAATGCAAGAATGCAAGAGACCACGTTTTCTGCTATTGCTCTACAACCTATTTTACAAAGATGCCAAGACACTTTGTGTTTGGGACATAAGAATGAAAAGAGAGAGCTTTAGCATTGACACTTCAAGAGGAGATTTCCCAAACATCAACTGAACGTTGTCTTCTGTGCACCTGATGTGAGACTCAAGGAGGTAGCACTAAAATATACATTGGGTCAAAGCTGCAGTGCCACTTATTCTACAAGTGCTTTGCTGTAGGGAGGAATAGCTCACGAGTCTGAATGGTGATGGACAGAGTAGGCTTATTTGTGTGACAGCAATGGAGTGCAGCACAGCCATCATCCCAAGGGAAGGAAGTCATCTTTGACATCTTGAGTAGCTTCAGACTTCCAGCTGTCTTAGGTCTGTGCTAAAGAAAATGCATCATTGCTAGCTGAATTCAGGATGAGCAATGAGCAGCTAGATGGCTGAACAGAATCTTCAGTAGTTTCCCACTCTTAGTGAAGAATTTCAGTTTAGATGATGCAGTTTGTATCACAGGTATGTGTAAGTGAAAACCTTCTGCCAGAAGAGGAATCCTTGTCCATAAATTGTCTTGTCTATCCCAAGTGTGCATGTTACCCTTGTATCTTCAGTATACTTAGTATAGCATGGTCTGTCTTTTTTTATTTTTAGAAAAGGTGTGCTGGCTTACTGGCTGCTCTGATTGAGGCAGAATATTAGTAGCAAACTGACAAACTGCAAGTTTTGATAATGAGTCTTTACCAATTTAGAGTAGATTTATAACTGATTTAATGGCTTGGCTTGCAGTGGTAAACTCCCAGGTAGATTTAAGGTTATGTAAACTGGGATTTTTACTTACCGCTTCAGGATTTTTACATTCATTTGACTAAATTGCTTGTAATATAGCGTGGAATAACTAGCTTGAGTATTGCTGAAATCCATGCAAATGAGCAGGCAGTTTGGGTTCTTTGTCCTTTTAGCAGCACACCTCAAGGAGATCTTGAATGAGCATGTGGATGAGAGGATGGGTGTTGAATACCTGGTGTCATGCTGGTGTGGTATCTGGCCGGCTTTCCTTTGCAGAGCATTTTTTTAATGCTTGCATGCTCTGTATTCTGTCTGAACTGAATGCTCTCCCAATTCCTATAAGAACCCAGGTGATTGTCTTACACTGTTTTTTACTTTAAATTAATTTTAGTTTTTCAGGACCTTGGCTTCTTTTTTGCACCACTGTCAAAACTGTTCTTTCAGGTAGCTTTCACTTCTGTCTGCAGGTTGTTTTGTACTGTACCTTTCACAAAAATAATGTGCTTGTTTTCCACTAGATTTCAGTATTTCACATGTCAAAGTAAAACTGTTGCCCTTCAAACGTCTTATCACTTAAAATTCAGGCTTTCACTGAACCTTTGCATATTCTTTGCTATTTTCGTCCCAAACTATGCAGTTCAAAAGATACTCCAATGTAGGCATGCAATCCACAAATTTTTTAGACTTTGTTGGAAAGGGAATATTCATGTCTGCTTTTTCCAAAGCAGAGGAGTTTGTAATTCAAATCAGGCACTTAGCAGACAGTGTCCGAGTCTACATACAGAAACGATAGCAGCTTTCTTAATATGTGTAGAGATTTGCAGGATGGACACCAGGCATCTTATTCTCTCTACGAAATCTTATAAGATTGTGTTCTGATAAATGTTTCTTCAGAAGGCAATGAAATATTGATCTTTCAGGAGGAGAGAATGTATTTTGAACATCACATCTAGCTTTTTGCATTTTGTGTAGGCACAATACAGTGTAGAAGTAATTCTCTGATTCATTGTTTTGTATTCCAAAGCGGAGCACCTTCTGAAAATATTTTTTGCCTACTTACTTCCATTTCTTTGTTATTTGTCTTCAAAAATTTTCTGTTCTCCATTTAAAATTCTGAATTAAAAAACACTTGGATGACAGGTCAACTTAGTGATGTATTTCTTCATGGTTTTTTGTTGGTTGTTTTTTCTTGCACGTGATTGTTTGATGACTGTGCAATGTGTAGCACAATTGAGCACAAGTTCAAACAGTAAAAATTCCTTGCCTGGTCCTAAGTGACATTAGAAGTGATACCTTTGAAAATAGCAGTATGCAAAATCTTTTTGGGGAAGAAAAAGAATTGTATATTTACTTCTCTAAAGCAGTTTTGACTGCTCAGAATCCATGATTATATGCATTGGAAATTTAGGAAAAGTTTAGTGAGAATATTCTGATATTTATGGACTAAAGCCATCCATGTTACACTCTGGATTATGCATTCAGTGCCAGAATTTGATCACTGTCAGAGATGGGCTGTAGGTGGTACTGTCTGTATTTCACACTGTGGAAGCTGATATGACACTCATTGTCTGATGCAGAATTTTTGGAATTTCTTTGGGTTTAAAATTATTTTTGCATTTAATTCAAAACTAGGTTTAATAGGCATTTCTTGGGGAGCAAGATAGGACACATACTCTTGATCTTTTTTTGTAAGGAATGTAATTTAGGCTGTGCTTTGGTGTAGAGCTAATTCTACGTATGCTGTTGTCTTCCTGAGTTTGCAGGGAACCAAAACCATTATCTCAGTAATGAGAAATTGGAAAATAATCTCCGGATTGTTGGTTTGAATGCCAGCACTTTTGTATCTACTTGCACGTGACATTAACAAAGCTACCTGACTAGTGTGCTTCTCTGAGTTCTGAATTGGCTGCTGCATTCCTGGTACAGCTGGAGGTTGCAGCTTCCACTTACTTGTACGAAAGAACGTCCCTGGTAGCTCCTGTAAGGTAGTTTGGTATCACTGCATAAATGTGGGATGCACCAAGGAGAAGCAAGAGGTAGCATAGGCAGTAATAAATCTCTCATTTGAAAATGATGCTTTTTATATAAATGAAGCTGCTTTTGAGTTTCCAAACTAAAAAAAGAAACAGACTGTGCCACTTCTTTGAAGTTTTTTCTCTGTGAAGACCTAGGGATTTGGGTCTTCAATTACACTTACTCTGCTCTTTCTGCACCAGAATGTGAAACAGGTGGGGTGGGTGGAGAGAGAAGAGGATGCTGCAGAGACGTGCGTTTCTTTTGTTTTTAAGAAGAATGCATAGGAAAAGGTTTAGTGTTTAAAGACTGGCAAAAAGGACTACAGGGAAAGCAGACAAAAACGGCAGGTCACCATAGTAATTAGTATCAACCAATGAGAAAGGTCATGCTTCCTGGTCTAGGACAATAATTGAAAAGGGAGAAGGGTTTAAAAAGATTTCTGTAATTCAGTTTGGGCTGGAGGGGGGCGAAGGTCAAACCAAGAACTTTATGTGTGCGTGTGTGTGTGTCCAAAAGCAACCAGGAAAACTTTACTAGTTCAGTAGTTATTGAAATGCTGGTGGATGTGGGGCTTCCCTGGGAGGAAGATTGTTGTTTGGTTCTGGGTTGCTGCCCAGGTTTTGTTGGTGAGCAGTGTTAGATGTTTGTGCATTATTAAGGTGCACACAAGCAAAGTGCAGTTGGAACTCATTTCAAAACAGTAACTCCTTTGGGTTTGTAGGCTTTAATTCTCTTCTTGCACAGCGTGACAGTGAATGAGAGTGTGCGTGTGTAAAGGAACTTGTCTTAGCAATGGTCTGTCTCTTTCAGAGACCATGTATGGGTAAAGCAGTTCTGCTGGTTCAGCTCCTGCTCCTCCCTCCCGGGGAGCTGAGCAGAATCTCTTATGCTGAAAGGGTTGTTCCACTTTCTGCTTTCTATATTTGTCCAGCAGAGCACACTGGCTCACCAGGCAGTGTGGCTGGCCTGGTGGGCATTTGCTGAGCAGAATTGAGAGCCAGGGCTTAGAGTCTCTGTTACTTCCGTCCGTGTGTCTGTCTGTCTGTCTCTGGGGACAACTGGTGTTCCAAGTGAAAGGTGATCTGTTTGTGGATGTTGTCTTTTCTGTAAAACACAGTTTATCCAAATTTGGGAGCCTAGGGACTGGAAATAGAGGAGTTGTCTTACAAGGACAGTTTGTAGTGGGTGGCAATGGCATCAGAAAGACACAGATTTAACCTCCAAAGGAGCTGCTGTCTTCTGGGATGAGGATTTTAATCTCCCTTCCTGCTTTGGGGAGTGATTAGCCAAGGCCTGTATCCTTCCATAAAAGGTCTGTTGTCGCTGTCTGCCTCGAAGATTAATGAAAGCTAGATCCTGTCCTGGAAGATCTGAGTGCTGTCTTTGCTTGTTATGGGCAATGGGGATTAATGAGGAGCTAGACCCTGGCCTGCCTAGTTTGGAATCAGGAGTTGCTGTTCAGGGATAGGGCTTGTGGGAAATACCTTGTTAGGAAGGGCTGGAAACTTGCAGCTGAGACTTCCTTGACTGTGTGCTTGCATAAACTTTGTATTAAGGCCCTGCACACGTTGGGATGACTATTCACAATTGCTTTTTTTAAATAGTGGATCCTATGAGCAAATAGTGCAGAAAGTCTGTTAGCTGCTACACTGTAGTACACTGTTGATACAATCGTATTTGAATTGCAGAAAGGTACTGGAAATAGTGGCAGCAATTAAAAACATTAACTGTGGCAATAATTTTTTGAGAGGGAGAAAGAGGGCAATTTTTTATAGGGTACTTCTTCTGAATTTTGAGAAATACTGTCTCCTTAAAAATTCTGCTGTCTTTTGAATATCTAAGCAAATTAGCATCAGCCTTTTGTTTCTAGAATTTGAGAGAGGAAAACATTGTTTCAGTTGTGAAATTGATTTTAGCAAAAGTCTGCATTTTTTTTTCTTGAGGACCATGTTCCATAAACTCAGTTTGAATTATTTTTCTTTCTTACCACTGCAGTGTCTTTAGTGTACTTCCTCCTGAGAAAGCTGTGTGTCTCTTGAATTTGGAAGGACATTTTGGAGGCAAATTGGTGGATCTCAGGTGCCTGGCAATGTCTGGATTGTACTGATGTCTGCAGGCAGGGACCTGTAATTGATGCGTGACAGGGGGTCATCTTGAACTGATTGAACTCAAGCAACTTAGTTGTGTGGTTGCTTTCTGATCATTCTGTTTAACAGGGACACACTGCAGTAGTTTTTTCCATCTTCATGTGGAAAACCTATGGAATTTGTTGTAAATATCCTGCCTGTGGAATGTTAAGCTTGTTACCTGAAATGTCTTGATATTTTACCTAATTCTGGCATCCTCTGCTAGAATTAGGCCCTCTGCCCGCCTGTCTTCCCACTTTTCCAATTGCTGACTCCCCAGCTGACAACCTTTCATTTATATGAGTTACCAGTTAAAAGCAAATCTTGGTGCTGTTTGAGGCCAGTGATTGGAGTGTTATGATTCCTCAGCTTTCAAGTGTTTTCTTGTAGCATACTCACCTTTTCCTCCAAGTAGTCTTGGAGCAGGAATATGATTAGGGAGTTTCAAAGGCTTCTTGGAAGTACACTATTGCATGTTTAAAAATGCTGTGTGTCCTGTGAAAGATGCCATGAAAATGGACAGAATAAATAATAAATATAAGTACACCAAGGGCATTTGAGTACTAGAATGGAACTGGGGAATTTCAATCATACCATTTTGTTAGAATCATCCTAAAGGCAATATATGAGAAAGTGACATTGTTCAGAGCTAAGCCAAGCTGTCAAGACAGGAAATCTTGTCTTGCTGTATATACTTCTGTATATACTTTTGTGTTTAATTTGATATTATTAAGAATACCAAATAATCCATTCTATCTTGATGGTTACCCTGTCTGCAGAAGAGGTTTAATCATGGTGGGAAACAAATTAACTTTTGTCTGATGTCCTTTGAAGGTACTGAAATTCCACAGGAAGGTGCAAATTTCTATTTTCTTCTTGCCCTACTGCTTTTTTTTGTTTTGTTTTTACAAAAATAAATCCTTTTTGAAAATATTATAATTATGCAGTTGAATAATAAAGTTAGGTTCAGAGAGGACATATGGGAGGAATTTTGAATTAAGTCTGGTGTGCATTTCAAATTGATGAAACTTAAAACTGCTATTGTAAAGTAATTAGAGGTATTAAACTCCAGAAAGAATAAATGAAAGTTGGAAAACATTTACTTGTGAGGTTAAGAAGTTAAATCATACTGTTTAATCAATAATATGGAGTGACATGTCTCTAATATCTGAGGCAGTCCACTGACAAAAAGGTGGAACAGTGAAGATGATTATAAGGAAGGACATGTTTATAGTTCTTACAAGCACAGTGATTTCTTAACAGAAGCAGTGGAAGCCTTGTTTATCACTTGAGGCCTTTAAAAAAGATCAGTCAGTAGAGATTTAATTGTGTGAAATTCAGTACCTAAATCTGATGATCAATGAGTAATTTGAAGGAGCATCTGCCAGTAATTGCTCTGAAAGAGGCTTGAGCCATTTTTCATGCATTTTTCCTTTCCTTTGTGCTACCCAGAACGTGTAGTTGTGCAGTGAATTGAATCTAGGAGCATGTCTGGGTTTAAACTATTATTTCCTGTTGTTGGTGGTGGACAATATCACACCTTGACCATTTCCTTTCTCAGGCTTGTTACACAGAGGTGGGGATGGACAGCTGGTGAGAAAAGAACTGTGCACTGTTCTTCTGGCAAGAGCACCAGCTTAAACTGGATCTATGGCAGGAGTATCTCAGTCTATTCCTTTGTCTTTCTTCTCCATTTCTACTGAATGTTTATGGAGAGCTTGTATCCAGTCTTCTCAGTTGTATAACCTGAAATATTAAGTGAGAATTGTTTGCCTGTGTTGCCTACTGGGGCATATATAATTTGATTCTAGACAGGGAAGTTCTAAATGTTGTCTTAACATAGTTCTTAATGAATGCAGTATTTGGTATATGCTGTGTTTGATGCTGCTCTACAGAAAACCTGAAGTATATTTGGGAAATTGGTGAGCTTTTCTGATATGAGGACAGAGAGAAAATTATGTACCACATAGAATGTAAGGTTTTGGAAGTATAAGGTGCTTCTAGAATCTAGGCATGAGGTACAGAGAATCCAGAAAGAGATTTATTTTATGTCTGTTTTGCATGCTCATGGAAGCAAAGCTGTATTATAGCACTTGGTTTTGCCATAAAGTTCATGTAGTCTCTTCCTGCTAGCACTGGAAAACTCCTAGCAGGTGTCATACTGTGCCTTCCAGTAAAAGTGAATGGAAATGAATTGATGGATAAGTGTGTGAGTGAAGAACATCTGAAAACAGATGCATAAGCCTTCAAGCAAATACTGACCCCCTAGCTCTTAGCAAAGTACATTGACACTCTTGATCCTTCTCCACACATCCAACATTGCTTTTGTGATTGGTAGTCACACAAAAATTGTGCTTCATGGCATGTGTTCCTGTATTCATGTGTTTTCAGTAGATCATAAATGAATGCAGGTTTTTTAAATACAGTTCTTCTGTATTATTTAGACTTGTATGTTTCTGATACTGTATAAAGATACCGAAGAGGGGAGTAAATGTTGCAAAAAAGAAATCAAAGGATGTATAAATTATGACAAATGAGAAACCTTCAGAGATCTGGACTAGAAGCTTAGTAAGAACTGCTTTGCAGTGAAGTGGTTACATTTTATTAAATTTGTGGTTTAGAGCAAAAATGGGACATTCCTAAGTAGATGCTCCCACAGCAATGCCAGCACTTCCATCTCTTGGAGAAAAAGAAATAGTATGAAATATTTTTAAAGCTTCAGCTCTGTACATCCAATATTAAATCTCTTCCAGTGTTAATGAAAATTATTTGCTGTTAAAAGTGATTTGAATCAATATTCATTGTCTATAATAGAGCAGTAACTCCAGTTCTTTGCAGATGTAAATGAGTGCAATTTGAATCCATTTACTTCTGCAAAGGATTTACCGTGTGCCTGTTACAAAATGAAGATAAAAATAATTGAGCATATTTTTACTCTTTGGTTTGCAGGCGTGGCAATGGCAGATTCTGCACGGTAGAGTTCATGGCAAGTATTTGTCTAATATAAGCCAAGCAAGACACATACAAGCTTCAGGTAAATCAGTCTTTCTTAGCTGTGCTTCTTTGAAATAAAATAAAAATGTTTATACTAAAACATTTTGCAAATAAGGAATTTCAGACCTACTCAGAATTTTGTGTACCATTCAATTCTGATCTTTCAAAATTGGAACACCTCAAAATTTTTTCTTCCTGAAGCTAGCAGTAGATGCTGGAAACAGCCATGTGCACTGTGTCCTCCTTTGGCATTTTAGGTGTGGTAATACAGAATAGTGATTGCATTTGAAGGTCTTTGTGGGGACCTGCAATACATCCTTATTCCCTGTTTGCTTTTGCAACTATTCCCTTTTGTACAACTGGAAAAAAGGTGTGGAAGTATCTTGAATTTTTAACACAGCCATGCAAGCTGTGTCTGTCTAAACATTGTACAGGGGTGGTTTCCCCATTGAGATATTTTTATCTTGCCCTTAAAGATAGGTAAATCAAAGGTGTTAGTGTTTGAATCTCGTGGCTGAGATGGATGAGGTTGTTAAAGTTTAGCTAAAGTTCAGTTGCTTCTAGGAGTAAGCTTAGTGGTTAAACAGAGTATTGTTTGTGTTCACTAAAACTCAATCTTTTACTCAAAAGAAGACCAAACTCTGCTGTATGTGACAGGTCTTTCTGTGGCATATAGAGTCTCCTTAAAGCAAAACATGAATGCAGGGTTTCTGACCTTCACTCAAAAAGCAAACGAAAGCTTGCTCTAGTTTGTACCTTCTCTATTTGCAACTCCTGGTATATTTTGAGAGTCCCTTCATACCATAATCTGGAGAGAGATAGCGAGCTAAAATCTTGTGTTGGTGAGATTTTGGATTTTATTAACACACAGATGTTCTGTGGAAGTTTTTTTTGTGAAGTTGTTTACCAGGATTTCAGTTGAGATACAACTGTAACAATGTGATACTCCTGACTCTGATTAAATACATTCTGTCACTAGTTTTCAAAATACCTTTTCACAAAGAAATAAGATTATTATTTTTACTTTGTACATATTTGTCCATATTCTACAAATGGAAGCTCTTAGGACCAAAAGGAAACTATTCAGCCACATAGTTAATAATAGAAGTTACGTCTTCTAAGCCTCAGTCTCATGTTTTCAACAGCAGATCATAGGATTGGTTTGTATTGTTAAGTGTGTCTTTGACACGTTCTTTTTGGATTGTGAGACTTAATGATCAATCTTGGAGGTGTTTGGGCTGTAAATGGTGGCTGGACATGGAACAGACATTGAAATATGATCAACATTCCAAATCTTAGGTATTTTATGATGTCCTGGTTAGAGTAACTTGAAGTACAGCACTTTAAATGTTTTCCTGTCTTTTGATCTTTATCTGCAGTGGTCCCAAAATGTGAACCCCTTCTGTTCTTCATTCTGTTCTTCCTATTACATCTGAAGTTGAAAAAATTTACATTCTTATAGTAGAACATAGTGTAATGAGTAATTCAAATTGCTAACTGTATAGTTTGTCTGCTACCCCGTATACCCTTTAGTATTTGTGCTGGCAGCACTGAGAAAAACAGTATTTGACTGCTCTGTCTGCCAAAATAAATTGAGCAGGCGCAGTGACTGAGCTGTGGCCTCACATTGAACAAGCAGCTTCTGCTGCTGAGATTTGGGTGGTGTAAAGATTGCAGTAAAAGGGCACTTCTCAGATAAAGAAGCACATCTCCTTCTCTAGCAAGGTTTTTATATCATGGGAGTTTCTCCTTGCTATCTCTGTTGTGTGTTGCCTCATTAGTAAGGGTTGCTACAAAGTGACACTTTCTGTGGCTTGTGGCCTGAGCTGTGCAGAGTTTGAAATGTCCTCTGATTTGTGTAGGGCTCATGGTTGAGTTTGTAAGGTGTAGTGCACTCGCTCCGTCGCTCTTTGATGCATTGTTATCTCCCTCCTGTACTTCTAACAAAGAACTGGTTATTTCCATACTTTCAAATTTTCATTATTGGTCAATTGGGTTCCTAAAAGTATGTAAATCTGCAGTGAGTCTAAGCTGAATGCTGATTTAAGTGAGAGACTGTTGACGCCAGGATGTATCTGAGGTTGGGCTATGTGGTCTGTCTGATCTTTGGCCTCTTTAATTGCCAATGGTAACCTTGACATCCCATAAATATTAGTTCCTGGAAAGTGTAATGAGAAATAGGAGCTAACCAGTCTAGACAAAGTGCTGACTGTGACAGTAATTTCATTGATCAGAATCCATTAAATGATCTGATATTCTCTTAGATGGTCTGGGCTGCTGGTGAGACAGAGGTTTTACCACTTAGTAGAAAAGCAGTTTTACTAGATTTATTGGGCTCATATCCTTTGTCTAGTACTTAGTGGATAGCCCCACTTGTTTTCATTACCATCTGCAGTTGTATTTATATTACATTGCATATCAAAAGTTGCAACTGTTCTTCAGTGAGAGTATATTATGTCACCTTTAGCTCTGGCAGGGTCGTTAAATCTAAGCATTAAACCTTTGTTTTTCGAGATTGAGTACTCAGGTAGTGTCAGTAGTTCCTCCCAGCTTTGTGCAGTAGTTGAAAGTGACAACTGTACTCAGCTGCAACCTTAGTCAGGGGACAACTTCAGGAAAATTTTTATAAAAGCTGTGATGAGAGACCTGAATCTACCCCATTAATTGTTTTGCTGACCGCACTAAGAACACTCATGCAGCTATGAAAACAGTTGGCTCTCAGCATCACATGCTAGATGGGGAGAACCTACTTTGCACAAGAGCTTACTGCCCCATCAATTGATTACAGAAGTGACTGTGCTGCACACATGGCTAGCAACAGTCAGCTGTATGTATATATAAACCTTAGTCTGAGGGATCTAAGACCCAGTTTTTCCTGAGAAGAAACAGTTGTCAGATGCTTTGGCCTTTGGGCTGGGTTCGTCTGATGTATAAACTTGGATAAATTATTCAGTGTGTTTATGTTCTGCATGCAATTAAATAAACCATACTAAAACAATTTGTGAGTTAAGAGCACTCTCCCAGGCTTTCCACAGGTGATTGTCAGATTTGCTGCTTGTTTTTTGAAGTTTTTATTGTCTTGGATTTTGCTTTTGATTCAGTGAAGTGTATATTTTTTCCCAAAGGTATCCAAGAGTTATGGGTTCCTCTGGCTATGTTAGCTGCACTTTTGGTTTCTTTGAAGTTTTTAAATTAATTCACTAGAGTTACAGTTATGTATGTGAAGTGAAGATTTTCTTTTTAACATCAAAAAGTTATTCATATAGATATTCTTAAGCATTGACAAAATCAAGTTTTTTTTTCTGAAAGCTGATTATCAAAGAAGTGTAACTTAACATATAAGCAAAAAATTTATTTTACATGTTGTTTTGAAGACATCAGATGTTAGGCTGAAGGAGGTCTGTTAGCAGGAATCTGAGACCATTTTTCTGGCCATAAACAAATATTTTGTAATTAAACTTCAGAAAAGCAGAGGAATCTGGCTGAGATGGGAAAAGTGTCTTAAGGTAACATTTGCCTCAATCAGTAATTGGGGCTTCATAATCTAGAATGTTGTTGTGAAACAGAATAAAAATAAATATGAACAGTAGTAAGTTTTGAGTAATATTCTAAGAAAGAAAAATTCACAGTTTTGAAAATGCACATTTCATATAACTGTGTTATGTCTGTCAGGTTTCATGGACTGAGTTCTGTTTTCAATAAATACTACAAGAAAATAAATTTTGTTCTTTTGTTTAGGATTCTTTGTTCCTTTAGAGGCTTTTGTACTTTATTTAATGAATTGAACAAATAGGAAGAATTCAGAAAAATTGAAAATTCTCAAGAAATCTATCTCCCTTTGAAAAAGAGGGCAGGAGTACATGTGATAAATAACAAGTATATTTCATGACAGGTTAGAAAAGGATGTGGCTGGCGTATTCTCACTGACTAAAAAAAAAATACAGAACCAAGGTTAAGTAGGGGTCTGCAAAGCAGTCAAAATGTGGAGCTCAGATAGCCTTGTATAATTCTTCTCCTTGCTGGTGGATGCAGTTTTTAGTTTGGTAACTACAGATAAGTAAATAAATTTGGATTTTCTGTAAAACACTGCTAGACTGACATGAGTGTAGTTCTGCAAAATAACCCAGGAGGAGGCAGAGAAGAAATTATTTGAGGGGCAAAAAACAGTCAAGAAACCTCACAAATAAAAAATCCCAAGTTTGTTTTTAAATATGGACTAGCCTGTGTTGAGAGTCTGTTACTGAGTTTGCAAAAAGAGAACTCTGAAACATGAAGTAGCATCCCCAATTTATGAGGTGCTAGTACAGAAAATCTGTATGGTTCCTGGCTGATTATTTGCTTAAGATGTAGAAATAGCATTTTTTCCTTGTGTTACTCAATTCTGTGTTCCCTATTTCAGTGCTTTTTGATACATTTCCATTTATTAAGTCATACATTAGAGTTCCCTCCTGCAGGTTGATGGTCATCTCTTAGTGCTGCAGCTGTCAAAATAACATCAAATAGGAGTTTAGGATTGTGGCTACTGTTGTTGGTAGCTGCTTCTGTTGCGACAGCCAGAAAGCCAGATAGGTGGCATAAGTCCAGTGAGCATTGCTAGGAAGCTCTAAGACTTCTGTTTTCAGCCATGTTGTGTTTGCAGTCCATTTTTGTGCACCCTTTCATTTACCCTGTTTCTTTGAAAAATGCAACTTCAGTTTTGACTCTTGTCTAGGGTTGTTACCACCTCATGGTGACTTCTGTTATTAAAAATATGCTTCACTTTCTCAGTCCTCAGTGCTTTACCAGGTAGAATTCATGTAATGATTGTTACTATCTGCTGTTAACTCTGGAGTCCTCAATGTGTGTTTTCCTTATCTTTTAGAGTGAAGACTGGAACGACTGGAGGGAGGTGCATAGCTGCAGGTATGAACCAACTAAAGTTTGTATCCCTCAGTCGTGGAGTAGAGCTTCCTTTCAAAGGTTTAGAGAGATGTTGTTTTTACATTCAGTGATGAAAGCAGTCATTTTCCACTGCAGTGAGCAGTGCTCCCTGAACCTTAAACTCTGCAGTTTCCTGCCTTTGTACTGCCAAAGGGGGTTGGGAGTGTTAACAGTTCAGGACTGTGAGTACTGAGTCAATAGACATCTTTAACTCCATCTATAATTTAATAATTTTAGAAACATGCAAAGTAGAAATGCATGTCTTCACAGTAATTTCTTGACCAGAACAAATCTGCAGTATTCTGTAGTACATGAAACCCTAAAGGTGAGTATTAGTGGAACAACTCCTGGGCTGAGACAAATTTGATTATGTGCAGCAGAACAGGAACATAGTCTAGTATGAAAATGCATGGAGTCAAATGTGAGGATCTTTTGGTGCAATTTTCTTAGTGCTAGAAGTCCAGTTAAGGGTGTTGTTTCATGTGGCAGCAGACAATTGCCCCTTCTCAGTTTCCAGCTGAGAGTTTAGTGCTGTGTCCTTTAGTTATGTTTGGTTCTCATGGTAGCTTGCATTATAGACGGAGTCAGCTTGTCAACCCCCTAAAAAGCTTTTCTGTGATCTAGTTGTTTCTCTGGTTTAGGAAGTTGGAATGATTTACTGTGTGGTCAGAGGAGTACAAAAGAACGTATCAGACTGTTTGTACTGTGCACCTCAAGAGTTTCGATTCACTTCGGAGACAACTGACCTGTAACTGCTGTGTTAAGTAACATTAGCAGTATCATCACAACCAAAGCCTGGTGATTTTTGTTCTTCCAGTGAATTACCTCTGCTGTGGCAGAAACATTTTAAGATGTGCTTTGGTCTGTAGACAGCCAGGGAGAATTGAGTTTTTATATTGTCTTGAGGAAAGATTTGTTTTCTGCTATAGACAGACATTTGCTACAGTTTTCATAAACACATTGGGAAGGATTTAGTTATGTCTATATCACAAAGAAAAACAAATTTGTCTTTAAACTGCAGGATATCCTGTCTCTCCATAGGTTACTTATCAGGGTAGAAAGATCTACAGTTGTTTAAGAAATCCAGGAACACCTTCATTTTCAAGTGATTTTTTAGAGAATTGGTGATTGACCTCTGTGTTTGGAAGTACCGGTTTAAGGGCATTTGTCCCCAGGCATCGTGTGGTTTGCAAAACACTCAACTATTTTTCTAATGACTAGTGCTCTGTACTCTGCACTTCCTGCTCCTTTGCTGTCCATTAGGACCATATAGAAGATTGGAAAGAGAGATTACTTATCATTATGTTGGTGGCTTTTTTCTGAAGAATTTGCATCTTTTGAGATGGACTATACTGATTAGGCCTAGTTTTTTAAACTCATGGGATTCTCCAATTGCAAAACCCAGTTCCAGAATCAGTATATTTGGATTACTTAAATAACAAAACAATCAGATTATTTAAATAGCAAGATAATCGCCAAGTTTCTGGTTGATGAAAATAAGTCACTTTTATTCAGTGCAAGATCCATGGTTTCTCATCTTAAGAGCAAAATAAAGTGGCATTCATCTGCCTAAATGTGAATAAGAAGGGTGTTCAAAATGAAGAGCATGGAGTCTTCTTGAACATCTAATAATGGTATATAAAATTGTTTGTATATGTCCCAGTGTGAAATGGCTCATCATTATTAACTCTACAGAGATATATCAGAATAAAACCGATGGCATTCTGCTTCTGGTCTGGTATGGAGAATAAAAATGAGGAGGAGTCAGCTTTACTTTGAGATAAGGAGTCAATCCTAACTCTGTATTGACTCTTGTCACATACACATTTACCATGCTGAAACATGTCTGTCTTCAAATAAAATTTCTGCAGATACAAGCCCTTTCTGAACTGGAAGTCTTTGGCACTTCCATGGAAATAAAAATGGGCGTTGAGATTGTAGATTGTCAAATGATAGTCGTGGAATCTTTAAGCTTGGAGAAGGCTCTTAAGATCACAGAGTTCAAGCATGAACCTAACACTGCCAAGTCTGTCACTAAACCTGTCCCTAAGCACCACATCTACACATTTTCAAGGACCTCCAGGGATGGAGATTTTAACACTTCTCTGGGCAGCCTGGTCCAATGCTAACAATCCTTTCAGTGAAGAAATTCTTCCTAATATCCAATCTAAACTTCTTCTGGTGTGACTTGAGGTCATTTTGTCTAGTCTTGTTACTTGGGAGAAAAGACTGACCCTCACCTCAGTACAACCTCCGTTTAGGTAGTTGTAAAGAGAATAAGGTCTCCCTTCAGCCTCCTATTATTCCTGGCTAAACAACCCCAGCTCATTCAAGTTCTCTCCATAAGACTTGTGCCCCAGACCCTTCACCAGCTCCGTTGTTCTCCTTGGACATGCTCCAGGTCTTCAGCGTTCTTCTTGCACTGAGGAGCCTAAAACTGGATGCAGCCCTTGAGGTGCAGCGTCACCAGTGCCAAGTACAGGAGGACAATTGCTGCCCTGCTCCTGCTGGTCACACTGTTGCTGATACAGGCCTGGATGCCATTGGCCTTCTTGACCACCTGGGTACTGCTGAATCGTGTTCAGCTGCTGTCAGCCAGCCTTCCTAGGTCCTACTCTGTTGTTCAGCTTTCCAGCCCCACTTCCATCGGCCTGTAGTGCTGCCTGGGATTGTTGTGACCCAAGTGCAGGACCTGGCACTGAGCCTTGTTGAGGGGCACGCAGTTGGCCTCAGTCCATCGATCCAGCCTACCCTGATCCCTCTGCAGAGCCTTCCTGTCCTCTGGCAGATCAACACTCCCACACAACTTGGTGTTGCCTGCACACTTGCTGAGGATGCAGTTGATCCTTTCATTCAGACCATTGATAAAGAGATTAAACAGGACTGGCCCCTGTGCTGAGCCCTGGGGATCACCACTGGTGACCGACCATCAGCTGGGTGTAACTCCAGTCACCACCACTCTCTGGGCTCAACAGTCCAGCCAGATTTTACCCAGCAGAGAGTACACCCATTCACATCATGGGAAGTCACTGTGAACAGGAGGATGCTGTGGGAAACAATGTCAAAGGCTTTATTGAAGTTCAGGTAGACATCAAAAGCCTTTTCCCCCATCCACTCAGCAGGTCACCTTGACATAGGAGATCAGGTTGGTAAAGCAAGACCTGCCTTCCAGACACCCCTGCTGTCTGGGCTTGATCACCTCCTTGTTCCCTATGTGTTGTGTGATGTCACTCAGGATGATCTTCCCCATCCCAGAGGTCAGGCTCATAGGCCTGTGGTGATGCCTTAAGTTTTAGCTGTCATGTTTTCAAGATTCTGTTCTGCATTAGTATATAACTCTGAATATCATATAAAGTGTTCGCAAGTTCTCTTCACAGGGCAGTTAGGCAAAACAGTCCTTTTCCAGCCTGAGAACCAAGGACACCATTGCAGCTTCAAACCCAAAAAGGTATAAACAACAGTGAATTGAGGAGAGTAATCTGGGAGGATGGAACTTCATAATCTGAAGCTGTAATTGGACAATTAACCCAAATATGCAGATGGACCAAAACTTACAGAAGGGTGAAAATGCGTGATGAGTTGTCCATCTTACATCCCTCTTGGGTCCATCTTGAGTCCATCTTGGGTGTAGCCATGGCCAAGCTCTTGTACTGCCCAGGGTGTATCCTTTGAAGGCCTTTTAATAAATACCTGCTTTATTCCTTTAACTCTGTCTAGCCTCTGTTCCAGGTAGCCTCTCTAGGTGTCAGTGGTTCCCCAGATGCTGCTTTCAACCCTTCATGTAGATGGGGTGTAACATTTGCTAACTTCCAGCCAACTGGGACCTGTCTGGTTACGCAGGACTGCTGGTAAATGGTGGAAAGTGACCTGGCTAGCTTTTTCATCAGCTCTCTCAGTACCCATGGGTGGATGCCGTTAGGTCCCATGGACTTAAACAAGTCTCTAACCCTGCCTTCCTAGATTATGCTCCCCATCTTTGTCTTCCATCTCAGGGGGCTGGGTACCTTGAGAAAAANCTGCATTAGTATATAACTCTGAATATCATATAAAGTGTTCGCAAGTTCTCTTCACAGGGCAGTTAGGCAAAACAGTCCTTTTCCAGCCTGAGAACCAAGGACACCATTGCAGCTTCAAACCCNCTTAGCCCTCCTTTTGTTGCTAATACATTTTGAAAAACGTTTCTTGTTGTCTTTTATGGTAGTAGCCAAATTAAGTTCTAGTTGGGTTTTGGCCTTCTAATTTTCTTCTTCCATAACATCAGGACATCTTTGTAGTCCTTCCAAGTTGCCTGCTCCTGTTCCAAAGGTATACACTCTTTCCTTCCCCAACTGAGTTCCAACCAAAGCTCTCTCTTCAGCCAGGTCTTCTTCCTTGCTGGCTCGTCTTTCAGCATGTAGCNACCTGCTTTATTCCTTTAACTCTGTCTAGCCTCTGTTCCAGGTAGCCTCTCTAGGTGTCAGTGGTTCCCCAGATGCTGCTTTCAACCCTTCATGTAGATGGGGTGTAACATTTGCTAACTTCCAGCCAACTGGGACCTGTCTGGTTACGCAGGACTGCTGGTAAATGGTGGAAAGTGACCTGGCTAGCTTTTTCATCAGCTCTCTCAGTACCCATGGGTGGATGCCGTTAGGTCCCATGGACTTAAACAAGTCTCTAACCCTGCCTTCCTAGATTATGCTCCCCATCTTTGTCTTCCATCTCAGGGGGCTGGGTACCTTGAGAAAAATTGGACTTGTTATCAAAGGCTAAAGCAAAAAAGGCTGTAAGTACCTCTGCCTTTTCCTCATCCTTTTTCACTGTTTCTCTCTGCATCCAGATGGAGATTTTCCTTAGCCCTCCTTTTGTTGCTAATAAATTTTGAAAAACATTTCTTGTTGTCTTTTATGGTAGTAGCCAAATTAAGTTCTAGTTGGGTTTTGGCCTTCTAATTTTCTTCTTCCATAACATCAGGACATCTTTGTAGTCCTTCCAAGTTGCCTGCTCCTGTTCCAAAGGTATACACTCTTTCCTTCCCCAACTGAGTTCCAACCAAAGCTCTCTCTTCAGCCAGGTCTTCTTCCTTGCTGGCTCGTCTTTCAGCATGTAGCCCTGCTCCTGAGCCTTTAGGATTTCCTTCTTAAAGCACATCCAGCCCTCCTGGACTCCTTTGCCCCTCAGGACTGCCTCCCAAAGGATTCCCTCAACCAGTCTCCTCCTCAGTCCAAAGTCTACCCTCCAGATATCCAGGATGGCACTTCTGCTGCCATTACCTCCTTACTTCTCCAAGAATCAAAAACTATCATTTTGTGATTGTGATGCCCAAAGCAGCACCCACCAGTCCTTCCCCATTTGTTAGCAGCAGGTCCACTGGGATGCCTTCCCTACTGGCTCCCTCACTGTCTGTGTCAGGAAACTACTGTCCACGCACTCCAAGAATTTCCCACACTCTTTCCTCTCTGCTGTGTTGTATTTCCAGCAAACGTCTGGTAAGTTGAAGTCCTCCACAAGAACAAAGGCTGGCAATAGTGAGGCTTCTCCCAGCTGTGTGCATTGGTGCAGATGCACTTCAGCCAGGCTATCAATCCTGCTGCCTTTTCAGGGAGAGAAGCTGTAATTCCTGCATGAAACTTACAAGGCATTTTGGCTCTTTTCCTGTAAAAAGTTAATTCTTCCTCAGTACTCTTAAAGCCATTTATGGTTTAGGAAAGTAGATAGAAATTTATTTGATGACATAATTATTTGTTTGAAAGGACTGGATCAGAGTAGTATTCTTCATTCTTTCTGGGCTTAGCTCTTCCTGAAGTTGAAACTTACTACAATGTCTAATGGTTATCTAGACCTTATTAAAGAGTAAATGTTTAAATCGACATGGCTGTGTTTTCTTAGTTGATTAGAAAAACTGAGGTACGTATATTATACTGATTCTCTTTTGACTCAAGACATACTTTTCCAGAAATATACTCTCTGGCACTTAGATTGTGTAGATTAAAAGCTAGTGAAGTTTTGCAGATGGCTGCTTATCCAAAATAGGCAGCAGGAGTCCCAGCTTTGATTAGGAGACAACAAGTTAATCAATCTCATTTCTTCTGTACCAGGAGTGATCCTGGAACTTCTCTTGTTGCCTCTGTTTTTACCTTCCAGTGTTTGTGGTGGGTTGAATTGTTTGTCTTTTCAGGGACACCACATCCCACTTGCATTCCACTCTCCTCATGGCCAGTGCTGGAGCTATACCTGAATAGCCTCATGCCAAGGGGAAGTGATGCCTTATTGTGTTCTAAGTTAGTGCTCAATATAAAAATTATTGTTGCAGTGATTATTATTTAAAGCATGTAATGTGCTCTCCTGGAGAGAGCTCCTGTCTAGGCTGCATTTGAACTTTCTTGAGGTAACATGCAACAAAAAGCTTTCCTTTGATAAAAGAAATGAAAGAGAAATAGTGACATTTTGTAGTATAATATTAACAGATTCTTGTTTGTATCTGGAACTATTCATAAAAACAATTTGAGATTAAAAGACTCCTCAAAATGGCTTGTCCAACTGTTCTGATGACTGCAAAGGACAATGCAACTTGAGATTTGTTGCTTTTAGTCCAAAAGGTCTCTTGAAACTTAGGACAAGAAAATAAGACTATCAGAAAAAAAATTAAAGGTTGAAATTCTAACTGCTGTTCGAAGACATTTCAGTAAGGAGAATTATAATTTGTAGTTTGTTCCTTTGAGTTAAGATAACATTTATTAAGTTAAAAAATGTGACTCTGGCCACTTCTTTCTTTAAAGTTTTAGTTTACCTGTGCACAGGAGGTGTTGCTTGCCATAAAGGTGTTTTTGATTCAGAGGTTCTCCTACTGTAGGTTAACATAAATAATATAAAAATATAGCAGTCTTTGTACATGGTATTGTCCTGGAATTGTATAGCTGGTTCTGTGGTTCCCCTTGGGTCCAGTATGCAACCACACAGCCTTCTCTGTGTAAATGTAGTTGCTTTGCCTGCTGTAATGCTTTATGGCATGTTTGGCTTGAGGACAAGCAGACTGTTGAGAGCTTTCCAAGAATGACTGGATTTCCAGGTCCTTACTAGAGGAATCATTGCTGGCTCTCTCTCAGTGTGAGAAGACTGTCCTTAAAAATCTGGCAAATATTGTAGAGATTGCAAAATGGTTTTTTCCAGTGTATCTTTTTGACTAAATACAGAGCTGCAGATTCACATCGTACAGGAAAGGACAGGAAAATACAGAGGTATCTGAAACCAGATTTATAGGTACTGTGTTTGTATTGACAAGGTAAAAAAGTTGAAACATATTTAAAGTTTTCTGTTCCATAGAATTGCTTGCTGGATTGTGTCTTGCACAAAAAGATGGCCAGAAGTTTACCTACCTTCAGCTATTTCTATCTTTAAAACAAAACAACAAAAAAAAACCCAAAACCAAACTCAGAGGCAACATTTAGGGGAAAGAGAGAGGGCAAAGACACTCTCAATTGGGATCTGTACCTTGCTTCAGCACAAGATTGCTTGCAAGCATTATATTCTTATTCTCTTCCAGTAAAGATTTGAGCATTGTAGCGCAAGTGTGATTTGTCCTCTGTATTTCTGTGTCTTGGGATCTGAATTCACTCAATAAACAAAAAGAAAGGGTGCATGGGGAATACTCAAACCTTGCCCCTGCCTTAAATGTTCCATCCTGTCCCCTGTCTTTCCACAGGGTGGAAATGTGTGTCCTCTCTTCTTATACTCATTTCCTGCTTTGTCTCCCATGTCATACAGCTGCCTTAATTTCCTCTCACTATTGTTGTGACCAAGCCACTTTTCCTACTTTCTCAAGAAGTTTTTTCTCTCTGCAGTGCCAAAGTGTCTACAGGTCTTTCCGATGTCTCTTAGGTATTTAAGGTTTCCAAAGTTTTTTGTCTCTTGTAAAGTGAAAGCATTTTTATGTTCTGGCACTGTGATTGTAAAAATTCAAAATGCTTCTCAAAATCAAACTACTGGAATGTTTCCATATGTTAAAAAAATACAGTTTAAAATTGTATTTTCTTTTACGTAATTTTATGTGATTTTGTGTAATTTTTCTTTTATATACCTTACTGTAGAGCTTAAGCAGTATCTGAAATAGACATTACACATCTATTTACAAAAAAAAAAAACCCAAAACAAAACAGAACCTAGAGTTAAGGATAAAGAGCTTTATTTTTTGTTGTTTCTGTTATTGTTATTTTTAGTATACTAGAAGGAGGGAAAGAAACATGTCTGCTTTAAAGCAATTGCCCTGGAATACATCAATGCTTTTTCCTAATATCAATTATTAATTGTAAAATGTCTTGCAAAGAGGGTTAAGCATGTGATGTTTGCTCCTGGTCTATAATTTGACAAAATTAATTTTTCTAGAAAACCTGCATTAAGGCTTGTTGTTACCTCTTCCACAGGTACTGGTGCACTAAGGGGTTGTCCTGCATTAATTGCTTGAAATTCATTATTTGGTCTTTTAGCAGTTTGTTTGCTTATATGCCTCGGGTCTGGTACCTTTAATACAGTGTCTTCTCAGCCAGACCTTTGTTGTCTTCTTTGCATCACAGTAAGTTTTCCTGTGTCCTGTGCCTTAGTTTTAAATTCACACCTACAATTTGTCTCCCTCTGCATTCCTATAGTCTGAAAAAGACATGGAAATCTGCAAAATAAACAAAATATATCAGGGAAAGACAGAAATGCAACATAAATTTCAAATCACTATTCTGAAGGCAACAATTGAGAACTTTAATTACAAAATCAAAGCTAGCAAAAGAAAATATATTACAATATAAGGAAAAGAAAACAACCCAGGTACCTCTTCTTATATTTCTGTGAAGATTAATGTAAGCATGTAATATATCATTGGGAAACGGGTATATGAAGGAGATAATTAAACACCAAAGAGAAGATGAAGTTTTTAGGAAACTGTCTTAATTTGAGGATTTTATTTACATATAGGCATATTTTTTTCCTTATTTCACTGGGCTAATGTAGTAGTCTACTGTCCTAGTGCTGGACAAGTACTCTCCTTGAAAACAGGGTGAGTACATACTGTCTGCCTTTGGAAAAATTCACAAAGACTAACTGAAGTTGTCTGTCACTCTGTACGTAGCACTATAGCAGAGTAAGATACTTGAAAGTCTTTGGAGGTTTTTTTATGTAAAAGAAATAATGAAATAACTACAATTTCTGGAAAGAATAGTTGTGATATACCTTGAGGTAATGCTGTGAAGGCTATCAGCTTTCATATTCCCTATTGACAACAGGGTAATGAGAAGGTTTATGATCAGAAGTGGGTGTTTTAGGTCCCTGTCAGGAGGTAGTCTCATTGCCAGGCTATTCCATTTTTCTCTCTTTGGTAATGCCTGTGCAAGCCTTTGTAGCATCATCACTGAAGCAGCCGATGCAGCTGCAGCAGGTCAAGCACTGGGTTAGCAACCTCACGGTGCCGTGTCAGCTGACAGCTGTGCACTAAGGAAGTCAAACTCAGGGTAGCATCGTGCAGCTGCTCTGTCCTAGAGAAGCAGATCATTGTCTGCAGAGCTGTGGGTCGCTCACATCGAAGATTTCCAACACCCACAGCCCCATCAGGATATTCACAGCACAATCCTGGGTCCCGTCAGGCAAGCAGAGGAGGAGTCAATGTATCAGAAGATGAGAGGAAAATTGAACAAGTTTGTAGGCCACTGCCTTGAACTTTGTGGACTTCTGTCCTGCTGCTGTCTGTGCCTCAGCCAAACACACGCCGGAGAAGGAACGCAGAGGAGTGAACACTAGTTTCTCAAAACAAGCTGCGTGCTTCTTCTTTCCCTGCTTCACTCTCAGAACCAGTCTTAAAGGCACAGAACTCAATATACAGCACAAACAGAACAGACAACTGGGGATACAAGCATCATAAAGTCACCCTAGGATGCTGTGTTATAAGGGGGTCCTAAGAGTGATAATTCAGCTTCCAAGTTCTCCTTAGACATGCTGTCAGTAGCAGTTACTGGCAGAGCAGGACCAAGTTGCATTTTGGGGTGGGGTTTTTTTGGCTTCTCGGATTTGAACAGATG
Organism: Hylia prasina; assembly: GCA_013397195.1. Classification (NCBI taxonomy): domain Eukaryota; kingdom Metazoa; phylum Chordata; class Aves; order Passeriformes; family Sylviidae; genus Hylia; species Hylia prasina. Next base: position 638,816 of record VYXD01000888.1, on the reverse strand, counting down.
TTGTAACCTGTTTCCTGGTAGATAAGCTCTCATATTGCAGAGCTACTGTCTGCCATTTGGTTGTCCTCGGGAGTGAGCCAGATACTGAGTATATCACAGATGGAATTTGTTCATCAGTTGTGTGGTGGCATAGTGAAAGCAACTGCAAGGCATTTTAAAAAGGAGGGAAAGTGTGTATATTGGTTTCTGTCTGTATTGTCACATTTCCTGAAGTCCAGAGGTGTGGGGTTTGGGTTTTTTTGTTGTGTAGTTCGTGGCGTTGGGGGAGCTATTGGAGAGGGTTTAGTGTTACTTACTAAAGCAATTGAATGTAGTGCAGATATTTTTAATGAGCATTTACATCATATGTGTATATTTCAGTTCCTGAATAGCTTTAACAGGACAATGCTTCTCTTTTTTTTCACACTGTGTGGTTTGTTTTGTCCTAACACAAATGCATAGGCAAATTCCTGCTCTTTGGCATGTTCTAGGCCTATCATTGCCATTCACAGAGGCTAATAACCTCTAGTGTTTGTTATCACCACAAAACTGACACAGTGGTCTCTCAGCCTCTCTGTTCAAAGCTCAGAACCTCCCCTGTTGTGGTTTGTCTGGTAGTGTCTGGTGGGTCTCTTCCAAGTATTTGTCTAATCTTTTCTTCCACTCACATAAGTTTGTTGCATCTGCACTATCCTGCCAAGGATACAAAAATGTACTAACCTGTATGTGAAATACATCTTCTTTCTCAGAGGGAGAATGCTGTTGTATCAGTCATTAGGATTTTGCTTTCTTAACTGTCATTTGAAAAGTTGGTTTGGAGACACAACCTGCTTGAGGTAACAGCCACATGTGCCCTTTGACAATTTGTGCAGTCATGTGCATTCACTTCACTGCTTGTTGTTTGAAGTAAAAGCAAGAGGGACACGTAGGCTGTTCAGACCAACAAATGTATGGCAGACAAAGCAGAACTGTTTGGCATCACCAGTTCCCAAAGGGAGCCTGCAAGAAGGATGGGAGACAGTTTACAAGGGCATGTAGTGACAGAATGAGTGGGAATGGCTTCAGACTGGGAGTATATTTAGATCAGATGTTAGGAAGAAATTCTTTACTATGAGAGTGGTGAGGTGCTGGAATAGGTTGCCAAGAGAACCTGTGGATGCTCCATCCTTGGAGATGTTCAAGGCCAGGCTGGATCAGGCTCTGAGCAACCTGATGTAGTGAAAGGTGTTCCAGTCCATGGTAAGGGGTGTTGGAAATAACTGAGCTTTAAGGTCCATTCCGACCCAAACACATCTATGATTTTGTAATTGTATGATTCCTTCTTGAAAACACTTGAATCCACTGCTCATATTCTAATTAATTTGTCAGACCAGTAAATGTGTCAAGGCATTAAGTTCCAAATAATTTAGCATTAAGTGAAGGGGACGTGAAAACAGAACATTCAGCTCTTGTTCTTTTCCCATCAATGTGCAAGTAGCTTTGAACTGGTCTGGCTGTTGGCTGTGGTCTACACATAAATAAACTGAAGTCACTGAAGGATCTTGAGATATATGGGGTTTAGTCTAAGAAGGTATGACATATCCATAGAAAGAGCTTTTTTTTTTTTTTTAATTCTGCTTTTGGTACGTATTGACATATTTGTGTTAAGGGTCATGTCTCTAGTGTGTGGGTTTATTGTATAGCAAACAGTATTCTCAATCCTCAGTCCTCCAGGAAAGCATCACTTGCCTCCTGGTTTGTCAGTCTGGAAATTAAATAGCTAAGGGAAGTTGCTTGGATTTTTGCATTGGGTTGGTACAAAGCTGGAGACAAAGCTTTCTCTTCTACCACAGCTTTCAATACCTTGATTTCTCTCTGAAATGCCATTTTCAAGCAATAGGTCTTTCCTGACCAGCTTAGTTCAGAACCTCTTATCCAACAGGCTTACAGAAGTGTAGGACTTTATACTGTTTTGCCACCTCATAGTTTTGATATCAGGGGCTACAGAGAAGCAGTAACTTTTGTGTGGTAAATTCAAACATTGTCTTATCTATTTTCATATGAAGAATTTGTGCTGCATTTATTGATTTAGAAAAGTAAAAAGTTGTGACTAGGGATATTGAGAACTGCCAGACTGGACATATTATGGGTTTTGATTTCTTTCTGATAATGCCTAGTACTATGTGCATTAGACAAATGGGTCTAAAATCTTTATTGATTGGGCTGTGGTTAAAGATGAGGTTACTTAGTTGTTCCTTCCTAATGTTAACTAGAAGGTGTAATTCTTATATGCAGTATTTTGAGGCAGATAACCCATGGGTTTTCTGTTAAAAAAAATAATAGTTGGGATTTTTATATATGTGCAGTAAATAAAGTGAGAAAAAAATCTCTGCATACATCCAGCTGTGTTCAAGCCTTGTCAAGCTTTGACAAAAGTCACCACAATCAAAAATTTGTCTATGAATTTAATAAGAAGTGTTGCCTCTTAACAGTTTCAATTTGTCTTTGCTAGACTCCTGTTTTACTCCTGTGAACATACGAAACTCCAACTGCTTTGTGAATTGTGGGGAAGAAGATTCTGTGTGAAGTGAATGTTGTACAGCAGGAAGAACAGATAAGCATATGTATTTGAGGAGGCCCATAAACAGTTTGAGAGAAAAATGTATCTGTATGGGTTTCTTGTCTGTTTTTTTTATAAGCTTCACTGTTTGGAATTAATTAGAATAACAAGTTTGTTCACTTCAGTGCAAAGTTTCATCTCCTTTTTCAAGGAAAACAATTCCCTAACTTTTCAAAAGAAATTTTATATAATTAACTGCTATAATTTGTCTTTACTGTCAAAAAAAGGTATGTTTAGCTGCTGTTACCTTTTTCTGTTTCTAAGAGTACTTAGGCGGAGAAAGCCCCGTCCTGTAAGCCAGAAGGCTTGGGTGACTTGCTGTTTCATCTGCTGGCAGAGAGCTGGGAGTCCTGGGGGTTCTTCAGTCAGATGAAAGTTCATCATTCATTCCTTTTGAGCTTTCACAGAATTAATTGAAGTAGAAGCTACAGGACTTCATTCACAAGTCAGAGAAATAGATCAAGAATGTATTGATGTACCTCAAAAATTTTTCTCAAGAAATAGTTTGAGGAAGGGGAGGGGGAAGAAAGCTTATAGTAGGATCTACTTTTAGAATTAAATTTACTTACCTAATTTGTAAAAATTCATCTGTGTCTAGATCTCATTTGTCTGTTCTCAGATAAATGCATGAGAGGGAGCACCACAAAACATTATTTCCAAGGTAAACTTAGTTGTCTTCCCCTCCTATCCCTTTTCTCCACCTGGGAACTGCTACAAAAGCTCATATAAATAAAATGTTTTTCAGTTAATTTAATCTGAATTATAGGCAGCCCAAAAACTTCATGTATTTTGATGGTAAATTCAATATTCTCAGTGTGTCAGATTTGTGTACCCACAGTGCATAACTGTCAAAGAGATTGGCAGAGGAGGAAGCTGCAATTTTGGCAACTAGGTAAGGGGCTTTTTGTACCCAGCGAGGCATGGGGACTCAGTTTGGATTTCCACACAGGCAGAAAACATTCTGAGCACATGCTTACACAATCAACAATGAAACAACAAAATATTTACAAGCAGCTACTGTATTTTGATGCATGTAACCTAGGGGTTATCAGTTTAAAAACAAAACTGCAATTCAGCAGCACTGTAAGAATCTGGATATGCACAGATAATACCAGGGGAAGTTTATTCTAGGACCTGTCTCCTTCAGAGCTTCACAGTGTCTGATTTCCCCATAGCCCACATCCTTTCCCATAGCTTGCTCTCACCATGCCAGTAGTCCTTCAGCTTCAGATTTATGTACATTATCTGAGTACAGAATGTATAAAATAAAAGATGATGTTATCTTCAGCTTTCAGAGTTAATTGCTCATTAGAACTAGGCTTGCCTAGGAAAGAAAATATGATACAGGATTTTTGGTTTTGTGATGAATTTTGGGGATTTTTTTGCCCTAGGATGTGATGTAATTCTGTAAATTTAAAAGCAAAAAGCTTTCAGCATTTGTACTCTGCAGTCTGTGAGGAGCAGATACAATGATACATTCTGCAGCATCATCTAGGGCTTCAGAAGTGTAAAAATTGAGATCTAATGTGTAGTATGTAGAAGTTTTTTAATGTTCATAATGTCAGATGAGCACCACATTTAAATGTGTAGCTACAGTCCATGGGGCTTGGAATTTCAGACATTGTTTCTGTTATCGTTTGAATAGAAACAGTCAAAGAATGGATCTGGAGGCCAGCAGGAATTTGACATCTGAGCAAAAAAAAAAAGTGTGTTTAGCTCCCTTATTTTTCTTTCTTTGTGACAAATGGTTAAGATGACTTTTGAGGTTTTTTTCTCATTTCAAATAAATACTTTTTCCTTATTTAATTCTTATTTCTGTGCAGTAATGAAATACCATCTTTTTCCACTCTTTCTGGTATTTTCACAAGTCTGAAAGTCTTTTAATTTCATTAGCTTGAAGCCTTCAGCTAAATAACACTAAACCAAACCCATTTGTACACTGTTTTGTCACTGAAGTTGCCATCATGCCTTCACAAGTATGGCACCCAGAGGCACTGAGTCTGGGCTAACATACCTTTAGGTATTTATTCACCATTCTAGTATTGATTCTTCCTATCTGACAAATTGTGCCTATAATGTTGCAGTTTTGTCTTAATGGAACAAGAAGAGAGGACTTTGATTTTGAGGAGCAGAGAGATGGGGGAAAGGGTGGGCATAGGATCAAACCATAATGGTATAGTGATTTTCTTCAGTAAACTAATCAATCTCAGTAACATTTTTAAAACCCATTTTCTAGACTATGTGTTACCAGCATTGTCTTTCATCGAACTTACAGTGAACATGGCAGCTGGGGCATTTTACTGGCTGCTGGAAAAAGCTAAAGATGAGTGAAAGACCAGAAGGAATGAGTTCTGGTCTTCCTGGATAGAATTTACAGTGTTGGTCTATAGATTCATGTCATCTAGGAATCACACCCTATGATCTGTTGTTCTAATCATATAAATCTGAAAAGTTTTTCTCTGCAGTCTCATTTTAGACAAATGCATGAAATGGGCTCTGGGATCAGTTTAACATTTGAATATGATGAATATAACGGGCTTTACTCAACATGGCATTTTTCAAGTGGGAAGCCTGTAATATGTGTCTAAAGTAGATAGAACAATTTAATGTACTGAAAGCTGAAAAATTGACCTGTGCTCCCTAGTGCCTATTTGCATGTTCTTAACAATGGTGCTTAGCAGATAGCTTACACCTTTTTCTTTAAAGAGAAAGCTTTCTTGCATTTACCACATAGTAAGAGGATGCATGAAGTAGTTACTGTTGAATATCTGCTCTGTGAGAAATTCATGTCCCTTCTTATTTTGGAGTGTATGCATATCTCTTTGTATTACAAGGCCTAGTTCCTTTTAATTAACGTCACTGCTAGCAAAAGATAAGAAATGTTCTCTTTTTAAAATTTTTTTTCAGAGGTTAGAAACATTATTTATGAAAAAAACAACTGATATACAGTAACTGTGCAAGCTTAAATAAAGCTGTGTATACTGGCCAGTCAGAATAACTGCAAGTACATACTGCAGTCATTGACAGAGGAGAAAGATGTGATCACAGCTGCTCCAGCATGCAGTCCTTGATGCTCTGAGAGGTTATTTTGTGGTTATATTGACTGTATAGAAGGGTTTCTGGTCTCATATTAGACTCCAATTAACCATTCCTCCTGGAGTGCTCCAAAACACCCAGCTGCCTCTACAGCACTCACTTCCCACAATCAAATATTTCTGCATTTCACAGTGTATCCAGTTTTATCCAGATTATCTCCCCATTAGTTTGGGTATTGGAGACTTAACGAGAATCCTGTGTTGCATATATAAATGCATCTCATAGTTCTTTGATCAACATTCTATGTCTGTTTTAAGGATGAAGCAGCTGAGGTGTTCTGATAGTGTTCTCAAACATTATAAAATGGTTTTCAGTATCACTGGGTTTTTTCCCTTTCTTGGTCATTTATGGACTCTGTATATCTGAATTTTTAGATGAAGTATTGTGTCCTGAACAATGTATGTTTTGCTTCTATAAAAGGAATCACTTTTGATGTTCTGTAGTTAAGGATTTTTTGAATAATCAGATCTTCCTAGCTTCCATTTTTTGGCAGGTTTTAAGAAAAACTGTAGTTGCCATTTTTAGCCATAGAAGTTGAGAGTGTCAGTAGTAGAGCACAAGGTGAAGAGGGTGAAATCAGCTATTAAAAAGGTTTATGGTGAAGGAACCTCTTGACTTCTTCACACCTTAGCATTGCTGATTTGGAAAGTGCCTGTCTGAACTTCAAGGCCTTGGTCTGCCATTTTGGGAGACAAGGAGTTAGTTGGGGTTGGAAAGACTGGAGTTTGTATTCTTTCTGCTCTGTTACCCATTGCTATCTTCATGGATCTGACACTCTGTTTATCTGACAGTGCACTCAGTACTGCTTCGCCAGGGAAAATTGCACAAAACAAGCCTAGTGCATCAGCATTTTCATTGTGTATTAAGCTGAGCCTCCCTTCACATGGTCACATCCCCTTTTTAATCTGGGATTCCATGTCCCTTTCCCAGTCCAGCCTGTTTCTGTGGTGTCTATTGCTGGTCTCCCTGAGCTTCTGTTTCTGTGGTTTGAGTGTTTTTTGTGTGGCTGAGTGTTAAGACCTGCAGGACTTTTGGAAGTGGCGTTGTTTGGGGGTTAGGCAGTACATTGATTTAGTGTTAGTAGTTTGTCACAGACTGAGGTGATGGCTGCGTTCAAGTTGGATTTCCTCCCAGAGATGATGGTGGACCATTGCTCCTTGAATGCAAGCCCTGTGTAAGTATTTTCATGTCTAAGTTATAACTAAAATGATAGTTGGAATTGTTGTCTCAAGTCCCTGCTGTCAGTTGGGACAGAGGGGGACAGGAAGGAGAGCTAGGAGAGCCTGCAGTTTGTTTTCTTGAAGAAATCCTAGTGGTCATGGAAGATTGATGTTGGTTTCTGGATGGGGGGAAGACTGGTCTGGTAATTGTAGTGATAAGAACTAAGGAGGAACAAAGGTGTTTGATGATATTGTTTGTAGTATTCTACAGGTGCTGATATTATAAAATGGATTAGTGAAATCACTTGTGGGAAGAACTGTTTCTGTTCTTTGCTATTAATGACTCCAAACTGAACCTTTTAATTAGAAGTAAAATATTCCTTGGATACTGTTGAGGTCATATTAAGAGTTGCTCAGTTAACAAGAGCCATGTTGTGCTCTTGAAGCTAACCACAGAAGGCAGGGCTGAAAATTATTGTTGGAGAGGGTAAACAATTTCCAGTTGTTCTTAACTGAAATGAAAAGAGCTAGTTTACATCTTTGTAAAAGATGTTGTTTCCCTTGGCTGTTTGGAGAGGTGCTCACCCTTTCTGAGTGGAAAGGTGGAGAGGAGTGAAAGGATTTGTGATGATTCCCTTCCCTTCTAGGAAGAAGCTTTGTTATTTTTGAGGTCTGCTCATACACTATGAAATTATGAGCTTTCCCTAACATCAGTTTTTCCTTAGGTTTTGAACAGCAGTGTATTGATGGGAAAAAGTACTAAACAGTACCAGGCTTGGATTTTTTTTTTTTAATTCTTTTCAGGGGGGAATACAGTTTCAGATGGACAGTGAGAGGAATACTGTTTACTATCATGTGCAGTTAATAAGCCATTCAAACTATCTTCAGAAGAACAGAAGCAGAGATGAAGAGAACTGGCTACTCTGGAAGAAGACCACCTGTATTCTTCACCAAAGAATTTGGGGGTGGGGGGGAATCATTGTATAGTTGCTGTTCCACCCCCCATGTCCTTTCTAGATTGTGCAGGGCTTGGTCAGCTATTTTAACCATCTAATCACCACAGCTGCAATAGGATGTCATTACAGTCAGACTTGTGCAGGGAGAGGTGCTCTGTGTACAAGGCTGGGAGTACTGATAACAGACATCACACTGCACCTAACAAACGATGAGGAGTCAATACAGTGTAGGACTTGTCAGCTGGCTGGGTGGAGCATAACACAACTTTTATTAATAGGGTGCAAACTGCTCATATGGGTAGACAGAATGCTTTGAAACCTACTGAGGATTCCCATACTCAAAACTTCGGCGTTGTAGTCTAAGAAGTGACCCTTTTTTGTGTTAGAATCATGACATTATTGAAACAGATTCAGTCTGAGACTTACTGAATTGTCCAATCCCAGCCTTTTCATGTACAATCTAAGCCTGATTTTTTGCCAGTTATTGTCGAAAGCTCCCTAGTTTTGCAAAGAAGTATTGCCTTGTAAACCTTTAAAGAAACTTACCATTGCATCAATTGATTGTGTTTCTCTGTTTTAATATGGCTCTTCACCTTGGGAAGCAGTTACAATTAGTCTCATTTAAAAACGTTGGAATAACATGCTCTCATTTTCAGTGATTACTGATAACTTTGGTTGTTTGTAGGTAGACTGAGCTGAGGTTCCTTATGGTTTTTGTGTCTTCTTCTGTAAAATTTTACATGGTTGCATTAGTGATATTTTTCAGTTATCTCAGCAGATTTATATCTTGACTCCCAGATGTTGACTACATTATGGGAACAGAGTTTCAAACAGCTGTGTGTATGGTTTCCAAGTATACAGCTTGCCAATGAACGTGAATGTACTCTGTTATGCATACTGGGAACGTGCAAGATTTTCTCTTTATATTTTCATCATACACATTCATATATGTGTAGAAAATTATTTTTTCTTTAATTTTGCTGTAAGCATGCTTTTGTCTAGAATCTGTAGGAAGATATAAACCAGAAATTCCTTATTTTTTTTCGTAGCTCAAAGAAAATGAACGGCACGCTGGATCACCCAGACCAACCTGATCTAGATGCTATCAAAATGTTTGTGGGTCAAGTCCCACGGAGCTGGTGTGAGAAGGATCTAAGAGAACTTTTTGAACAGTATGGTGCTGTCTACGAAATCAATGTCTTGCGGGACAGGAGCCAAAACCCTCCTCAAAGCAAAGGTGAGAACTTCTGAATTTCTCTTCTGAGACTTGGGGTTTCAGGCACTTGCACATAGTTGCAGTCTTAGCTGTGTGCTTATTCAAGCAGCCCTGTAGGGGCTCTGTGTGACCAGGTGTGCATGCAAGCCCAGACTTTATAAAGTCTTTAAGTATGTTTGTCTAATTATACTTGAACTGTGATCCAGTCATTAGCTGAGCTCAGAAAAAACATGATTTCTTATAGAGCTCAGCAGTGATGGAGATGCTTGAGGAATATGGATTATAATTGCAAAGCAGAACATCCAGTAATGCTGTGTTGCTCCAGAGCATCACTGTGATGCTGTGATATGATCAAAATGTTGCTGGATGGGACATGATTTCAGATAAATATGAAATTGGGGTTTCAGTCATTCGTGTTCATCAAATACTTGTAAAATTAAATCCTTACTAGATTTTGTGCCTGGATTTGCACTTCAGTTATATGTAATATTTCCTGTGAAGCTAGGTAGGATTTTGGTACTAGGAAATAATTGAGTTTGAGAATGAAGTAGCCAACGGATGTATCTAAATGTTGGTTTTAATGGTGTAGTGATGTTGGGTCAATTCTGAACATATTCTATTTTATTACACTTGGAAATCTTTTTTAAACTGTCACAAACACTAGCACCTACCTGTTTCAGTCCCTAACCTCTTCTACTTACCATACATTTTGCATTGGAAGGATGGAAGTGGGGCTTGCAATTTGTGTACAGCACTCCAAGATGGAGCGTTCTTTCCTGGCTAATATTTTGTTTCAATTGCAGGGTGCTGTTTTGTTACATTTTATACCCGTAAAGCTGCACTTGAAGCACAGAATGCTCTTCACAACATGAAGATCCTCCCAGGGGTAAGAGCAGAGCCCTGCTTTCTTGTTTCTCTGAGCTCCAGCACCCCTGAAGCACAAATACATTATGTTGCCCTAAAATAATGTTGTAAAAAAACTACTCAAAAGATGAGTGTTATGATATCTATATAATAACTGATCTTACAGGAATTTTGGAGTATTTAAAAGAATGATATGGCAGTGAAGTGGGTGGGCATGGGTTTTGTAATACTCTGAGGAGGAATGATGGCATGTAATTAGGAAAGCCTTTCTTCTTGGGATTTTTGTAGTGTTACATACACACCTCTCTAGAGGCAGTTTATGCTATAATTTCTTTCTTTCACAATTCATATGGGATGTATTTCATGTAGAATGAAGCAAATGTATCTGGGATTAAATAATCTTTTTTGCATTTTAGATGCACCATCCTATCCAGATGAAACCAGCTGACAGTGAAAAGAGTAATGGTAAGCTTTACTAAAGTCCCAGTTTGGTGTCATCATTTGTGCTAGTCAAGAAACCTGAGGATTTCCCTTTTGCTTAACAGCTTTTGATGAAGTCTTGAATTGGGGGCCTGTTTTTTTAAAAGAAAAAAAGTTAAAACAGAAAGGTGTGTTTTCAATAATAGGTAGTGTGAGTGATGTCTCTCAAATTCCATGACTCAGAGCATCTCCCTGCTGCTGCTTGTGGTAGAACCATGTTGTCAGTTAGGGAAACATCCAGTGAGTTCTTCTTTGTACTAAGGTGGTTTAAATCTTTGTTGGGGACATGGACAGTGGGATTGAGTGCATCCTCAGCAAGCCTGTGGGTGATGTCAAGCTGAGTGCTGTGGTTGATACCCTAGAGGGAAAGGAAGCCATCCGGAGGAGCCTTACAGGCTGGAGAGGTGGGGCTGTGCTGAGCTGAATTTCAGCAAGGCCATGGTCCTGCAAACATGGATACAGGCTGAGTAATGAGTGGATTGAGAGCAACCCTGAGAAGGACTTGGTGGCTGAAAAATGAATATAAACAGGCAGTGTGCACTTGCAGCCCAGAAAGCCGGTCACGTCCTGGGCTGCATCTAAAGGAGGGAATAACAGGGTCAGGGGGTGATTCACCCTCTCTGCTGTAATGAGACCCCATCTGTTGTACTGCATCCAGCTCTGGGGCCCCCAGCATAAGACATGGACCTGCTCAAGCATGTTCAGGGAAGGGCCATCAAGATACTCAGTGGGCTGGACACCTCCCCTGTGAGGACAAGCTGAGAGAGCTGGGGTCTTCCACCTGGAGAAGAAAGGCTCCAGGGAGACCTTCTAGCAGCCTTCCAGTACCTGAAGGGGGCCTACAAGAAGATGGGGAGGGATTGTTTTATCTAGGAGTATAGTGACAGCACAAGGGGTAACAGTATTAAACTGAAAGAGATTTAGATTAGATTTTGTCAAGAAATTCTTTACTGTGAGGACAGTGAGACACTGGAACACATTACCCAGAGGAGCTGCCCCATCCTTGGAAGTGTTCAAGACCTGTCTGGATGGGGCTTTAAGCAGCCTGGTCTAGTCAAAGTAACTAGGTGATCTTTAAGTCCTTTGCAAACCACACTATTCTATGATTTTATGAAATCTAGAAATACTTTTTCAAGTGTTTGTCCAATGTGAAACAAGGCCTATTGCAGCTAGGGTGGGAGTCAAAAATACTTCTTGTATCATACAAGAGAGGTTGAGAATTAACAGCAGTTCAGTAGAGAAGAAAAACAGAATATTTCTGCACTTCTGCCGCTTCAGTTGGAATAAGAATTTAGCATCTTCCACTGGGTAAATGAGCATTTATCCATGCATTTCCTTGTGCATTTATGTACATACATACATGCATGTTCAAATATGTATGTATCTGTATTGCTGCAACCTAAGCAAAGAAAGCATTTAGCATCCTGAAGTTTCAGCCTTTCTAGGCTCAGCCAATTTTTTCTTCATTTGCTGTAGTTTGTGTTGCATCATGGAGAAGATAATCCTGGTTTGAGAAAGCTTACCTCTTAATATAATTGAAAACAGAAGATGGAATGTATGGGTAACATACAGTGGGAGTAATTCCATCTGCAGATTCCTCCATGGGTATACAGGACATGTTCCTGTGTAAATACATCTAGAAAGGAGTCATTCTTTTGAAGTATTTTTGGCAGGAGAACAGAATAGGTTCTGTAAACTAAAACTAACCTTGCATTACATATGAACACACATACAAATATCCTGGGAAAATAATGGAAAGTGAAAAAAGTATTCATTGGAATTTTAGGATGGTAAATCTGAGGCTATTATTTAGCTTTGAGTGTTAATAAAAAGTGAAGGTGACAACAATAAATGAGAACGCATTAGTTATGAAAATATTTGAACTTGCCACCAAGACAAGTGATTCTGGGTCTCTTGAACTAAAATGGACTGCTAAAAGGATTTGAAAGCAGCTTTCTGCTCTAAGACCAGAAAATTAATTGGGTACAACATTAAGATTTAAAGGCCAGTTAAAGTCATGTCTGCTGGAATAGTTCGGAGTCTTAGAAGACTCAACATACAAGTTGATGTCCCCTCACTATAGCACTGAATAGGAGAAGACTTTATTGAAGCTTCAAAATGTGGTAGAGCCTTCATCCTACTATATTTTATATTGTGATTAATGTTGTATATTTAAACTGTTTTATATTTTCAAGTGATAATTCTGAATCCCTAACTTCACCCTTTAAAAGAAAGTGTTTCAGAGGTGATTAGCATCCTTAAGTAAGTAAATTGAGAGTATAAAATTCCGCTCTAAACTCAAATTTACCCCACTCACTCAAGTGACCTTTAGCTGACATTGTAACAACTAACTGAAAAGTTGAGAAATGTCTTTCTGAACCATATTTTTTTAACACCTAAAGGCATTCTTCAACTCTAATATATCTAATAGCATTGATATTTAGAGCCAGGAAATGGTACCACACAATCTGTGGTTTGATTTGAGGTGTCATTTTTGTGCATTTTGGTGCAGAATGGGAGTATGACTAACCGAAGTAAAAATGTTCTGTTTTAGCAACTGCTGTTGCTTCCACTCTTGAGGGAGGAGCATGAGGAAATGGGCATATCTAAAATTAGGTGATTGGCATGAGGCTAAAAAGAAGCATTCTGCAGTTCACTTGCTTGTTTATATGCAGTTAGGAATATGTTGGTAGTCTAAAGATAGGATAAGCAGAGGAAAGACAATGAAAATAGTCCAATAAACCACATTCAAGCTTTCTCTCACCTAGAACTGAAGAGATACAGGGAAGTGCTGAATCTGACATACTTTTTTTCCTTTTTTTTGCATTCCTGTTGTTCAGAGACTTCACAAGCTAAAAATAGTCAGCAAATCAGAAACATAAAATCATAAAACAGACATCTGTCAGGTCCATTGAAGTACCTCATATGTATCCTCTTAAATTGAAGACACAGTACATTACTGGGAACCTGGTTTTGATAAGCCCATATGCTAAATACAGGGGAAATAACTGCAGTTAATGGAGAAGACCTAAGATCTAGTAAGCACATATTTGCTGGTAATACTCTTTTATCTTTCAATTCCTTAGCAGTAGAAGATAGGAAGTTGTTTATTGGAATGATATCCAAGAAGTGCAATGAAAATGATATTCGAGTGATGTTCTCCCCCTTTGGGCAGATTGAAGAATGCAGGATATTACGGGGCCCGGATGGCCTGAGCCGAGGTAAGCAAAGCAAGAGGCTTTTTTTGGCAGTTTGAGGATGCTGGATGCTGCCTTTTGCATCTCAACCTGGCATTTGAACTTTTTCTGTGATTCCCACCTAGACCGCCTCCCTGCTCAGTGAGCATTTTCGTTCCTGTATTCATCCCAATAATTGTGGAGGTAGTGAACAACTTGATTCCTTTTTGTTCTTTCCCCAGGTTGTGCATTTGTGACTTTCACAACAAGAGCCATGGCACAAACAGCAATCAAAGCAATGCACCAAGCACAAACCATGGAGGTAAAACAAGTTAGTGGGTGTCAGGAGCAGATGTAATTTGTCAGGCAGTCATTATGGAGTTTCAGGGACTAGAGAACAGAGAGAAGGAGAAGTGCAGTTGGGTGTTTCTTCACAAAAACTGCTCTTGGACCTTTGTGTTTGTTTTGCTCTATTTTTAGAGTTTGAGATGGAAACTTCATCTGCAGGGAAAATACGAAAATACAAAATAGAATTAAAAGGTAACAAGATTTTGAGCCTTTGATGAAATGTGCTGTTTGAATATATATATATATGTCTGTATGTATGCATGGAGGAGGGGGGGAGAGCTTCCAGTGGCTGGGTCTTAATTCAGTATTTTTGTGACTGCTGGGGATAGCAAGTATGTAATTGTTTGAATTGCTGTTTGCAGGGTTGCTCTTCTCCCATTGTTGTAAAATTTGCAGACACGCAGAAGGACAAAGAGCAGAAACGAATTGCTCAGCAACTTCAGCAACAAATGCAACAGATCAGTGCTGCCTCAATATGGGGAAACCTGGCTGGTCTCAACACACTTGGACCCCAGTACTTAGCAGTGAGTTTCTGATTTGGGTTCTTTTCATCTCTTCAAGGATTGGAGTGTTTGACTGTCTTGCAGTGTTTAATATGTTCATTTTTAGAAGTCTCCTGGTAGATAGGAGCTGGGTTCTTAATCCCCATTTTGTGGATGAGAAGGCTGAAATTGTATTATGTGCTCTCATCTAGCTGGGATACTTCTGTGGGAGGATTTCAACCCCAGTCACAGTAGCCCTAATTACCGAAACCTTGGGGTTTTCTCCTGCATTCTGTAGAATGTGCTTTTTCTTTATATAGTACTGCCTCAGCATTAACCATGTAAATGCCTTTTTCATGTCTATCTGATGACACAGTTCTTGTATTCCTTTATCATTTTCCCTTATTTCATTTCCAGTGAAACCAGGAACAGTACTTGGTACTGTCCAAATAGAAAAGATGATCAGACTGGAAGCGGAGTAAATAAACCCAAATAACGACCAACCAAATAAAAGCAAACCCAACAGAAAATAGAGAGAAGCTACTCTATTTAGCAAAAATGATGTAGCAGAGGGTAGACTGCAGTTTCACTACAGTTGATTTTGCTAGGTCCCTAAAGAATGAACTTTTCAAAAACTGATGTGCCGTGACTCATGAGGGTTGCCAGAGTAGTTCTGACAACTGTATTCATGCAATATAAAGTCTGAGGAACAGAAAAGGAAAATTCCATCTCATTCTTGGTATAGTGAAATGGGGCAATACTCTTACTACTTTTTGAGTTTTGGTAGATTGGAATTTTTTTTACAACAGCTAGTTAATGGAAAAAGGAACTGGAAATCTCTAAAAACCTTCCGAGCTGAAGCTTGAAATGTTTCTTACGTCTACTGTGCGTAAGGAAAGTAGAGGAGGTTCCTTCTCCTGGTGGTTCTTTGGTTTTGGTATGGCATTGCCAGTTGTCCCATGATGGCAGTGTCAGCTGTAAAGTCTGTTTTGAGGTAGCAATCCTTAGGGGTGGCAGTCGTGCCTTAGGTGCTGTGAATAGGAATTCTCTCTCCCTACTGATTCTGCTGGTTTTCTCTTGGTGTGTTGGCTATAATTTTCCCTCAGCATTGCTGATGTTGAGTGTGGAAAGCAGTGTGCTGTTGCTTTGGCTGCAATGTGCTGCATGGGCTACATGGAGCTTCACTGTGGTGGTGCTCTGGCTGTGCTCAGGGAATTCTCTTTACGCTTTGCTATGATGTGGTGCATGGGCTGCAGGAATTCATTTGTGACGGCGCTCTGGCTGTGGTGTGATGCAGTTTCTCCCAGAAGCAGAGCCAGCCCTCACTCTCACTCTTGTTTTGTTTTTTGGTGTAATGTCTAGCTTTATTTGCAGCTCCTTCAGCAGACAGCAGCTGCTTCATCTGGGAACCTGAACACACTGAGCAGCCTCCACCCAATGGGAGGTGAGTTTTCTTCCACCAGAAGACAAAGTCAGTGCCAATCAAAAGAAAACAAGGGTAGACAAAGCAGCCAAAAAGCATTTTAATTTCATTTGAATAAATAGTCCTGAGTTGGCTAGTTCTTTGAAATGACAGGAATTCTCTGCTACAAGTGTGGATGTTCCTTCTTAATCTTAGTTAACTATTGTCCTCAAGGTAAGTGGTGGTATCTCCCCAGCCTCTGGCATTTAAAATTATCTTCCCTTAAGTTGGAAATATACTGTTGTTAGGAATATGAGCTAGTGCTTCATTCAGATTCTTTTATTCATTCATTTGAATTACAGTTAATTATGCCATTACTGTTAGAGAAAAACAGCTTCTTAGATATGAGCCAAATTCCTTGCTGTGGATTGCTAGTCAGAATAATCAGTGAGTATAGGAGTCCTGGGGCTGTGTATTGGTTGTCCCTTTGTCTTATCACTAATAAAACATAATAAACACACGTTAGCGACTCCATTCACCATATTCTCTTAAATTCTTCTGCTGGCAGAAAAATCTATAGTTTTGATTTAAATAATGAAGACGTTTAACTTTTCAAATTGCCTCTTGGACTTTTACAGTAGTTGTCAACATCATGTGTGCTTTCTGTGCAGAAGTTCGTCCCAAAGTGTCTTTGTAGATCTGACTTCTGTTGGGTGGTGCACCCATCAGTAACAATCCCAAGCGTTTGCAAAATGTTATAATTTAATTTGTAAGAATTTTGATTTATACTGGAACTTGATTCTAAATTCAGCTTCCTACATTCCCTTCTTTCATGTTAGACCTCTTCAGCGCTCTTAGATCTAAGACTCTTGCAAAAAGCAATTTTTTTAAAAAAGCCCTTTCACTAATAGTCTGTGTGGGGGTGATCGATAATGGATTTTGTTATGCACATGATCCTGCCTTTTCCCTCCTCTTATATCTGCTTAAAAACAAGATGTGCTAAAGAAGAAAGTACAGCAGAAAGGACTGGGGCAGAGGGAAGGGGGTAGCTAGCTGAGGTTGAGAAGTTTCCAGGGTAATTCTGTCTTCACTATTTAAAAAAACCAAAAACAAACAAAAACAGCGAAAAACCCACAAAAAAACCCAAAACAAAAACCAACCAACCTTAAAAATTTAGCAACCAGACATATAAATAATGTGTTGCATGGTTATTCTAAATCTGTGATTCTCTACCAAGAAAGTTGTAGTTTTAAGGTCTTGATAACATATCAGCTGATCTCCTTTCTTGAAATTCATAGAAAGAAAAATTAAGTAGGTAATTAGATCTCAAACTATATCAGACTTTGCAGACAAAATTTAATCTCGACGCTGTTTGAAAGCAGATGGGAAAACAGTGTGATGACAAGAGGACAGGTGCAGTGTGCACATGACAAACTGCTTCAGTAAGGAACAAGCTGCCCTGTTCTTCATTAGCTCCAGCACTTGCACTTTTAACCCTCTGTAGCACAATAAAAGCAAAAGAGAAAACTTTTGATTTTAACTTCATACTTTTATGTTACAATGGAATCTTGAGAATCTAAATAAAGGCAGAATCCACTTGTTTTGGGAACTAAATTTGCCAAAGGAAGCAGATCCTGCCACAAACAGAAAACAGTTGAAAAAGTTTAAAAAACCATACCACCTATACTAAAGGCAGTAGAAGTACTTTAGAAAATAATTAGTTTATACTGCATTGTCACATTCTTACGTTGTCTGTTTACATGGTTAAATTACAAAACTGAGGTTTTAATTATTTGAGATGTATGCTTTGATCCCAAGGTCTTACTAAGGATCCAAAAGGTGAGATACCACCTCTGCTTAGGATGTTGTGATGTTGTTAAATGAAGGGTGATTAATTTAGCTTTGTTTCTAATTAAGTTGGTAATAAATGTTAGGGAATGTCTGAAGTCGGATGAGGAGAGGTGGAATTGTTAAAATAATCAAAGGCAGAGACAAAAAATGGAAAATAAGAGAAAAGTGAAGGGAGGCAGAATTGGAAGAATGGAGCTAGTCTACCAAACGATAGTGAAAATATAGAATTCAGGAGGAGATCCATTTTAATGGATTCTCTGGCAGAAAAAGAGAGCAAAATACAGTCGGTACTGACCAAATGGTTTCATTCAAAAACAGTGGCTCAAATTGAAGGTGAGTCAGATGAATAAATTGACCAGTAGAATTCATTTACACAGGGATCCCTTCCTCGCCCTGCAATATTCCTTGCTCCCTATGCACAACGTGCCTGTGGTTTCCTGATTTCCTTGCCAGTGTGTTTGACCAGCCTAAACATATGTTGGCTGTTCCTGTGGTCACGAGTTGCCACTTAACAATTGTCTCACAATTGACTGTTGCTTCTTGGCTGCCAGGGGGACCAAACACAACATGCTGATGCTCAGCTGATGGTGGGTTGAAGCCATGACTTTGTGGCCTCAGTGGTGTGAGGCCTTTGTGAAAGAATTTGCAGTTACCGCTGTCCCCACACAAAGAGTGTGGAGGGACATGAGAGTGGGAGAAGTTATTGGCTTGGTGTCTTGGCAAGTTCTCTAGCTTGCACATGAGCTCTCAGACCCTAACTCCTACACTTTTGCTGACTGGAGAGAACACTGCTTGAAAATTTCTGTACTTAGGAATCTCCATGATTAATGATTACCTGGCCTTTTCCTGAATCACGTCCATCTGGGCAAAGAAAAAGATTTTCAATTATAGCAAGGAATTGCCATGTAGAAAAGTTCAGTAACTAGTATTAAGCCTGTTGCTTTTAAGCTCCTTCCCGTGGCTCTGACAGCAGAAAGTCGGCATTGTTCCCTGTGTTGTTGCAGGACTGAATGCGATGCAGTTACAGAACCTGGCCGCGTTGGCAGCTGCAGCCAGTGCAGCTCAGAACACGCCCAGTGGCACCGCTGCTCTCACCTCCTCCAGCAGCCCCCTGAGTGTGCTCACCAGCTCAGGTAAGAGACTGCCCGTGCTGCAGCCCGACATTCGTTGCCCTGGAAGTCCTTTCAGGATAGATGTCACCTGTTTTGTCTACCCCTTTTTGTCACTTTCATGTTGATATTTAATGGAGAAACAGCTTATTAGTAGATTCACTGGCCTCTGTTTAGGGTAGATATCTTTGCCACCAGCAAAAGCTTTTTTACCTGCTGTGTGTCTCCTTCCAAATGGTCAGATTAATTTAGAGTAAAAAGAATTTTTGAGGTCATCATAAAGCAGAAAGGTAGGTGACCTCCTTCCAGTCATGTTATTACAATCTCATCACATATTTGGTTTATCTGTGATTTTAGGCAGGCACTGTGGTAAATGCACCCTGTTCCTCTCAATATGGAAACAGAAAATGTCTTTAGCATGAGGTAATGCGTTCTGTTCACTAGAACAGTACAGTTTATATTCTATTAATGAGGACAAGGATATTGTAACTTCCTCATAAAAGCAGAATGAACAGACACCTAGCACTTTTGCTGGTAAGTAGGTGTCTAGAATTTAGTGTATGAGTTGCACATAAAAATCGGTATCTTCCTTTTGTGTGACTTTCTTGTGTCTTGTTTGTTTTGGGTTGGGATTTTAACTTTAGGTTATGTACATTAACCAGAGATACTAGAATATCCAAGCAGTGTTCTTTTGCTTCTGTATTGTTAAATATGATCATTAAATGCAACAACCAAAAAACTAAAAATAAATTCAATTGTGCTTATGGCAGACATTCTTAAGTTTTTATCACAAGTGAGGATCAGTATTCTACTCAGTTATTTCTATCCTATTTTGAGTTATTACTAAATCCTGGCCTGAGAAGGGAGACCCTGTATTTTCCGGGTGTCAGTTTTCCAGCATCTGTCCTTACAGAGTTGACGTCGTCATTTGTGATTGTGTGAGACCAAAGAGGGTTGGAGAGAGGGGGTTTTAAATTTCCACAGGTAGATTTTGAATTGCGTGGGAGGACCAAGGAACCAGGCTAAGAGATTATAAAGAGATTACAAAGAAAAGCTGTTTAGAAAACCTTCTGTCACATGATTGGGAGTTAAACCATGGGTGCTTTGCACAGTTTTCTACTTAAAGAAATTCCCAAGAAAGAATTAGTCCAAAGAGTGTTCTGTTGCAGGACATTTTTTACATAAAAACTTCGTGGTCTACAATCCTTAGAAGATTGAAAATTTAAAAATTATCTTGACTCGCAGCTATGTATCCTATTGTATAATTAAAAAATGAAAGAAAACAAACAAAAAACTGTGAAGAGTTCAGACTACAGAACAGAAGATCTGCGTTTATAACCCACTAATGCTTCTTCATCATAAAGGAAGCATGGAAGTGAATATATCTGGCAGTTTCTCCTATAAGTCTTCATGCTTTGTCAGGTTACAATTTATTGTGACTGGCATTTAGAACTAAGATTTGCTTATTGGCTGTCTTGTCTGATGACTGCAGCAAGTTTGTTCTCTGTTTTGTTGAGGTGGAGAAGGGCTGGCAGGTTGTGATGTTCAGATGTCAGATGTGCTAGATAAAGCAGAGACAGCCCCTTCTCAGAAGTGTGCAGTGAAAGGACAAGGGCAATGGACACAAGTTGCAGCTGACAAAATTCTGATTAGATAGAAAAATAAAATTAATGGCAAGAGTGATCTAGCTCAGGAGCAAGGTGCCAGAAGGACTGTGAAATCTCCATCATTTCAGAGATTGAGAATGCAATTGGAAAGGACATTTTTCAAATCCAGAGGTTAGATCAGCTCTGAGCAGACTTTTAGACAGGATGATCCACAGAGGCCCCTTTGAAATGAAGTTGTGCTATTATTGAGTGATTGTTTGGAATTGGCTTCCACTCTGTGAATTTTGGCTGTTCCACCAAACTATGAAGGTTCCATTTTCCTTTATGAGACACATATTTCAGGACTCTGTTCCATTTTTTATCATGCTTGTGGAGGGCCTAGGGGGTGGGAAGCAGCCTATTTTCCAATACATTCAGTGCTGAGTTCAAATAACCTTCTGATCATCAGTAATATCAATAAATGGTTGTGTGACAACAATTCAGTTATCATGATGGATCATTTGTATTCATATCCTACACAGATTTATCAGTTAACTCTTCACAGGCCTGTAACATGCAGCAGGCATTATTGTATTGCTCTTTAAACCCAATTTCAAGTATAATTTTAAAGAGTAAAGATTAGCTTTGCTCAAAAGAAGTAAATTTTGGAGGGCATGTTGTTTATAAGTCACTGACATCAAATTCTGAAACAGTTCTAGTGCTTTTGGTTAGAGGTATAAATACGCTTCACCTTTTAAAACTACACTCAAACTGGGATGAGGGGAAGCCTCAATGTGTACAGACACATTCAATCCCATGATACTTCCTGAAATTATACAGCTTTTTAACTCTTTAGTCTTCAAGCAAACTTGAAATTCTATTGTGATTAATATTCATGTGTGCATTCACTCTGTATTCACATAGAAGGCTGTTGGGCTCCACACAGAAAACATCTATCCCTCCTGAACCACATCCAGACCTTGAAGAAACTCAGTATATAGCAGTTCAGTCCCATGTGTTAGTAAGTGCCTGCCTTGTCTGAGGGACATATGGCAACATCTACTGGGATAACCTCTTAAACCTAACTGCAGATGAGATGACTAACTCCTTGACTTCTCTCCATCTGTCATCCAAATGTTCACCTGATGCTTATTTGGACATCTCTCCTCAAATTGCATAATTGGTGGAAAAATCCAGACAGTCCTTCTGCATAGTTGCCTTCTTGATTTTCTTTCATCTGCACTGATATCATTGATGTCTGGGGAACTTGGAAGTCTACAAAGTGCAGTCCATGGACTATGGATGGGTTACATGTCAGAATAGTGGAACTCAGAGGTGTTATGTATTGTTGTTGTGCTGCCTTGCTACCCATTTCAGACAATTTTTTTTAGATAGTTCCAAGCACAGTTTTGTATTTTGATGCAGAATGATGTGAAATAAAACATTCAGCCTCGCTGAAGATCAGCTCTTGGAACTGAACTGTCTGCTGCTGTTATGAAGTCATTGTGCAGGGACCATGGCTATAAATAAACTCAAACTGCTAGCTTGTGAAAGGGGCATCCAAAAAAATACTATAGAAGTATCTCAGGCTAGGAGTGTCTTGTCTGCCATCTTTTTGACTTGAGCACCACTAAGAATTATCTGCTTCAGAGGAAAATAGAATGGTTGCAAACACTGAGGTATGTTTCCATTTCTCTTCCTTCTAAAGGCAACCTCAAAGGTCCAGCAAAGCTTAGATAATTTCCCTGGCTTTGATGTGTCTCCAGCAAAATTGTTTTCAGAGATAGCAGAGTATTTCTGGTTTTACTGGAAGTAATTCACGTACAGTTGAGTCAGATTCATCACCTGAATTTAACTTTTCTTCAAATCATTGCCTGGATGCTACATGACTGGATTAGGACAGACTTACTGTTCTCTCAGTTTACCCACCTCCACAAATTGTTACTTGATGTCCTTGTCCAAGTTTCATTAACTTTCTAATATGTCTTTCAGTATCTTTCTACAAAGCTGTTCTTTATTACATAATCAAATTTTCTGAAAACCCTCTTAAGTATTTTCAGGTACTTCTGTTAGAGTTAGCCTTTTTGACTAGATGTAACTCAGTAGATAGATCTAAGAAAACATAACCTTAGTAGCAAGGAAAAAACCCAACTACCCACCAAAAACTGCACAGAAATATTGTTAAGAATTAGGAATGGGGCCAAGAACATGTATAAAAAAATATTAATTCTCCATCCCCATTGCTTTGTTATCTTTTCTGATCTAAAGTATAACACATATATGATGACTAGAACAGTGGAATTCCTTCTCCATTAGGAATAGTCTGAAAAATAGAAGACTGACATGGTCAAGGATACGATTACAGCCTACAAATACATTAGTGTTGTGATGAAGATGAATAGGGAAAAAACAGTCATTAGATATTTCAACAGAATTGCAGGATATCAGGTCAAGTTGTCACCTGATAATTTAAAAATAAAACCCAGATTTTTCTTAGCATAGTGCATGATTAAGTTGCAGAACTTGTGTCTCAGAACATAGTAGAGTCCAACAATTTAGTTTTCACATTGTGCTGAAAGTAATGAATGAAAATTGTAACTTTATTGCCAAGACATTGCCTTTGGCTGAAAAAATCCTAGACTCACAGATGGCTCTGGTGGTATATAGGCTATACACAAAAAGCATTCCTTTGTAGTTGCCCTGTATTTTTGCTCTACTATTACTTATCTGCCTTTTGTCATCATCAGAAATGGGATGCTGTCTTCAATTCCTATGTACATAGCATAAAGAAAATACAGACAAATCTTTGTTTTTCTTGGCATTTTCAGTACTCAAGCATTTCTTGTTTTACCTAAAGAAATTTCTGATAAAGGCAGCTAAACTAAAATAACTGTGTGATCAGCTTTTTATAGTGGTTTAACTTATTAAAAGCACAGCCTTTTAAAGTAGAGAAGGTATCCATTTTATCTCTCCACTTTGTTCTCTAGCTTTTTTACCCTTACCTACTGCTATTTTATTGGGAATAGGTTTGGAAGGTTTTTAAATGGTGTTCTCATCTGTCAAATGTAGTGTCTTTTTGAAATACAAAGATCAGCAATGAAATGTTGAAGAAACAAGTAATATTCTAAAATCAAGGTAACTGTATGATTTCTGAACTCTGGCTTTTATTTAGCCAGCTGTGCTAATTTTTCTACCAGCTTGAGGGTTATATTGTACCGAATTCTTTGTGTTTTCCCAACATTTATTATGCTACTGATAGTAAGACAGACAGTGTCTCCTTTTCATCAGAGTAAATATCTTAAAATAGTTTGGGACATTGTCTTTCAATTTTTGATATGCTAGGAGAGTTTGTCTTCACATGTACTAGAGGAGGATTGTCACTCCATCTGTTATTACAAAAAGTGGTATGAAGTGCAGCTGTCTGGTTCTCGTGCAGCTTTGGATAGGTACAACTACTTTTGTTAGGGGGTTGTTAGGCTGTATTCCATTTAAATAGTTCCAATATCCAACCCCAGCACAGATTTTATGCCACAAACATGAAGTGGTAAATACATAGTGCATGTGAAGCTGCTTGAAAGATGCTAACAATTCTTTTAAAAGTTTTAGTGGATATATGCAGCATAATTGAGCATCACCAAAACATGAGGAAAATTGAAAATGCCTCAAATTCAGTTCTTCTTTTACCTCTTTGTTCAAACCAGTAAATTCCTCTTGCAAGCAGACTACAAGATGCCTTTATAGCATCAGTCTTCAGTATCTTTTAATTTTTAGCAGCCAGAAATATTTTCTAGTGCATCTTGTGCAGTAAATATAAACTTCTTGGTTCATTGCAATACAGATAGCTTTTCTTCTGCAGTAGTACACAAACCTATTAGAAAAACCACTGCTATATAATCATAAAAGTACTATGCCTTTCTTATTTTATCATGTCCATAAATCTTTATAGATGACCTCAGTGTGAACTTCTTTTTTCTTTTGACATACCAGCTTGGAAAACTTATTTTTCTCATGATTTTGATGTTGACTTCTGTAGAACTTACACTACCTGGTGTAGAATTTGGTGGGCCATGTAAGCTGTTACTGTCCTAGGTACTATATTGGTTGACTTCTCTTACTGAGTTAATGTAGTTGAAGATGTTGCTGGAATAGAGGACAGGCTATTTATTTTTGGATGTACATTTCAAGACTTTCTCAGTCCTAGCCCCAGCTGCAGCAGCAGGATTTTTAATAGAAAATTATTTAATGCATCAAAATAATCTGGGCATGTGGCGTTCCTGATCTGGCAGTATGGGAAAACTGTATGTTCAGCCTTCTTTAATGTCCCTAGTATCTGTGTTGCAGGTCTTTTTCACCTTGAGTGATGTTTCAAGGATATGTGTTTATACATAGCAAGTGACTCTTACTTTAGGCAGCAGGAAACGGGGCATCACTGCTGGTTACCTTATGCTAGGATACATAGTTTAGCCAACATTTGTATAATGTCTCAATCTTACATGTCTTACACTTACTGACATTATTATTGCTACAAAGAGTAGATGTTATGATGAAGTAGAAATTATAAAGGCATGTAGGAAGGGCTTAGAACCTTGTATGTATAAGCACACAAGGTATGTATGTATAAGCAGTATGATCAATCAAGTCATGTGGGTTTGTTTGTTTTTTTACATAAAGTATCCTGTGTTGCCTGAATCTGTTCCTCACTAGCTTTTTCTACTGGAATAACTTAATGAAGAAGTTGAATTATCAGGACTAAAACATATTAGTTGAAGGTTAATTGTTTTATTTTAATAGCAGGTTCCTCACCTAGTTCCAGTAGCAGCTCCTCTGTTAATCCAATGGCTTCTCTTGGAGCATTGCAGACGCTGGCAGGTGCTACAGCAGGCCTCAACGTTAGCTCTTTAGCAGGTAAGTCATGTGTAGTGGTGGCTTGGGGGAATAGCTCATTATCATTCCTCAGCCTGTGACAGGTCTCTGGGATGATTTTTTCTGCTCCCTGCCTTTTGTAATCGTGCAGAGCATTCGAAAGGTTATTGATCTGTCTCAGTGGAAGCACTCAGTCATCTTTTATTTCCTCTTTCTTATACAGGAATGGCAGCCTTAAATGGAGGACTTGGCAGTGGTGGTCTCTCAAATGGGACAGGTAGCACAATGGAAGCCCTCACACAGGCTTATTCTGGAATCCAGCAGTATGCTGCTGCTGCACTGCCCACGCTCTATAACCAGAGTCTCTTAACACAACAAAGTATTGGTGCAGCAGGAAGTCAAAAAGAAGGTAGGCAGAAAGTTGTAGAAACGACTTGAGAGGGCTTTTCAAAAGGGCAAGCTTAGCCCTTGCACTTACCTTACCTGCAGATTTTTTATTTGGCATCATTTTTTAGAAACCAGGAGTTACTGAAGATAAAAAAAGGTCTGTGGGCATTCTACTAAGGGCTGCCCAAAGTAGTTTTTATACAGGATGTTTCTCATGGGGTTTTTCTAGTCTTGAGTTCTTCCTTAATCCTGCTCTCCTGCATGATCTCAGAGGGAAGGAGAATACAGCCTGATAATCCCAGTGTCAGAGAATCAGATCTGATTTTGTTAATGTTGTTTTCTGGGTCCTTCACCTCTTCCAACAGCTATTTATGCCAGTCTTTTCACTCTCCAGATTCAGGTTAAATTTAATATATAGTACAAAGTAATGTAGAATGTAGGAGTAAGTTTTCAGCAGAATGTAGCATGTTTAGAAGAGAATCTGTCAGATTACAAGCAATGTTATTATTTGTATTTTGTTTGGAAATTTACTTAGTTGCTTTGGGACCACAAGTTTTGCATAACCATTTTTTGTTCAGTCAACATCTAGCACTCAAACTTACTGTTCAGCTGTCATTGCAGCAAATATTTGTGAACCAGTTTTGGCACAATATAAAAAGTACAAACAAAAGTGGTCAGAAAGAGCTAGAATTATTTGAGTGATCAATCCCAGCAAAGGTTTGTGCTCATTTATTCTGGAATCAAGTGCTCTGCAGTGCTGTAAATAGCAGTTTCATTTTTTTTTATCTAGAAAATTTGTCTTGACTGGCTCTTCCACCTTTTTTTGTGCAGTGGGTATGTGGTATCCATGCTCTTTCTGAATTTATTTTCCTACTTGTTTGAAGGTCCAGAGGGAGCCAATCTATTTATCTACCATCTTCCCCAAGAGTTTGGGGATCAGGATCTGCTGCAGATGTTCATGCCATTTGGAAATGTCGTCTCTGCCAAGGTTTTCATTGACAAGCAGACCAATCTAAGCAAGTGTTTTGGTATGTTGGACCTACAGCTTCCTTATGAGGGGAAGCAATGGGACGGACATTGATCTCTCTGGTGACCAATGACAGGACCCGAGATAATGGCCTGAAGCTGGGTCAGGGGGGGTTTAGGTTGGGTATTAGGAAAAGGTGTTTCACCCAGAGGGTGCATGGGCATTGGAAGAGGCTCCCTAGGGAAGTGGTCACAGCACCAGCCGGACAGAGTTCAAGTAGAGTTTAGAAAGTGCTCTCAGACGAACAGTGTGATTCTCAGGGTGTCCTGTGAAGGGACTTAGTGATCTTTGTGGATCCATTCCAACTCAGGATATTTTGACATTCTATAAATCATCATCTGTAAAAGGTGGCTTTTATAGTAATCTCTTCTTCAGTATATTGTCTAGTCTAGCTATTAAGTAAGTAGGGAATCTCTTGTATATTCCTAAAAATAAATAAACCAAATACTTCCATCAATAAACTGCATTTTCCTGATTTTCAATGTAACTTTTTGCTTTTCACAATTTCATAATATTGTGCTCTATTGCAGTGTTCTGGCCCTGGATAATTCTCCCTGAGATGAGCTCAGTTGGTTAGAGCACAGTGCCAATAATGTCAAGGTTGTGGATTCCATCCCCTTATGGGCCATTCACTTAGGAGTTGGATTCCTTGATCTTTGTGGGTCCCTTCTAACTCAGAAAGTTCTGTGGTTATTGTGTTTGCAGACTGTAATCCTGAGATAGTTCTTCCTCTTGCCTCTTCCTGTCTTTTCAATAATTTCATTAATAATTTGTATATATTAGTGCATTATGATTATGAATTGTTTCTATTAATATCTTCGTAAATTACTGTTGTTGGTATCATACTGCATTTTAGTAGTGCCATAAGCTCTCATGACTGTCTTGATAGATGGAGATTCCTTGTGATGGAATAGGAGAGGTGAGCCTTTCTCTATGGTTTTGATAGCTTTATCATAAAATCCTGAAGTTTTTCCTATTTGAGCCAGAAGATGTGGACAATCTGGTGCTTTGTGAGAACACAGAAATCCGCTGATCATTCAGCTATAACACCTAAATATTATGGACACGTGCCATTGACTGGAGCAGGAGTTGTTCTCGCTCCAGACGTTGAACGGAGTTATTTAAAATAGATCCCTTCAAAACACTGGAGAAGTTTATTTTCAGGATAATCTTTTCCAGAAATGATATGCAACTTCTCATCTGAGAGCAACCTAAACACAATAGTGATACCAAGTGCTACCTTTCCTTGGCAGCTATTTTTCTCTAAAAAAATCTGCTCCTATAATGTCATGAGGGTGATTTCAGTCTTGTATCTTTAATGAGTTTTTGCATCTGAACATTTTCCAGCTTTGGTTTTCTCCCAGGTATGAGTTCTTACAAATAGCAGTACCTATTTTGTTGATAGACTAGAAAGTGTTTATTTCCTGAGCTGTGTATATCTTCTGGCCAAAGTTCCATATGTCAGAAAGCAATGCTTTGTTTGAGAGACTTTAGAAGTTACTGTGAGGAGTCTAAAACAGTTGTGAGCTTCTGGAAATGGCACTTGATGCAAGCCTCTCTGACCTTGTGAGTGCCTGCATTTCCAGCTGTGAGTAGCCATTGCAGGCAGCTCTGGCATGGGGTAATTGTGTGTTTTCCTCTCCCCAGGTTTTGTAAGTTACGACAATCCTGTCTCTGCGCAGGCTGCCATTCAGTCAATGAACGGCTTCCAGATCGGCATGAAGCGGCTGAAAGTACAGCTCAAGCGCTCCAAGAACGACAGCAAGCCATACTGAGCACCCTCCCCTCCGGGACTGGAGTGAGAAGGATCTTCTGGTAAGTTGGAGAGGAGCGCACTTAGTGATTCGAAGCCCTAAGGCTGTGTTTTTACAGTCCTGGAAGCTGATCCATGCCTTCTATCTGGCACATCTTCCCTTGAAGACTCTGCTGCAGCCTCTGCTGAGAATCCCGCTTCGGATGGAGGACAAGTTTGTGCTTTTGTTTCCAGTGTTTTACTTTGGAGTTTAGGTGCCATATCGCTGAGGTTTTTTTTGTTTAGTTTTGTTTTTTTTTTTTTCTCTCCCTTATTTGAAGTTTGCTGTGTTTGTAACCAGTGTGTGTTGAGAAGGACCAATGCCAGCTCCTTGGGGGTGG
Organism: Hylia prasina; assembly: GCA_013397195.1. Lineage (NCBI taxonomy): Eukaryota > Metazoa > Chordata > Aves > Passeriformes > Sylviidae > Hylia > Hylia prasina. Next base: position 610,102 of record VYXD01000888.1, on the reverse strand, counting down.
GGAGAGAAGGTTAAAGGGAGCAGCAGAAACTGACACCACACTGCCTTGGGGTAGAGAGGAGAAGGGAAAGCAGAAATAACACAGAACAGCTGATGAAAACAAAGATGGGCAAGGAGAACAGAGAACTGGGTGAGAAAGAACCGACTCCATGTAGCCTTTGTCATGCCCCATTCGCTCTTTGAAATTTCCTTAACTGTGTGCCACGGTAGGGATTTATTAAATCATCTCTAAAGCAGGAGATGGGCTAAAAGGATGAACACATTAACAAGCCGAAGGAAAACTGCAGTGATTGGTTTTTTTTTTCTTTGCTGTATATATACTAGTGTTTATATAGCAATGTGAATGAATGTACACAGCACTTTGTAAAAGTATTAGATAATGTCTCTGCCCAGAAAATTTCACACTCTATCTACAGTGAAATATTAATGAAATGCAGTGAATTTCTCCATGTATAAGAAAACTTAACCCCCATGTAGTTCATCTAGGTTTTTTGGACAGGTAGAGGCAGCTTAGTCTGGATGAATACATCTGGGCCTGGAAAGAAGAAACTTTAGATCCCTGCAGAAATTTTTGACAATTTTTCTTCTTAACAGTTGATCACATTCCCCATTTCTGTGGAATAATGTCCTTTTTTTGCAGAGATTGCTAAGAATTCCTTTTCATAAGCATAATGTAAGTGCTGATTGTTTATTGAAATAACTTCCTGTTTTGTTGGGGTTTTTGATTTGGTTTTTTTTTAATTTTTTAATTTTTTTCTTAATGAACAAAACTCATGCAGTGACTTGGTCTAGTAATTAGGTGTATCTCTCTACTGCAGTTTTCCTTTAAGGGGTTGTGTACCAGTGCAAAACAGGCTAAACCAGGAGCTTCAAAACCAGAGTGCTGAGCCATTCAGTCTTTTCCTGTCTTTTGGTACAAGCTGTTACCTTTTATATTGAAGGAAAATTGAACACACCCCTTAACTGAACATACACTTCTCCTGCACACCAGTGAAATTGCTAGTGGATTGCTAAGGGTCTTTGATATTCACTGGTTTTAGGGGGCTCAAAGGACTTTTGACACTCTGGCCTGAGCTGTTTCAAGAAATCAGTGTAGAGTTCCATTTTATAACCACCAAAATCCACCTCTGTCACAAGAGGAAGTTTACAATTTCTGTGTCTTTAACAGAAGTTCGATTTACCTCATAATATCTCCTTTTCCTTGTTTTCTTTGTATTCCTGGGTTGTAAGGCTGTTTCCCAGGGCTCCAGCTAACACTGCAGGCTGGCAGCCAGCTGCTAAATGATGTGTGTGGGTCAGACGTGGGGTCAGGACTTTGTGTTCTGCTCCAGCAGGAGGAGCACTAAACCCATCAAACCGGAGATCTTGGGTCTGAATCCCCACTTGTGTGCAGCGATCTGTTGGGAATGTTGGGCATTTCCAGGGACTGGGCCCCCTGGGATCTCAAACCTCAGAATTACAAGGCCTGATCTGTAACATCCAAGGGGAGCCCTTTCCAGTTCTTAGATTGAAAATCAAACAGTTGATGTCAGTCTGTCCATACTGATGGCAGACAGGTAAATCTGTCAGTATTATTTAAATAATTTTATGGTGGCAAGTTTCAAAGGCCAGATTGCCAAATTTCCCAGTTATGCTGGCATGTGGTACCCTTCTATGTTGATTATTTAAATCTCTCTAGAAACGTAAACATACACTGAAGTGAACCATGTACACTTGAATTCTGCACCATAGGAAAGATGTGTCCTGGTTTTCTGAGAAAAGAGTGTTGGAGTGTGAAGGCCTCCAGGGTGATTATGGGATTTTTTTATAT
>VYXD01000888.1:605173-608263 GCA_013397195.1 Hylia prasina | reverse complement strand
TATAAATTATATACTTTTCAAAAAAAGGAAAAAAGAAAAAAAAACATAAAAAAACGTAGTTGGGAGCAACTGCTCCAAGTGCAACCTGCTGTAACCAAGAATGTTGTTTCTATTTTTATAGAAGTTTTATACCGCTCCAGGGTGGAGAATATTTATTATCTAAATTATTTCACTGGAAAAAAAGGCCAGGGTTTTGTAGAATCCTGAATGTGATTGTTTTACACACATAACGATGTGCATGATTGAAACTACTGATTTTCAGCGGCCTGTTTGCAGCCCACCAACTGCTAAACGAGGAAGATGAATGCTGTGAACCAGTGGAGGAGAGCACTGTGCTCTGGGGTCTCTACAGTCACTCTTACCTTCTTTGCATCCTACCCCACTGTACTATCCAAGACCTTTGTCCTGTTTTTGTTTTAACCTGATGCTCTGGCCTTTCTACTAGTCATTTCAGTTGCCTAAAATTAGATATTTTAGCTTCTTCATCCTACAGTGTGTCCTCAATACTGTAACTTACAGATCAAGCTTGGCATTGTTGCAAATAGGTGCGACTCCTATTAACTTGAGGAGATGCGCCAGTTTACACTGTGGCTTAGTTTGATCAGTGACTCCTCCCAGACATAATCACCTTAAGACACCTAACTTGGGCTAGTTCTTGTGCCTTACTGGCGTAACTATAAGTATTGCCAAAAAGAAAAAGAAAATAAATCTATGCAGGTTAAATTTTAAAAGATGTGATCCTCAGATGGTTTGAATCAATGCAGTTCAGCTCTCTGAACGCAGTAGAGCTGCATCAGTTTTCACCAGCTGAAGATGTTGCCCTGTTTGTGTTGTTTGTTTCAGACTTCCCTTTCTTGGTGTATCAATGTGTATGTTGCCAAAGTTAATAAATGTATTAAGTTTGTGACTTGGGCAGATTTTTTTTCTGATAACAAAACTGATCAGATAAAGTCAACATTTCTGTGTCTGTTTGGTGGCTGCCGCTGATTGTGGGGATTTAGGCTGCACTTGCCTTTCAATCTTAAGCCAGTTTTCTTCCTCAGTTATTGGCAAAAAAGTCTGGGATTCTGGGGACTTGGGGCTTTTAAATTTTTAGTTCATATCATGCTCTCATTCAAGTGCAAGTCAAATCAAATCGGTGTCAAATGCTCTGTTTCCTGGGTAGTAAGATAAGAGTTGGGGGAGTTCAAATAAACTGCAGAAGGTTGGCTGAGGTAGCCACATGGACAAAGTGTGCTGTATGCTTAAAACCAAAGAACCTGATTTTCTACAAGAAAAGCTAAAAGAACTTCTGATAGAATTCCTTATTATGTGTGCCACCAGGAAATACTTTAAATATTTTTTGTTTACAAGGTGGAAATGGTCTACTTCATAGATTTATTCTTTTTCTCAGGAGATAGTTGATTTTACTGCTGTAATAAGGCGAAAGAATTGTGAACTTAGTCTGATACTGCTTAGTGTCAGTACTACAGTAAATGAAATAATTTCTTCAGTCCCCTAGGTAATCAACGGTGCAAAATAGGATTGCTCTTTGTAGTTTAACTTTTTTTTTTTTTAATACAAAGCTGGCATTATTTGAAAATTCCAGCTCAGAAAAATCTCACTGGAAAACGCATCTATCAGGAAAAAGCTTTTCACCTGAATACTGAAAATCACATATTACAATAATTCTGTCATGCAAGCTAAATCTAACTGAACTGGTAATGGCTGTGGATTAGGGAAGAACAACAAAGGAGAATGAAGTTGTTCCTATTTTATTTAGAAATATGTAAAAACAACTTGGATACAGCAAATTGCAGATGAAGGGTGCAACTATGAACAGGTAAAATGCTTTGAAAGCTTCTTGTTGCAGACATTTAAACCTAAAGATGATTGATATCCCTAGCATACCTGCCACAAAATGTAAAACACAGAAGGCAGAATTATCACTATTGTGAGAATAAAAGAAGGACAAACTGGAAGAACTTTCTCCAAGTCATTAAGACCTTGTCCAGTATCTCTTGGTTCTGTTTTTATAGGCCAGTCTTTCCATAGGGCTTTGATAAAACTCAGTCTTTGCCCTCAATGTGGCTGAGTGAAATATTTGAAAAATCCGTAACAAGAAAATCCCCAGACAAATCACACGGACGATTTCAGTGATGCATGCTAAGATGTCACTTGATTTCATGCTTCTTTTTGTTTCTCATGCCTCAGTTCATGATGAATTTGCTTTTCTGGTTTAAGAGTGAGTTCTTGCACCTATCTGCAAATTATCTAGAGTATTTCTTGAAATATAGAAATAAGTGCAAGGGTTGCATTGTACTCTGCTGGAGTTGGTTTAAACTCTGTACTAATGTCCTTTCCCTTTATTGGAAAGCATGAAAAGCAAATTAATCTCAGCAGTTCTAATAAGAGGAGTGTTGCTGATCTAGTAGACAATGTGTTTTTGGAATGAGAATGCAACACTTGCTATTCTCAAATTATGTTAGATAATATGCAAATCTCACCTTGTTCTAGTCTGTAACCAGAAGCTTTGAGATGTGCTGAAGATTAAGGCCACAAACAAGAGCTAAAGGGGAGTTGGGGGTGTGGGGAGGCAGAATAAGAAAACAAACCTCTTCCTCTCTCTTCTGCCTCCCACTCTTCATCCCAAAATGTTCCTTATCTCTTGTAGCTCACAAGCTGAGGGGAGGGAACAGAGGTATTTATGTCACTTAATATAAGAAATATTTTTTTATAAACTCTCAACGAAAATTTTAGGAAATGCATTTTTTCTGCTCATCAAACTGGCAACAGTGACTGTAGAGCTTCTCAGAGCCCACAATCTCCTCCTTATGAAGCCAGGGAGCTGAGGGCTGTTACATAAAAGGTTGGGAATGGAAAATCCCTGTGCAGGTCTAATGGTATGACAAGTGCTCAGCTAGGACAAGTCTTAACTTGCAGTCAAGTCTTAAGGAATTCTTCTCTGATGTGTGGGCTTTTTGTCTTGTATAATCTTTTTTTTTCCCCTTTTCCAAATCACCCGCCCCCAGTTACATGGGCTCCTAGGGAATGAAAAGAGACTGTAGCTAAAATAAAGAAAATGGATTTGCTGGGCTACTACTGCCTAAG
>VYXD01000888.1:587673-602673 GCA_013397195.1 Hylia prasina | reverse complement strand
TGAATCGTGAGGCTGAATGAAAAAGGGTAGGGACTCATTTATTTGGGAAGTAGGGTTGGGGGCTGGCTGCTGTTAGTCCCACAGTCTGAATGCACAGGGCTGTGTGCTGGGGGCACTGATACCCTGCAGTGTAGGAGGAACTGCCAGTACATTTCTGTACGTGTGCATTTGGTTCCGTGAGGAACCTTGGGGGAAACCTGTGGAAAAATATCTGAAGAAAACCAAAATGCCAAATGTTGGGTGTTTCTTTCCTTTCTTCTTTCCTTTTCTTCCTTTGGTTGTTTTAATTGTTCTGTGGTGGTTTTAATGGATTTGAGACAGTGGAGCAGCAGCTGCCTTTCTGATTTTTGGCTGCTTTTTGTGAATAATTTAAAAAGAAAATTTACATTTTGGAGACAAACCTGTGGGCTTTTTTATTGGTACAAACATTGTATTTAACACTAGGGGTTTTGTACAGTTTTTTGCCTTTTCTACTAGAAAACAATGTAAAGTGATTCACAATGTGACGAGAAAACAAATTGCCACTATGACCAAATGTAGAGTCTGTTCTGCAGTTAACGGGATTTAATCAACTCGAAGTCGTGGTTCAGTCGTAGAAATGCTTTTCTTTACCTTGTTTGAGCTGTTCCTTTTTTTCTTGTTTTGATTTGCAAAACAAAATGTCTTTTTGTGTGAAATTGTGTTGTACTCTGTAGAGAATTACAAATTTTACTTTAATGGTTTAAAAAGCAGAGGAGCGCGTGTTGCTTTTCTGATCTGATCACAGAGTTTGTGTAGTGGATTTAAAAATGAAAAGATTTGTTACAAGTTTGGAACAAGCGAGTATGTGTTAAAGGAATTTTCTTCCTTTTGTGTGTGTGTTTTTTTTTCTTTTTGTCCCAAAGGGCAACTTAAAGCTGTTTTAATTGCACAGACACACCGACAACAAGTCATTTTGTATATGCCAAGTGTGGTACCTTCCTTTGTTTATTTGCTATTAAACTGTTTGAGAAGAGTCCTTGTGTGTTGTATTTGTGTCTTAAACTTGAGGTTCTTTTGGGGGTCCAAGTGTGAGAAGATGAAGAGAGAGATGAGAACTATTTTACAGTTTTTTAGCTGTGAGACACAAAAATATTCATGGCCCAGTACCACTTGTTCTGGATGTACAGTATCGCCCTGGATTTTTACTTCTATATAAATGAGCTACTTTGAGTAGAAATGGAAGAGGTTTTCTGGTTGATATACCTCAGTTTTGGGTCATTTGACAGTCAAGTCCCCTTTAGATACGGAAAAGCTGAGGATCTTGGATAATGCAAATATGTGCAACACATGGGAGTGAGGAGTAGGTATATCCAGCCTCACAGAACTGGTGCCATGCAGCCACTTGCCTGTCCATGCACTTGTGCTGCAGGGTGTTTCAGGGGCTCAATACCTTGGGCAGAGCAGCAGCCCTCAGCTCTGCAGGAGCAGCACGAGTGCGTGGTGCTGTGTGGGATTAGAGAGGCACCAGCTGATGCCATTCTCACAAGCCCCACACTTGCCACCGCCCCCTTCCCCTTCCAGGAACACAGCCAAGCTTGCTGAATCTATCCTGGCTCTGCAGCATCAAGGTACCTGCAGCTCCCAGTGCTCCTGGTCTTGGAAATATTACACAGGGAAACTGCAAATGGATTTGGATTGCTTACTAGTGATAAGCAAAGGCTACCTGCTTTGCTCTTAGAACTAAGATACCTTTTATATCTAATTTCAAATTAATAAAAAGTATTTGGCATAGCCAAAGCATAACTCCTCTAGAAACCTGCCACAAGTTTGACATGAATATTGCCTCTCCCAGAAGGAAAGTACCACAATGGCCATGATTTTGCTGCATTTCTGAAAGTTCCTAAAATTCCCTGATGTTATTCCTTCCTTCTGCTGTCTTGCATCTTGGAGACTTGCAAGCATCTTTAGGACAGCTGTGTTTTTCCTCCGTGTCCTTTTCCTGTGTTAGCTGGCGTACTCTGTTTCACCCCATCACTTCCTACGTGATTGTGAATCTGAGAGCCCTTGCAAAGCATCAGGATTCAGTGCTGCATTCCTTGCCCTGAGTGCACCAATTGCGGCACGAGGCACGGAGCCACCTGTTACAGACTGTGCTGGGATCCCTGCAGTTAATTTGCAGCTGTTGAGGAGAGAGGCTGGAGGGATTTCAGTTTAGATACAACTTGAGGCCAAGGATGGAGAGAAACAATTGAATCCGAAAAAGGGTTTGTTTAGGCAGAATGGAAGATTCCAGCTTGTGCAGAAAGTTCGCTCACCTTGTCTTACACAATCAAAGCTTTGTCAGGTGCATCTTACAGAACTGACACCGGATCCCTCTTGGATCGGTGGCTTTTTTATTTTTTGAAGGCTTTTTCTTCAATTTAAAAGGCCTCCACCAATCAATACACAATCAAACTACACCTAAGAGCCAGTGTGTTAATCTCTGAAAATAATCAGCATTTTCACGAGCTGTTGTACTTTTCAGCATTTGTAGGAAATACACAAAGTTGTAGATGAAATCCTGATGCTGAATGTTTTAGAGGAAACCTTTTTCCTCTCACATCCACCTCCACCTTTCACTATTTGTTTTGACTCCAGTCTTCCTGACTTTACCTGTCACATTCTGCTCTCTTCATACGGCCAGGAGTCACCGGGGACATTATGAACAGCAGTGGGGAGGAGGAGAAGCAGGTCAGTGTGTCACTTCTTCAAAGTGAGTGCATGATGAGCCACATTGCATGTATGACAGGTAAGATTCCCTAATTTGATGTTGCCAGGAACCATTCAGACTAATTTATTTGCACTTCCTGAGGAGAAACTGGGGGGTTCTTAACTGTAGAAGATGTACCTGAATCTTGTATGAATTACAGCTGTCTTGAGCCACAAACGGATGCCATTGCTTTTTTTGAAGTAGCACAGGCAGTCAGTGTTGATCTTTTATCCCTCCTTAATTAGGCAGCTGCAGCTGGGCTCAGAGTGGTATGTTCCATATCAGAGTATGTTCCTGGTTTTTTGAAAATTACCAGTTTGAACTTGATGGATTTAGTCCTTATTTTACTAGGGTGTTTTTATCTCAACAGGTGCAAGTTGCGAATTGATTCCAAAGAAACTAAGCACTGTTTCGTAGTGCTCAAAAGCAAGGAAGTAAAGTGAGGTTAGCAAAATGCAGGGCAGATCATCTGTTAGATGGATTTTGAAAAGAATCCTCTTTTCATTTTGGCTATGCTGTGTGGGGGAGGGAGCCTCACTTTGCTGACGTGGTCCAAAGGAATCTCAGGATGAGTTTGAGTTACAGGCAGCTCACTTGTGGAAGGTTCATTTTGCAAAGTAGTCTGATCTACCAAGTATGATACAATTTTTGTTTTCCCCATTCCTGAGTCCTGGCTTGATTCTGTTACATAGCAGGCTCCTTTCCTGGCTGCTTTCAAAGTGGCTGCTTTCCTGACGTCTCCCAGTCTAGAAATCTGAATGGCCTTACCATTATCAGTGCATTCCATGGGGACTGATCTGCATCATGTTTCCATCTTACCACCTACATCCAGAGAGACATACAAGAATTGCTGCAAGGAAGGAGAGATTTTTTTAAATTCCGAATCAGACTTTTATGCAAGTCCTAAAGTCTATAAAGTACCTAGCTAACAATTTTAACAGTGCTGCTGAAGTGATTTTCGCACATTAACCAGCCGTACCTCACCATTAGTTTTCTTCAGCTTCTGTAGATTTTTCCATAGTTTCTACTTCCAGAGTTTGACACTACATATAGTCTATGCTGAAATATCATCTAGCACATTAGGTCTCTGAAAAACAAAGCTAAGTTAAATAATGCAAATATCATAGTGTATATGACTCCCAAAAGAGAATCAGTCTTATTGTAGCAAAACCTTCTACAGTTTAAAATGTTTTTCTTTTTGAAATATTTTTCTGAGAGAATTTTGGATAAAGGGCAGATGTAATCTCTTAAGATCATGACTGCTATGATGTAAAACCTCTAGGTAGACTGTCATTCCTTATTTTGTGTCCTGCTTTCCTTAAGGATATTACCTCAGGAAGGCTCCCTTGGGTTTTTGTTGACAGACCAGGATAGTCTGATTAGTACTCTTTGAGGTGATTCTGTAGGTATTTACCTTTGCTTGGGGAAGAACTGCCACCAAATTCACCAAGAAGCAGGGAGACAGTTGGAGACATGACTGACTGCTTTTGCAGGCAGATCTGTTAAAACTTCGAATTGCTTCTCTTTGCCCAGTAAGAGGATCACAAAACTGCATCTGAAAGGAACATCTGCAAATGAGGAATGTTCCTGAAAAACATTAAGCATTCCTGTAGCATTGTTCACCTGCTTCCCTCCCCCCAGGTTTGGTGTATCTTCTTGAGAAGGACTGAATAAATCTCTAGACCACCAAGGCTGCAGCACATTGGTGGGAGTATTAAATGACTCCTAGGGGAACCAGTCTGATTTTTCAGTGGAGTATGGGAGACATAAAGCTATCTTTTAATGGGGCTAACACTTCTGTCCTGCAACCAAAACATGCAGATATGTGTTGTTCTGTGTCTTGATTGTTATTCATCATAAAAGACTGTCAAGTTCTGGATGCAGAAATTAAGCAGTGCCGTTGACAACTTTTGTTGGAAAAATTTGAAAGACTGCCACAAGCATCTGATGGCAGGGAGCAACATTCAGTCAAGAACAAAGGTTTTCAGGATGGTCAGCTCCTTGTCCCTAAAATTAGGAAGTCAGAGGTGTATTTGCAGCAAATCTGTGACAGAGCTGACCTACGCCCATAAAAACAGTCCCTGATGCCAGCTGAGGTCCTCAAGGACCTGCTGAATTTTGTGCCTAGCAAAGTATCAAGTACATTGTTGCAAGGGTACACACTGAAGTTGCCTTGTTCACACCTGACTTCTAAGGCATATATTTTTCCTAAAGCTCCTATTCCACCTGAGTCTGCTTCCTCCCAAGCTAGCCCACCACCAGCAGTGTTTGTCTAAGGGGATGGCCAGAGAGGAAAGAGACGGCTGAGGCATCCTGAGGCTGTGACTGCAGCCAATTGTCTCTCCCTGGGGTATTTATAAGCTGCATACTGGCGGGCAGGGGTGGGCAGTTGGCACCGTGACCTTGGGAGCTGGGGAGCCTGACTAGAATTCCTGGGAGCCACGTGAGCTGGACTGGCAGGAGCAGCTGCAGCCAATGGGGAGGAGACCAGCACTGGCTGTTCAGATTGAGTTTCACTCCTGTGGCTTGAGATTTCCCTCTTTCTCTCCCTGTCGTGCTTTTCCTCTTTGTTTACGGGGTTGGACAGACGAATGCACTGATGGAGCCCTAGCAAGCAAGATGTTTGCCTAGTGGATTTTGGGATTCTCCCTTCAGTGCTGAGTGACCACTTCTTGCCATTGCCTACCACAGCTCCAGCCCCCTGACATGGCTGGGCTTTTATGGCTCTGGGCCCTCTGAGCACACAACCCGCCCCCTTCTAGTGGGGCATTTTACGTTGTGTTCTCTCGTAAGCAGGGCCTTTTTGTATCCTTAGAGGTTAGTGTATGAGGCTTTTTAATCCATGGGAGATGGGTCAGGACCAGACAAAGCAACAGATAGAGAAAGGACTCCATCTTTACCAGTCTAATCAGACGGAAAAGGCTCTGCGAGTCTGGATGAGGGTTTTGGAGAAGTCTGCGGATCCTGCTGGCAGGTTTCGGGTTTTGGGTTGCCTCATCACTGCTCATGCAGAGATGGGCAGATACAAAGACATGCTCAAGGTAAGGTGATCTGGGGATGAATGCATGCCAATTTTGTGTGTACCAGAAAATACCAGCTATTGAGTGCATGTTCTGGGCTGCTGTAATCACTGTGCTCACCAAGAGCTCCACCCAAAAGATACACAGAATATGATTTTTCACTGGATCTGGTTCCTCAAGATCCTTGGGTTAAGTTCTCAGGTTATTCATGAGAACCTTTCTTCATTATTTCCCACATGCAGGCACATCATGTTATCAGGCTTCAGGAAAAGATATGAGAACAGGGCCTTTGTCCACTACAAGCTGTTTAGAGTGTGTGTATCAGCATAAAAGGAGAAATCCAAGTGGATTCTGTAAAATAAGTATCGATCTTGTGGAGACATATCTGTTATCTTGTTCAGCTTCTGGCTGATAGCTAATATAGATCTTATATTGGGGTTTTTTTAATTACAATTATTTGATTGCCAGGGGACTGATTAAGAGGGAAAAGAAGATGCTGTTTCGGTGAGGTAATTGAGACATCCCAGATGTCTCACGATTGAGGTCAGAGAGCAGCTTCCAGTTGTGAGGACAGCACAGAAGAAAGAAGGAAGGATATGGGGCTTAATGGAAGAGTGGTAAAAAGCAGCTGAAGTTACATTTCAAGCACATGAGGATAAACATGGTCATTAATAAAATGAACAAAAAGAAGCTGGTGTGTGGATCTGAGAAGTAAGAGGATGTGTACAGAGAGCAGCAGGCAGCATTTGGGAGGGCGACTCAAGAATCTGTAAGACAAGGCAAGAGAGTGTTGTAATATTCTTAAGAAACTATCCCAGCCTGAAATAGGGTCTTACTAAAGGGCCTTGATATTCTTGTCCTGGTGTTTTGGGTTGCTTCTTACTAGACTGGCTATCATTCAGCATTTAGAACAAAACGTGAAAGGGGTGTCTACATCTCAGTGAAAAGTTTTGGGTAGCTCTGTTTGGAATTGGAGTGGGGAGAGGGGAACATTTTACTGGTAAACCCATGCACATGTCAAAGCCCTATATTGAAACCAAATACTTAGGATGAAGAAGAAAGGAAAGGTATTAATACACTTGGAAAACATTTGAAGACAAACAATTCTGTTAAGTGGTGTGAAATTAAGTGCTGACAAAAACATCAGACTGGCTGGGGAAGAAAGAAGAAAAAAGGGTGAGATGTAGCTACTTGAAGGAAATACTGAAGGCTTCATGGGGAAAAGAAAAAAAGGCAAAGGAGTGAGCTTAGTATACTCAAACATAATTCCTTACCTGAGAAGAGAACAGAAAGTGGGATCAGAGTAGTATAATTTTCATTTTTCACAGTATTAGGAGGGAAAAATGGCTTCAGTCAAACTAAAGATTTTACACAGCAACTGGTCAAAGGATAGAGAAAGGAGAATTTTAGCATTAAGCCATTGAGAGAGGAAATATCAGGAGAAAAATGGTCAGAGTTAAAGGCATGAAATAAAAAGTGATTTAAGAAGGGTTGTGATGCTCAACCTCTTTTGGAGAGGAAAAAATTATTTCAAGAAAAAAGGCTGTGGCAATCAGGAAATACTGAGGAACTTGTGCAAAGTTAAGGGAATGTGGGGAAGTGTGAGCTAGTGCACATCACTGAGTCCACATAGCAGCTTTCCTAACTGTAATGGAAACGGAGAAGATATTTACAAACTCAACATATTTATTTTAATTTATGGTTGGTGATGTTTGGGGGTTTGTTTGTATTTTTTCTTTGTTTGTTTGCAAAGAATGTAAAATGTCCTAGAGCCTAAATTATTATGTGTAGCCGCTATACAAAAAAGGAAGTAATTGATTCCCTTGGAATTTGCCATCCATAATCCTAACTGATAATGTCTAATGAAAATTGCTAACTATTTACCTTTGCTACTGATACTAATTCAAGCCAGCAGTGTGCTTGCTTTATCACAAAACATGAGTTACTGCTTAGAAGAGTTTGCAGCCTGAAAGAGACTTCATTTAAGAGAACACTATACAACAAATCCTGGAGGTTATAGAACTAAAACTGTCAGGATCAAGACTGCAATTTATTAGTAAAAAATTCATTAAAGAAGTAGCATACTTTCTTCTATTAATAGAGTACTTTATGCTTAGAAATTCCAGAGAAAGTGGGATATATTACGCTGAGTGAAAGAAAACATAACTGCATTGTGTCAGATGTTTCCTGCTTTTCCAGCTTCTCTTTAGGGCCATGTAACAGCTGTTTCCCCCTTACTGCCAGCCTAGTTCACTTTCCCTGCCTAGAGACTGTGTGAAGAGAGGGAGAGATTTCTTCATAGGCCTTTTAAACTACCAGATGACTGCTCAGTGCATACGATGCTTCTCCATGTGCTGATGGCCTTGTCTGCCCTGCTCACAGATGAGCCTTTTCTCCAGTACAGGGCACTACTCTGTGGGTGCTGAGCTGTATTTAAATAAACTACAGACTTTTGTAAACACTGTCTTCTCTACTTAAAGTTTGCAGTGGTACAGATTGACACGGCACGGGAGCTGGAAGACCCAGATTTCCTTACAGAGAGCTACCTAAACCTGGCTCGCAGCAATGAGAAACTCTGTGAATTCCAGAAAACAATCTCTTACTGTAAAACGTGCCTGAACATGCAGGGTACCACTGTGAGCCTGCAGCTGAATGGCCAGGTGAGCCTCAGCATGGGCAATGCCTTCCTGGGGCTCAGCATTTTCCAGAAGGCTTTGGAGTGCTTTGAGAAAGCTTTACGTTACGCACACAACAATGATGACAAGATGCTGGAATGTCGAGTCTGCTGCAGCCTCGGGAACTTCTACACCCAGATAAAGGTACAGTAACCTAAGGGGCAGAAGGGTGATTGTCCCACAGACTCAGAGAAGCATTGGAAATCATGTGAATTTCAGCCTTGGTCTTTTCTATAAGAAGTGAAGTACTGAGAAAGCATTGTAAGCTAAAATCCCTTTGTAAAATCCAAATGGAGTACTCTCCTCCACAGTAAGGATGGGAGGATTAGTGTCATGTTCATACAGCACAGCAGAAGCAGCTGTGAATATGTGTGTTGAAAAGATCAAACTTAGCTTCAAAGAAGATCACATTAGAGACACAGGGCTGGCAGCCAAAACTCATGGATTCTCTATTTCTACCACTATTGTAGGCAAATACTGTCAGCAAGCACCTATAGGTAAAACCAAGCAAGGACTGAGCAAAGGGGTGATTTGCCAGTTCTAACTCCTGGTACAAACAGTAAAAAATAGGTTTTTCTCACAAAGTCTTGATTTCTTCATTCATAGAAGAGTCATCACATGAAGTGTGGTGACCAAAAATAAAGAAAATAACACTGTGTTGAATCCTTTTCAATAAATAAGGTGTGAAATAAGAAGGGAGAAAGGAAATTTGAGAAGTTGTGGTTTCCTTTCTGCATTGTGGAGAATTAAAAAGATATGAAGACTTTTTCACTTCTGCAGTCTCACGTAACACTTGAGAATGGTTTTCAATATTTAGATAAGTTTTACATAATTATTGTAAAATAAGATTTATTTCTATCATACTTTTAATGCAAAAAAAAGAGGATGTTTAAAAATTAAAATGTATTATTACATTGTGTGAATTTGATGAGGCCCTGAGTGTTAATTCCTCTTTTCCTGCAATGATGGATAATGAGCTTCTTGGAGATCCTAATTCACCATATGGAGAAAATGAAGGTTCCATGTAGATGTTACAAGCAGAGATGATGGAAGAGCAGAGAAAGTTTTCAGCCTTTGCTTATAGAGAAGGGTAAATAGTTCCTGCAGAATAAAGTTAAAGGCATTAACTTTAAGTTAACGAGTTTAAAGACGTACAGAAATCTGGTAGGTGTTGCAGTGTTAGTAAATAAAAAATAGTTGGGCTTTTTTCTTCTCTCCTTTTTGCTTTACTTTTGCTGTGACTGCTGTCTGTGTGCTTGTCTGCCTTACAGGACTACGAGAAAGCCTTGTTCTTCCCATGTAAAGCTGCAGAGCTGGTGAATGATTACGGGAAGGGCTGGAGCCTGAAGTACCGTGCCATGAGCCAGTACCACATGGCCGTGGCCTATCGGAAGCTGGGGCGCCTGGCAGATGCCATGGATTGCTGTGAGGTACCGGGGGCAGGAGCCACAGAGCTCTGGGGGGCTCTGCCAGGGGACCCTGCCTCAGGACTGGAGCAAGAGAGGTACCCTGGCATTCACACTGGACTGTAGATCTTCCTGCTGCCTTTCAGTACTAGAGCTGTGGTTTCTGTAGCCCAGGGGGCTTCAAAATTTGAGTTTATGGATGGCCCTTGATTAGGAACATGTGGAAAAGATTTTCCTTGTCTTAAAAGATGGTGCCACTTCTTTGGAGCTGATCTTTCAGTGGCCAGGGTGCAGAGTCCCAGCCTTGCTGTTTTGAACCAGGAACAAGCTCTTCTACTGACCAGTGGCAATTTCTTTCAGGAGTCCATGAAGATTGCCCTGCAGCATGGTGACCGGCCGCTGCAAGCACTGTGTCTGCTCTGCTTTGCAGATATCCATCGCAGCCGCAGAGACGTGCAGGTACAGCTCTTTCCTGCCAGGAACGATAGGGGGCATGAAAAGCAGCTCACAGCAAAACATGTGTTTTCCTCCCTGCTTCTGCAGACAGCCTTCCCTCGGTATGATTCTTCCATGAGCATCATGACAGAGATTGGGAACCGCCTGGGCCTGATCCAGGTGCTGCTAGGAGTGACTAAGTGCTGGATGATTCAAAAGGAGCTGGACAAGGTCAGTTCCAAACTTGTTTCTACAGAAGTTTGTAGGAAAAGATTAAAGCATAGTGTTGTACTGCACTTTGGTGAGGGTACAGTTCAGAAGCGACCTGTACCCCCTTGGTTCTACCAACAGGGTCTGTTGCTTGTAGAGTTATATTTCTCTGAATGGTCTCTCTCAGCCAGGAATTTGTTACTAATGGTAGGAACATCCATTCTGAGTCAGACTGCTAAATTACAGAATTGCCTCATTAGTCAATCCTGATGACTTTTAAGCTCTGTGCTGAGAAACCAGCACTGGAGGAAGGAAGCCTTATGCTCTGAAATAGATTCCCCTGCCTACTTTTTAGTTATGTGACTAAGCCCATTGATGTGCTAATGATGTTTAGACAGCTCTACAGCTCCACCATGTGCTTTGCCGGCAAATGTGGCATAAAATTCCTGGAGAAACTTAGACGGTCTATAAACTCTGACGTGAAACAGAGGAATGAGAGCAGGAATTTATTTGGAGTTAGACAGCCAGTCAATATAGAACAAGGGGATGAAGTTACTTGTTTTGAAAATGCTTAGGCAGTGTGTATGTGTGTTGAAGTCCAGACTGCACTAGACGCAGCACATTGCACGGCAGGAACATTACTCAGGCACAGAATGAAATGCTCAAAGGTTAGCCCTGAACTACTCTGAACCTGGAGTACCTGCACAGTGCCACATCAAGATGCTGGTTGGGTATAAAGATGATGAAGATTCACTCTTATCACTCATATTGAGACATCAAGGATTTTAGCTCAAATGAAGCATCCCAGACATCAGTATGTCAGAATAGACAAGTTCAGGGTGCTGTCAGCATCTGAGTGCTTCCATCAGACAATCAGTTGAGTGAGACACACCATGCAATCTCAGTAAGTAAACACAATGTTTGTTAGCAATGGAAGAAGAAACTGTGGACTAGAAAAGTTTGCTCAGTGTTAAAAGTATGGGACAGGACATAACAAGTAGGCCTCTGCAGGAGAGAATATTCAGAGCACCCATTAAACCCTTACATTCACTGATTCTGTCTCGAGCCACTGTCAGCCTCTGATATCAAGCAACCCTCACTTGTGAGAATACGATGAGGGCTTTGCACGGAATCCTAATCTCACCAAATCCCACAGAAGAAGGAAGTGGAGGAATCTTGTATTCTGTCCCAGGTATGAGAGGGAAGTCTGCCCTGCTGGGTCAGAGACCTTATGTCTGTGGACCAAATGTGACCTCCTTAGATGTCACATCCCTGAATATTCACCCAAGCCTGTTCTTCAACTTGACAGGCCCAGTTTCCATTTTTCATGCTACTCATCCCCGTATCAGTTACTTATTAAAGTAATTTGCTAACTTTCCACTTGCAGATTCCCAGTTTTTGTCCAAGCTTCCTCCATCTTCCCAGTCTCTTTGGTTAGTTAGTTCATTTCATTTGCATGTAATGTAATCAGTGCTATTCCAGATCCTCCCAGGCTGCTCACAGCTTGCTTGCCCTCATTCTTCTGCAGTCTTATATTCCTGTCCAAGACAAACTGTCCCCTAGACTTGTCAACATCTTTTCCCCTACCCCACACATTTCACTTTGATTCTTAATCACAGTCATTAATTTCAGGAGTTTCCAGTACACACTCAGTCTTCCTAAGCACAGTTCTCAGTTATGTTCTCCCTGCTGGCCTCCACTTCCCTCTCCTACCATTTCCTTACCCTAGGCTGTTGCTGCCACCACAAGTCTAATGCCATCTCCTCTGCATTCACAGTGCATTTTTGCATCTCATCTGGTCCTCTCCTCCTACAGCAGCAGTAACGCCAAATTATAGGGTAGAAATTTTATAACATGCATCACAAGGGAGACAAACTTCTTCCCCTTGGATAAACAGGAAGCAGATCTCAATAGTTCTGGAAAAGAGAGACTGATTATCAGAACAGGAAGGAACACTGTGACATCTAGGGGAAAGTAAGGACACATTTGGTATGACAGCTGCTATGCTAAATATTTCTTTCAGATTTAAAAAATGGATAGCAGAACACTCCTACATCACACCATGTGTAAGTAATGCAAGGTGGATATATGAACAGCAGGGAAAAAATGGATGAGTGTAGTGTATTGGTGCTGGTGATCCCTTTCCTCACCTCTGGTACAAGTGAAATTGGAGTTGCTCAACAATTATTGAGCCTGCAAGGTAGGATGGGGACAAGGCTTGCTTTGCAAATGAGCATTTGGGGCTGAGTTTAAATAAGTCTGTATTCTCTCTGCTTGGGGACCAGCCTCTGCCAACACTGACACTGAGTTTCTGCGACAGAAATGTAGCTCTTGCATTACTTGTGGTCTTTCAGAAACCAACCTTTTCTCATGGATTAACTTTTGGGAGGGAAGGGAAATCTGCCCTCCCAAAAAAGCTTTGCAGGGATGCTTGTTTATCCAAATTTCACTGTGTTCTTCTTTATCTTTTTTTTAAAAAACAATTCCCATAGGACATTCATACAAGCCTTTTTTATATATATTTGATTGAGGACTAACGACCAGTGCTCTCAATTCACAGGCTTTGGAAAGCATTGAAAAGGCACAGGAGCTGGCAGAGGGACTAGGGAACAAGGTAGGATCCCACAGCTTCTTTTCAGCATACTTCATAGTCTTGTGTCAGGCAATATCAGATGTCAAACACTGAAGTATCCAGGCTTGTGTTGCTCATTAGCATTCCTGTTAACCAGTGAGTGCTTGGGATTTGCTTTGTCATGAAGTGTTTGGTTGTGGGCACTTGCACAGATAATCATCAGTGTGCAAGTCTGAAAAGTGAGTGAGGAGTCACAATGGGATAGGCAAAGGGGAATGGGAAGCAGGGGAAATGGGTGTAAAACAGGTAGAGAACTAAAGGATTAGAGGTCTCTTCCTGAAAAACATTTTCGCCCTGAGCAGCTGCTGAACTGTGTGCTGGCTGGAGGCAAAGGAAAGGGAAATACACTGTATGTCATGAGTAGCTCAGGGAAACCATGAGTGGAAGAGCTGCCGAGTGTCTCAAACCTGGTGTTACCTTTTGTGACACAAAGAAGGGTTAATGGCAGGAGGTGTTGAGACCTGCTGCTGTTTCTCCAGCTGGCTGAGGGGGCTGTGGCACTCCCACTCCTGTTTCTGTGTTCACCCTGTTGTTCACTTGTCTTATGTTTCTGTCCTGCACGTGCAGCTCAGCCTGCTGAAGCTCCACTGCCTGTGTGAAAGGATCTATCGCACAAAGGAGCAGCAGCGAGAATTGCGTGACCATGTAGTGAAGTTCCACGAATGTGTGGAGGAGATGGAGCTGTACTGTGGCATGTGTGGAGAGTCCATTGGGGAGAAGAACAACCAGCTCCAGGCACTACCTTGCTCCCACTTCTTCCACTTGAAGTAATTACCTGGAAGTACTAAATATTGTCACAATATTAGTAATAGGAAAGAGCTGCTTATGCCCAGAGTAGTCCTTTGCATGCTGTTCCCCAGGTCTTTGTCTTGATTACCTGCTTACCTTTGTCTTGATCCTGCCTTGCAGGATCCCATTGCAGCGCTAAGAGGCTGTGAGAGATTTAGCCATCACATCCACCACATCCCACTTGTCCTCTAAATAATTATTCACTGATGTCCTCGCTTTGTAGGTGGTCAGCCCAGTTCACAGACTCTTATTTGATTCTTCCTGGGGAATCAGTTCTTCGCTCCCAGGAGCAGTTTGGATTTTTCCCAAGTCCCGTCACTTTCTCCCTTGGAGAGTGGCACACAGAGCCGAAGAAGTCGTTCAGCTTGTTATCATGCTACTGCCACGAAAGAAGTTAGCTGTATCATCATTTTATTGTAGAAGAAACACGAGTGTTACAAAACACATTGATCTGAAAACTAAGAGTTTAATAACAAAGTCTCACGCTGACACCAGAATTAGGATCAAACTACTGGGCAGCGAGAGATGTCCGATGAGCTCTGTGTGTCTCCAGCAGTACAGAACAAACTTTTGTAGAGGAATCTGCCGAAGTGCCCCCCTGGAAGGGATGGGAAGAGATCCAGTCTCTGCCCGTGGCGGCAGGGCCGAGGGGGAAAGGCTTTGTGGTGTACAGTGGCCGTGGAGCCGCCCTGGGGGAGCCTCTGGCCGCGGTGGAGCCCCCCCGACCCGATCTCCTCCCGTTGCAGGTGCCTCCAGACCAACGGGACCCGCGGCTGCCCCAACTGCCGCCGCTTGTCGGTGAAGCCCGGCTACGTCTGACCGTCCGCGGGGAACGGCCGGGCACTGACGGAGCCGCTCCCTGGCCCCCTCGGGCTGTGCCTGCGGGGGCATCCCCGGCCTCCCCGGGGCGGGGCGGGGCCAGCTGGGGCTCCCGGCCCAGCCCTGCTCCCTCCCCTCTCTCTGCTGTGTACGAACACTGACTGTAATAAAGCGTTTCTCCGGGACACCGCCCCGTCTGCCTCCAGCGCCGGGCTCCGGCGCCGCCCACGCCCCGCCCCGCGGTGGCGGCGCCGCCATCACTCAGCGGGTTTGAGAGCGGCACGTGACCCGCCGGCCGCTCCCC
>VYXD01000888.1:569223-587563 GCA_013397195.1 Hylia prasina | reverse complement strand
GCGCCCCGCCGGGCCGGGGAGCGGAGCCGGGCCGGGGAGCGGAGCCGGGCCGGGGAGCGGAGGCGGGCCGGGCCGCCCTCTCGGGAGTTCTGTGCTGCTGTTGGTCGGGGCGGGCGGGTTAGCACAGCCACGGGGACGGCAAAAAATTAAACACGGTTAATTTAATCGAGGACGGCAGATTGAGGAATACTGAACAGGGAGGGTAGGGAAAAATCACTGGAAGAGTATGTTCCCGAGGAAGCTGAGCGGGCGGTTGTTCGACGCAGCCATGGATGCTTTAGCTAAAGTTACACAGGCCCTCCCTGCCTCGTCGGCACAGGGGAGGGGGAAGTCTGTTCTGTGGCCCGAGTCAGGTAGGATCATTGGTTGGAAGGGACTTGAGCAGACCTCCAGGCCAAACTCCTCAGAGCAGGGTTAGCCATAACCGAGGCCACTCTGGGCTTTATCCGGTTGGATCTTGAAAGCCTTTAAAGACAGATACTGCACCGCTTCGTAGGGTGTTCAGCACTACTGCTTGACAGACCTTGTGAGGATAAAGACTTGCTTTGCATACAATCTGAGCCGCACCTGTTTCAGTCTTGTGTTATTTCGTGTGCTCATTGTGTACTCCTGTGAAAGTGTCTGGTTCAGTCTCTTTGATACCTCTGGAGAACAGAGCAGTTCTGTTCTCCAGCTGAACAAACCCACCTCCCTCAGCTGTTTCTCACAGGGCCCATGCTCCAGTTCCCAGCCATCTTGGTGGCCCTGTGCTGAACTCATGTCTTTGCTGTATCCGGGGACACCAAAACTGGACTGAGTGCTCTAGGTAGCATCTAAAAGTATCAAATAAAGAGGACTGAACACTTCTCTCCATCTACTGCCTAACAGTCCTGACAGTACAGCTCAGGATGCAGTTTGCCACCCTTGCTGTCAGGGCACATTGCTGGCTCCTGTTCAGTTTATTGTCTTATGGAGACCCCCAGGTCCATTCCTCAGCCAGACAGTCATTAGCATTTGTCACTGCAAGGTGCACTTCCCTCCCTGGTGCAGGGCTTTGCATGTGTCCTCATATTTCATAAGGTTTCTGTGTGGCAGCTCTGCCTGTGAATGCAGAGACTGCCCCCCAATTAGGTGTCACCTGCAAACACGATGAGGAAACATTCCATCCTCTTGCTTGTTCATTCATGAAGATGTTAAGTAGATGAACCTGTCTCGAGATAGACACGTTTTGTGTAAAAGCATGCTTAAAAATTTAGAATGTTTGCTGCCCAGTGTTCGTAGTATTGAAATAAAATATTTCATAAATTCTATAGAGTAACTTCATCCTATACTGCTTCAGGCTCCACAAGTACTTCTGACTTACTAATGTACTTTATTCTTTAAAGACAGCAAAGGTAAATATGTGTCTTATTTTTAAATTGCAGACTACAGTAAGGAGTAGTAGTAGCCTTCTTAATTTATAGTAAGAGCATCATAATTGCAAAATGTTTGTCAGAACTCTCCCTTCAGGCAGTTTTCCTTGAATCATTTCTAGGCTGTTCTGTTAAATCAAATTTATTAGGTTTCTTGCATTTTTATTTAACAGATTCTGTACTGGCTCCTCTAACAGTTCTGTCCTGTGAATGTGTTACAGCAGTGTTACGCTTAGGCTTAAAGACTTAAAAAAATATAGTTTTTTAGTGAAGAGTGTATTTCCCCATTGAACAGAATCACATACACACCGGTTCAGATGTGACCAGTTCTCCTGGGATCTCTTGGTGCTCCAGTCACTTCAGTAGGGATCACAAAGGTGTATTTGTACACTGTGTGACTAACCAGGAGAGGGAGGAAAAGGCCTGTCAGTGTCAGCCAGACAGCACTGCAGACACCTGTGTTGGGTGTAAATGTACTCACTGTTGGATGGGGAATATAGAACTTTTTTTCTTAGAGGTTTTTTTTTTCTGTACAGTTAGTAGGATCATAGAATAGTTTGGGTTGGAAGGGACCTTTAAAGGCCAGCTCCTGCAGTGAGCAAGGACATCTTTAACTAGACCAGGTTTCTCAGAGCCCTCTCCAATCTGGTCTTGAATGTTTCCAGGGAGGGGATGTCCACCATGTTTTTGGGCAACATATTGCAGTGTTTTACTATCCTTGCCATAAAAAAACCTTATATCTAGTGTGAATTTATCCAAATTAAAACTCTTACCCCCTTGTCCTGTTGCAACAGGTCTTACTAAAAAGTCTGTCCCCATCTTTCTTACAAGACATCTTTAAATACAGAATGGCCACCATGAGGTCTTCCTGGAGCCCTCTCTTCCCCAGGCTGAATCATAGAATGGTTTGGCTTGCAAAGGACCTTAAAGATCATCTAGTTCCAACCACCTTGCAAAACATAACTAAAATAGGTGTGTATATGTAGTTACTTGTGTATCTATATATTAAAACATCACAGCCAAACCACGGTTGCCATATCTGGGCCATATTGTTATGCAGGCAACCTGTAAGTTGTTGCACTGATCAGGCTGGAGCTACCAAGTGACACTGGGAAGAAATCATTTGGGATTATTGATGAAATAGAGACTAGAATGGACTGTGTGGCTTTGATTACTGACAAATTTTGACTAATTTGCTGGCTTTGCTTTTTTTTAATATTACGTTTCCCGTTATTCCTCAGACTTAGATTTCTGTCACTGTTTGCTTTTGGAATAATCTATTAATTTTATCTTGGCTCAGTCTTGTGACACTATTCCTTTTTCTTTCTTCTGTGTACGAATTGCAGATTATGAAGAGTGAGGTACTGAGAGTGACCCACGAGCTCCAGGCCATGAAAGACAAGATCAAAGAGAACAGTGAGAAGATCAAAGTGAACAAAACCCTGCCATACCTTGTCTCCAATGTTATTGAGGTGAGGGTGGTGGGCTCTTTCATAGTGGCATGAAAAGTGTGTGCAGTTCATAGTGGCAGGGAGAAAGGCAGGGAATTCATCAGGGATTCCAGACCTGGAGTGTTCCCAGACTACTGATGCTGCCAGAGCTGGGACTTTCAGGTTTTTCTGCTGGTTTTACTTGTGACCTGGAAGTGCATGTCTCTTGCCCACTTGTTCTCTGGGTGGTTCCTTAGGCTTTGGGTACTGTTCATCTGTACCTAACAACCATCAGAGGGTGAGACAGCCCTTCTGGGCGTAAACTGGAGCATCTGAAATTGGACACATGCTCTCTGAAACTTGTGAAACAGTGAGTGAAAGGCTGTGGCTCTGTTCCTCCTTCATATTCTTTTTGTAATTCGGTGATTTTGATGATAGGAAAAAGAATGCTGATGGTATGCTATTAAGAATGGGATTGGTTTGTATTACTGTTTTAAAACTTAATGAGCTTAAGCCTTAATCTGAGCTGCTGTATGGGAGAAGGAATAATTTTGTTCTGAATTTTATAGCATCTTTCTATGCACTATTGCATGCTGCTTCATAAGGAAAGGAAGAAATCAATTTTTACAGGAGAGCTTTAATGCTTTCAGGATTCTACTGCTGATGGATGATGGAAAGTTTTATTTCTTCCAATGCATGTATGTTAGAAGCATTAACCCTGGGGTCAACATGCTAGCCTAGTTACATTGTCATGATCTCCTTCACCCTGGTTTTCAGCTGTTGGATGTTGACCCAAATGACCAGGAGGAGGATGGAGCAAACATTGACCTGGATTCCCAGAGAAAGGGCAAGTGTGCTGTGATCAAGACCTCTACACGTCAGGTAAGACACGTGCCCAACCAAGTGTGAGGAGTGATGCAAATTATCTCCTCCTGGTACATCTGGTTTTGCTCAATTTGATTTCTTCTTTACAGACATATTTCCTGCCTGTTATTGGGTTGGTTGATGCTGAGAAGTTGAAGCCTGGAGATTTGGTGGTGAGTGATTCTATTGTGATAGTTAGGTATGATGGAGGCCAGAATGCCTTGCCTTCAAGAAAAAAGACAAATCTGTCCAGATTTCCCCAAGACCATTTCTCTACTAAAATTTTAATAGAAAGGTATTATGGGTTCAGTTAGATTTGCAGTAAAGAAAAGCAGTTTGTATCTGTTTGGTATCTGTCCTTTATACATACAGTTAGGTGCTGAAAGTTTAAAGACCACTTAGTAAGTTTTTTAAACCATGTCTTTTTTATTGTAAATAAACTGGACCACTCATTTAAAATGTGGAAGGTTGTGGCATTGTCCACTCTGCCAAGCTGGGGTGATTTGATGAACACCAGTGTCAAAGCTGGTTATTCCTGCATTCTTGAGGTCTAGTAATTCAGCTTTGATTGCATGTTTATTAAGTGCCCTCTGAGGGACCTGTTAAAAGCAAAGGATTTGTGTTTACAGGGGGTGAACAAGGACTCTTACTTGATCCTGGAGACTCTGCCTACTGAGTACGATTCACGGGTGAAAGCCATGGAGGTGGATGAGAGGCCCACAGAGCAGTACAGTGACATCGGGGGGCTGGATAAACAAATCCAAGAGGTGATACTTTATGTATAGTTTCTGGTGTGACTGTGGACAACAGTCTTTGAACTTCAACTCAAAAGCAGACAGCCTGGATCTGTGGAGAAGAATGGGTTTGTGTATTAATATTTTTCTTTTGTTGTAGCTTGTGGAGGCCATTGTCCTGCCAATGAATCATAAGGAGAAATTTGAAAATTTGGGTATACAGCCACCCAAAGGAGTCCTTATGTATGGGCCTCCAGGAACAGGGAAGACACTTTTAGCTCGAGCATGTGCTGCCCAGACCAAGGTAAAAGGAGCCCTGTGAAAGTGTGTGCTGCTGTAGAATAGTACCTGACAAAGAGTAAGAACACCTCCAGGGGAAGAAGGTTATACACACAAATTGGTGTTACAAAGGGTGGGACTTCCCTGTCTATTTGCTTGCTTGCTTGTTTTAATTAAGAGCTTCTTCTAGTACTCAGAAGTGACCCTAATGAGGCCTAGGATTAATTCTCTTTCACTTCCCAGGCCACGTTCCTGAAGCTGGCGGGTCCACAACTTGTGCAGATGTTCATTGGTGATGGAGCAAAGCTGGTACGCGATGCTTTTGCTCTCGCAAAGGAAAAAGCTCCTTCCATCATCTTCATTGATGAACTGGATGCCATTGGCACTAAAAGGTGAGCTGTAGTCCATGTTGTAAAGTCCTTGGGAGCTGCCTAGCAGCCTCCTTTGCCTGTGTACGTAAGCAGAGCCTTTTAAAGCATGGCTTACTCAGAAGGAGAATGTGAACACAGTCACAGATGGATAGCAGTTGCCACAATCTTTGGGCTCAGGAGCAAAGTTTGTCAGACTTGGAATGTGTCTCATAGCCTCCTGCTGTATAAAACTGTTTTCTGATCACTGCAGCAGGCACCTGGAGATGTTCACTCTCATTTACTACTTGGGTCTGGACAACATAAGCCCCATTCAGCTGTAAGGACTAAATAAGTCTTACAGCTTAGGTGCTGAGAGTTATTCTAGTTGCAGTCCTCATCATGGTAGGACTGTAGTTTCAAGGAAAAGTTTGGAACACCTCAGCCAAGCAGCATGAACTGCCATCATTCGGTGTTTTGATGTTGTTAAAAACATTGGGACAGGGTGGTCAGGTTCATACTTATAGTTTTACCCTTGTTTCCCCTCAGGTTTGATAGTGAGAAGGCCGGTGACCGGGAGGTGCAGAGGACCATGCTGGAGCTGCTTAATCAGCTTGATGGTTTCCAGCCCAACACACAAGTCAAGGTTGGGAGTTAGCAGGGAGTGCTGCTGAGGTCCAGGGTGCTCTAGCAGGGGATGGAAAACAATGTCCAGGGAAGAAGCTTGGTGAATCTTTGTGGAGAAGAGGCCTGTCTTCCAGATGCCTCACACTGATGATCCTGCTTGTACTTAGGTGATTGCTGCAACTAACCGGGTTGACATCTTGGACCCAGCTTTGCTCCGCTCTGGACGATTAGATCGAAAGATTGAGTTCCCAATGCCTAATGAAGAGGCCAGAGCCAGAATTATGCAGATCCATTCACGCAAAATGAATGTCAGGTATGGCCTTCTGGGGCTCATTTTGTCACTCATGATGGTACCTCAGGGCTGAGAAGTGGTTGGCAGTCACTTGTTGGGAGCTCAGTGTGGGGCTCAGGAAACTCCCTACATTGCGTTTTCTATTTGGTGCATGCTCTCAGACTTTTTTTCCCCATTTGCTCATCTCAGCCCTGATGTGAACTATGAGGAACTGGCTCGCTGCACAGATGATTTCAATGGAGCCCAGTGCAAGGCTGTGTGTGTCGAAGCGGTATGTATTCCTCCGCAGGAATAGCGCTGATGGGAGGGAAATGTGAAAGCTAGCATGCAGTAATTATTTGGTGTGAAATGTGAAAGCTAGCATGGACTAATTATTTGGTGTGGTGCTCACATTCCCTCTCTAAATACCGTCTCATTGGGCAGGGGATGATTGCTCTCCGCCGTGGAGCCACAGAGCTCACCCACGAGGACTATATGGAAGGAATCCTGGAGGTTCAAGCAAAGAAAAAAGCCAATCTGCAGTACTATGCCTGATCCCTGCCCAGTCAAGGTTGTGGCCTTGGCAGATAACAGGAGTAGACTGGACTGTATCACTTACTTTCTGTCTGGAAAAAATAAAGCATTTTTTCCCTTTAAAAACAAATCCATGATTTGTTGGGGCTGTCGCCCTTGCTCGGTGGTTCTACATCTGTGTAAGGGAGGCTAAAAGCCTCCTGTCCACAGTGCCCATCATGCTGCCTTTGGACCCTCCTCCAGCTAGAACTGGATTAAACCCTACTCTGATAGTGTAATAAGTTAGCCGAGGTTCCATTTTCTTCATGCGGGAAAAGCCAATTCTTTATTCACTTTGCTTATTTTATACAGCTTTCAAAGTCCTTGTGTGCAGCACCTATTGGCTGGTAGTTTTCTTACTGCTTCATTTTTTGGTCAGAAGGTGATTTGTGGGTACGTGCTAAGATTCAGGTTGTTTGTATTTTTCCTTTATGGGTTCTCATGGAACAGATCTTACTGTTGACACAGATGCACTTATTTTTCAACCCAAGAACAGGTTGTTGTGTTAACAAACCTTTCATACCAAGATTGTTTTTGCATGGGAACTTGCAACCTGCTTAAATACACTTAGAAGAGATGACAGCGTAGCTATTAATTTAATACAGCAGGCCTGATTTTATGAGGCCTTTCTTTTATAATTCTTCTACCTGTCACAACACTGATACTTGCTCATGAGGACCAAGAGGCTATACTGCAGTAAGTGTACTGTGACACTGAGGACCTGCAGCTCAGACAGCATCCCTGGTTCTTGCCTGCACAGCCAGTGAACAGCCTACAGCCTTGGTAGAGTTTGAAACTTTTGAACACTCATTTTGCAAGGCTGAACACAATTCACACGTGAATGATGTTTTAACTTGGTCGCTTGAACTGAGCTTTTGAAGCTTTAACACTGTTGCTGGTATGTGTATGTGAGCTCTCTGGGAAATCAGTCAGGTCATTAGTCAAAGAATTCGAGGTTTCATCCACTGAGCAAGTCTTTCAGTACTTTTAATGCCAGTTGAGAATTACAACTTCCATTTAAAAATTACACTTTTCATAAATACACTGACTTTAGCATTAAGTATCTTACATGCCACTGTATTGTATTTTAAATACAATGTAAACATCTCCAAATGCTGGCCATCTCATCTTTACCTGTGCAGTTTTTGGACACTTGGGAGAGGGGCGGGGATGTGAGAAGGAAAAAAAGAATAGATGGATGAAAGAAAAATGCACTCCAGAGTACTTTGGCTGATGTTCCTGAGTTAGCCCTAGTACTTGTGCTGGTACCAAGGTCCTTAGTGCTCATTTTGGAGAGGGATCTTGTTCCAGCAGAGCATGTGTCCTTGACACGCTGCGGCTCAGGGCATTTTGACATTGGAAGGGGGTGAGTGGAGAACTGAGCAGAAGCCACACGTTCCTGAGGAAAATACACTGGTTCCTTTGGACACTAATATTAGAGGGGGCTGTACATCTGCTGTTTTAGCAGTACTGTTATTTGAGCTCAGGGAGAATTACTCATCTCCTTTCACAGAACAGGAGTTGCACCCACAAGTTAGTTCAGAAGTGAAAGTTGATCCTGGCAGCTCAAACCGTGACATATTTTGAAAAATGCACCTCTGGTGGAAAAAGTTAAAAGCTGCGTGTTGCATACCATCTCCCCATTAAAACAAGGGTATGTTAGTTAGCCAAATGAGTAACCTTCACTGTGTAAGAAGCTGAGAAAAACTTTCCTCTGTTTTCCCAGAGTCTGTAAGAGTTTTCTTGGAGACTTGCTGCTCAGTTACAGCTAGCTCCTTTTGGAAACAGTTTGAGTAGTGAGTAAATAGCTGAATCCACAGCATGGAATAGCACAGGTTTTTGATTTAAATAAATTAATACTAAGAATGGGCTAATTCTTTGGCCTAAACCTCGGCTTAGATCAAGGTTCTTTTGGGAAAGGATGGCCTGAGCCAACACTAGACATGCCTGTTGCAAAAGTGTTCAAGCCAACTTCACTTAGCTCCTTGCCCTAAATTGGGTCTGAATTACACAGACCTGCAGCAATAGAGTTGGTGCGTAAACATCCCTTACAACTGGACAATAACAGGACCATGGAGGTACAGTTCAAAAAACAGCACAAAAAAAAGACACAACCTTGGACTTAATCCCTTGTAAACAGAAGAAAAACAAATTGAAAGAACTGTCCCCCTTAAACCATCAATGATCAAGTTGTCAATAATTCAAACCTGGAGTTACTTGCAATGTCCGTGTCTGCGACTGGAGGCTGTAGCAGCGTCCCATGGGCTGGCATCTCAACAGCTCGGGCACTGCTCTCCACACGCTGACATGCCACCTCTTCCTGGTGTTAACCCACAGCTCTGCCCAGGCTGCGCTTTCCAGAGTCTCTCCTCACTCCCTCTGGGGTCACACGGCCCCGTTTTCTTGTCTGGGTTTTTGTACGGATGCCCGGGAGGTGTTGAGCGACGGGGCCAGTGTGCAGAGGAACCCAGCCAGCAGGGTGAGGCCCAAGCCCCCCCAGGCACAGAACATGGACCAGCCATAGCCATGACTGATGTCCTCTGGCAGCCCATAGACGTAGCGAGGATAGCGGGATAACTCAAAATTGATCCCAGCTACGCACGTGCAGAGCGAGATGATACAGCAAGTACCTGCAGGAGAAAAGCAAGAGGGTTCCACACTGCCCTCAGACAGGTTAGTTATGCTCTGTTTTTTCCCTTCAGTGTTTTCAAAGCTGTGAATTTTCGAAATCAAGAATTACCCTTGGATTCTTTTCTGCAGTCGTACCAACCACTCTCCTTATAAGGCAGAGAAAAAAAAGAAGGGAAAATATGTAGGACTACAGGATACCTTGCTTCACAAATAACCTTAGCACCTTTCATTGCAATTTTGAACTCAGACATAGTTTATCATGCTTTGATTCTCCTGAGACTATTTCCAGTGTCTAATGTCCTCAGGTTCCAGACAGTACTTGGGTAGTTTCTCGTATGAAAGGTAATTACCTGACTGAATCCCAGGGCTGCAAAGTGCAGCACTTTTTGGTTTCCACTAGGAACACCCACACTTCTGCCAGCTGTACCCTAGGCCCACAAAGTGTGCCCAGGTTTTTGTCACCTGCTACACATTCACTGAACACATATATAGAGAAAAAAGCCTAAGAAGACACAAGGCACTCTAGTATGTCTAATACACATTGGTACAGTAGACTCCAGGTCTGTACTGCCCATTTTCCAGCTGAAAAATCAAAGTTGGGAAAAACCTTTGGTCATACAGAAAGTCTGCTCCCACCCAGGACAAACAGGTGTAACACCCCTGGCAAGCACTGAGCTCATGTCCTTAGAACCGGCTCAGTGTCCTCCCAGGCTTGGCTGGTTTGGACTTCATCATTACATGAAGATCTAAGCATCTCTTGAGTACAGAAAGGTGCTCTACATTAACTTATGATACGATTCCTAGGGAAAACTGGGCCGAGCTGTCTGACAGGAGCCACAGGCTGCACGCTTGGCCGCACACAGGGCTGTGCTCATTGTGCACATGGTCCCCACAGCTACACACCAGCTCTCCAGAGCAGAAGGCTCAAACACACACATTGGGGTCTACTGAGAAACATGCAATACCCATGCAAGCACAGGTCCTGCCCAGTGCTGGAAGTGGTAACTGCACTTGTTGACAGTTTACTGCACTACGTAACTGCTTCATGTGGTGGTTGTGGGCTGACATTACTTTTACTTTTACAAAGCAGCAATACTGAACGTGGTGACTTGAGGAGCAAAGCAAATGGCTCTCACCTCCCATTAGGAAGAGCAGCCCAGCCACGTACTGCATGAGCTCCTGCTGCTTGCAGCAGCCCAGCACACCAATGATCCACCCAAACAGGATGATGGAGACTGCCATGCCAATGAAGCCAGCTGTCATCCTCCGCAGATCTGAAGGAAAAGGAGAAAGCAAGACAAAAGACATGAAGATGGCAGTACCTAGAGAGAACAGCCAGGGCAGAGTCCAGAGACAGGTGGATTTACTGGTTCTAAGGTTTTTACTTCAACCATGTACTTCTCCTGTAGCTGCTTTGAAGTAGATAGTTTGCCCGCACTGCAACTAAGGGAATCCATCTAAAATGGCTCCATTGTGCTGGGCACTGTGCAGCTGGAGAGCATTTCTGTCCTGATCCAGAGAAGTACCAGCCAAATACTCCCCTGCATGGGACAGAAGGGGCACATCATGAACTCATGTTAGTACTGCAATGGTAGTTTCCTTTTTTTTGGTGTGGCATCTTTCTTTGGGATAGAGTTTGCTGAGGGAGAAATTTTTCAGTTGAAAATGGAAACGAAGCAAGAGGGGACACTGGAGAGGACTAAAGGATTAGGGCATGGGAGGCACATAATGTGAACTGAAAAGAGGAATAATAGGAGGACAGAAGCAGACAGCAGATCAATACAGAAATATGGGAACAACTCCAGTAACAAACTCTAAAAAAAGAGGTAGTGACACAAACAGCACTTTGTTATCCATAGTAAAATTGCTGCTCTTGTCTCCTAGTTCAGTCTGAAACTATGATTTCCTTGGCACTGACTCTCACATGACAGGGGCTATGTTGAATTATGTGAATTCAACACATAAGAAACGGGAAGCGGGAGCAGAAAAAACTGATTAAATAATTCTCAGTCACAGGCTATAGGTCAGTTATCTGTGTGGGAAGGACTTGGGCATGAGGCAGTCTGTGGGCCAGGTGCTAGTGCAAAGACAAACTGAGATGTTCCCTAAAAGAACTGGTCACCAGGGGGTTGCATTAGGTCACTGGTGTGCACACAGCAAATTGCAACAGGACCTATACAGTGATGCAGCACCTTTGCTGTAAGCCAGCTAAGAACTGTCTGTGCCCAGATCCAGAATACCATTACACCTCGCAATTCACTACACATGTCTGTATTCCTGAATTCCCAGCTTTAAGCCCCTTCAAATATCATGTCCCCTTCCAGTCATACAGCTGGCTGCTTGCACTTCCTCACTAATCAATCTGTATCTCTGCTTAGAGCCCAGTGCCATGCTTAGATAAGGTGATAACAAGCCCTCAGCTGGCACTGCATTAAGGCATTTAGTGATCCAAACATTCCTCTGCCCTGCTCCGGGCTACTTACGGAGCGCGTGCCACTCATCCTGCCGGATGGTGTTGGTGATGTTGATGGGTAAGTTGCGAGGCAGAGAGCTGGAGGTGTAGTGGTATTTCACAGCAGTGCAGCGCTGAATAACTCCTGTAAAGAGACATCAGTGTGAAACAGCATGAAACCTCTCTGCCTTGCACTCTGCTGAGTTGGCTGGCCTGGCAGAGCTCGCACAGGGGAAGCCTTAGTTCAGTAGCAGAGCAAATGTAACCAAAAATGAGCTGTTTACTTCAAAGGCTTTGGGATTAGGAGAGAGAACATACAAAGAAATACCAGCAAAGCAGGAGCCAGGTGCTCTCTCCAAGAAGCAGCAGCTGAAGTTCAGCAGTAACGACAGTCAGGAAAAACATCTCTAAAAGCTTTCTAGAGGAACTGCTATGATCTTTTTGGGATATCTAAGGAGACAAGAATGTGGCCAAATACCAACAAGACCACTTCATCTCTAAGAAGACAGAATTGAAGCACTTTGAAAATTTTGAATGAATGCTGGAAAGTGAACTGCGTAGGAGAATCTTTTTAATTCACTCCAGTAGTCACTGGCTCTTTGCTTTACTTTCAATGAACAGTAGTACCCAGATAGGCTTGTTTCCATTATAGCCTAAAGAAAAGTGTACCACAGATGTAAATGTGAACTTACAAACATGGTCTTCTTGAAAGGGATTTTTAATTTAGAAAACGGGGGACAATGAACATGGATGGTGAAGTAGAAGAGAGCAACCAAAAAGGTAAAAGAGCTAAATAGTACAAAAAGTTCCTCTTAAACAACGGCTACAAGGTCATTACAGGAATGTTGGAACAGAATAACCATTCAAAAACAATCAACTAGCCAGTGAGCTAATTAAGCTGGTGAACCATCACTAGCAGGGAGCTGCAGATTCCACTATCAGCTTTGCAAAAGACACTAGAAAACCCAGGAGAAGAATTGAGCTTTGTGTGGCTCCCACAGCAATGAGAAGCATGATTTTGTTCTCTAACAATGTTCACTGGGACTGTACTGACCTGGTTTCTGCAAGGACCTGCAAAGAGGAAGCCCCCATTTCAAAAGATCAGAATCTGCATAGGAGAAGCCCAGGCAATTCCAGCCATCAGGCCAGAGACAGAAAGGTGATCTGAATTCGCTTCCATTTCAAGCAGGCTCCCATTCTCAGCTGTGCTTCCCACCACCCCTTCCCTTGCTGTGGCTCCTAGCTGCCTCCCCAGCACCACAGAGCACTTCCAGCTGCACATGATACACAGAGGTGCTGCCCTTCAGCTGCAGCCAGTGGTCCTCTCCTGTTGAACAGTGAGTGCTCCCTCCTTGCACTTACCTCAGGACAAGGCTGTGGAGCCACCTGAGCCAATGATCAGCAAGACAACCCAGAGGGTTGTCAGAGGGTGCCAGTTCATTTGCAAAGGCTGCAGACATCTGAGTTAAGAATTTAGGCCACATACAGTGAAATTTGGTTGGGTACTGTAGTGTGTTGTAACTGCTGACTGAACTCAGTTTCAATATGGACACTATTTGCATGTGTTGTTGAGAAATATGTATATAGAACAAACTAATGACATCAAATTTCAGATATATAATGCACTGCATTCATTAGAAGTATGATCTATGCACTTACATTTCCTGATCATAAAAGTACACATGAAGCAGTATTTTAAACAAGAGCGAAGACTAAAGAAAAAGCAAAGACTAGAGGTGTACATTCCTCATGATCAAAGCTATGGACTTCTCAGCTCAGAAAAATATTTGCTCTTTATTATTCCAAGAGTTTAAACTAAAACTGAAACCTCTCCACCTTCTCATACAAAATCGATTATTTAGAAATTTTGGGATATCAATTCATTCTACCTCTTGTTTAAAAACTGTACTCCTAATCTTATCTTCTCCAGAATTTAAAGAACTAATTTTCTATAGGTAGCACATACAATAATATTAAAAGTGCAAGTTTGCAAAAAACCCACCAAAAAACCTCAGGAGTGCACAGATTTCAGGGCTTTTGCTCAGCGCTGACCTCTAATCCATAGGCTTGGTAACAGCCTTTCATTACACCAGCACAAGCCATTTTTCCAACAAGATTCCATTTTCCCGAGAGCACGGGCTGGACCCACTCTGATGTGGGCCACTATAGGCAAAACAAGGGAGGCCTCTCTCTGTAGATCTGCTAGAAAAACTGAAATAGGCAGGCAAGACAGTCAGGGAATCAGGGAGGCAGTGAGTGTGATCTCTCAGCTGAGTACCTAAGCCACTTTCTCCCAGGAAATTTTAACACCCACCCAGGCAACCTTCAGTACTTCAATTTTGCATTTGCTATCACTAGTATGTGTTGCTCAATCTCTAGGTCTCACTTGCAGAGAATATGGCCAGGTACTCCCCAGGACCGCATTTAAAATCATGTAACACCTTGTTCTCTAAGTACTCAAGAAAAAAAGTAAAACTCAAAATCAGGTTTGCAGTCCCAAAGTTATTGTTAAGTAAAAGGTGTTTCAAAGGTACTCCAATAAGTCCTTGGACCCGAGCCTTACATACCTGAAATCACAGTCTATAAAATAGGGACAGCATCCTGCCCTCCATTTCAGAAACCTGCTAGCAAAGTGACTTCCCTTTTGTTTACAACACACTCAGACAAGCACCATAAGAAAGCCTGCCAAAATTAAAACCTTTGCCTTCAGGCAAGGGCTTCAATAGAAGAGAGTCGTGTGGTGAACAACAAGTGAGTGTTGTCTGTTTTGGCACATGAGTACATTGGGAATGCGGGACAGAAGGAGGCAGGTGCACAGATCATTAGCTTACCATAAAGCACACATCCAAGAAAAAGGTTAGATGGATGGATCCCTGATCCCAGCATTTCAAAGGCTTTAACAGAACACTGTGAGAGTCACACTGCATGTACAATTTTCTTGATTAAAAAATAAACATGAACTGCAATGAACTGCATTCAGCAGTGTCACACTGACACTTTCACGGTCCAGCTACATTCCTGTGCCTTCTCACAGCCAACATTGTTTCTAACACCTTGTCCTCGACATGTTTTTTTTACCCCTCAGGACTGCAGCTGCAGACAGGTTTCCCTATTAACTCACACAGCCCTTGGAAATGTACATGTGAGTGTCACAGGACGAGTCCTTTCTCCTGATTGAACATGAAGGATGGGAAAGGTCAAAAGATGCTTGCTAGATTAGCCAGATATCCAGGCAGAGCACAGGCCCTTTGTTCCTAAGCTGCCAGAAACATGGAAACACCAAGCCTGCTGTGATACATTCAGTCTGTAATCCTGGGCTTAGCACACTCCGACTTCAGTTTAGTTTTTGTCTCCAACTTCGAGAAATACGGGTTTTCTGTACACCATGTGCCAGAGGTTTATGAAGAAATGGAGGGGTTCATCTTCAGTTCTGCTACGTGGCCCAATATCAGAGCAGTCTGACTCTCACACAGCTGGGAGAGATTCCCTCCTGCCCATGAGCAGCCACGGCCAGTTAATAACCAAATACCATGTGAGGCCCGGCCCTCCCGTCCCTCATGCCCCAGGATCAAGTGGCCATTGAAGCTTCCTGGCATTTTCTTACCATTTCTGCCCAGGATTGTGAGGAGAATCATGCCCAAAAGTTCACTCTGTCCACATCGTCACCCAAGGGCCACCAGATCAAATAAATCAACCTTCCTTTAAAATACCACAAGAATTCTTACAGATCACACTGACAGATCATACTTACCAAGGGTCATGACCAAACAGATCATGTTTATTAAACATGCTACTATAATAGATCCTTTACAGACTTCACAGGCAATCCAACTTATCATCAGACAGAAAGAATGGGAAGTACAGACACCAGGATTGAGCAGTTTTCTCTCAAAGGCCTCACCACAGCCCAAACTCTTGTGTTCCTTTGCTCAGGCATCCAGTGGTTCTCCTCACTTTCTCAGCTACATTATGTACCAAGAAGTCTTTTCAGTATATATGGGATGTACAGTCCCACCCCAGAGACTTTCCAGAGCAAACCTGAAAAGCAATAAAATCCCTGGTGTGTCAACAGTGATGAACCTTTTATTTTTAAATTCCTTCAGTTTAGGGATGTTAAAGCACCTGTTGTTTCAATGAGCCCACCGAGTTATCCAAAGCAGCCTGTTAGAAAGGGTCTTTCCCAATTCATCTTTTTCAACTGTCACCATCTTGTAAGCAACACTTTTTTACTCAACTAATAGGTAGAGAAGACCCCTAGACAAGACATAATAAATCCCTGCAGGGCCTTAGTTCTTAAGAACAGTCCATGCAGATGGGTTTTGTTGTAGCATCAATTATTGAATGTGGAATCCACATAGCACAGGCTCTACAAGATGACGTGTAGTGCTCATGTTCTTACACTCAGAGAACCTCTCATAATATGCAGAGAGATCCTCTCAGTTTCCCCACCAAATGGTTCAGTTCTTTGGCTTCTATCTCTTACTGATTGCTAATCTCCATTTCCCCCATGTGTTTTTTACATAATTTCTTCTCTTGCCTTGCAATTGTACTTTTTAAATGAAACTGTATTTTTTCACAGTTCCAAAATAGTGATTTTGCATTTTAAGAAAAATTTCACATATCATTCCCATCTTACATTTAAATATTTCCCACCTCTCAGTTTTGCACTACAATTTCTGACTATTTTTTTCCTTTTAAATACATGAAATGAATATATTTTGCTTTTTTAAACAGATATATAAATGGATGCTTGTATATGCATCATTAGCTACGATGCTCAAATATGCAAGTTTCCATGAAACTGCTTTGTATTAATAGCAGTAGATAAATACAGGACTAGAAATCCATGGAATTCTCTATATGGCTAAGTGTATTTATGGATTTAAGTAATTTATTCAGAATTCAGGAGAGATGTAGAAAGGAAAGAAATCCAGAGAGACTAGAAAAAATGGAGACTATAAACCCAAACCAAAATTACCATAGAACTGTGAGAAAAAATAAAATTTACTCCTCTGTCACTAAAAGACCATAAAAATATCTAGATTAAGGAATACTAGGAATAAAGAAAGGCATCACACATCACCAAAGACCCAACTGAAAACTTAAGGCAAATTGAGGAGGAAGTAAGACTTTCAGCAGTGCACAGTAGTGATCTTCAGGTCACACCAAGGGAAAAAATACCTGATTTTCCTTTTCAGAAGCCCCAGATCTGGTATCATGCTTGAGAGAACAGCTCAGATGCAGCCACACCTGACCATCAGTTGGAAAAGGCTGCTTAATCACAGTTGTCAGAGAAAAGACAGACACAGTGGGAATGAGAAAAGGCTGCTAGTAAAGCAGGTCAGGAGAAGGGATAAGAGAGTTGTATCTATTTAAAGATCTGATTCTACAAGAACTATTATTAATAATTTCCCTCTATAAGATGACACATAAATCAGACTTACAGTAGCAACTGCAGACCTAATAGGCAAAGAATATAAGGGGAGCAAGGCTTTTTGCAGGAAAGGCAAGGTCTTTCATTAGAACAGCTGGGGGGAAAAAGGAAATAAAGTAGACAGAAAGCATTTTGGATTTAGAGTCCTTCCAGTTTTACACATCAAATACTGAGGAAGACCATTCACCACCTGTAATGCCCTGCATGTAGAATGCAGGCTTCAGTCTCTCTATGTGTCTTGTAGTGCTGGGAAAATACCTCAAAAAGAGAAGTATTGAGGACCAAACTAGTATTCTTCCCACCCCTTCCCCCCCTCTTAGCTAGTCTCAGTGAGAGCTGAAAGCACTTGGCTTTCAGCAAAAAAAAAATAGATAAATATTTTATATGACAGCCACAATTAATAGAGAGACATTAATGAGTTCCCTTTTAGTGAAAGGAGTTCAGCATGGAAATAAAAATGAAATCACGTAAAATATATCCTAGGAGAATAAATAGAGGAAAAAACTAAGCACACAGCACTAGAGTTTTGAGAAGTAAGAGTCACTGCTGTGCACTGGAAAGAAGGGACAAAGACGAGCTGAGATTCACAGTGCCAGTCTATCCAGCCTCTGCTGTGCAGGACTGGCGTCACAGTTGGAAGCCAAGCTGAAGAACTGCTCTCGCTTTCTTAAGATAGCATTTCCATTTTGTGCCTCAATGGAAGCACTTTTCCCAACTCCTACTCTCTCTGTGCTAATATGTACCTGCTGGAACACTTAGTCCTGTTATTTATCATTAACCATACATAACTCATTGACATGGGTCAGCCCACTACGTTATTTGTACCATCAAATGCAGGACTTTTATTTATACTTCATGGCCTGCTTGGCTTTGTACCATGTGCCACAATAGCAGAAGATCCATAGCTTTCTCTCCCGTCACCCTGGGGGCCCTGATTGACATCTGCCACTATGAAAGCCTGGCAATCTACTGCAGCAATGAGAAATCCCTCATGCTAGAATGGGAACAACAGGTCCCTTTCACCTTGCTGCAAAAATCACAGCGCTATAAACAACACTGCACGTTTCTCAGCACTCAATCAGAAGAAAGTGCCGGGGTCAGGAGGACGCCCACCGAGAGTCAGGCCCCGCACTGGGCCCCCGAAGGGGCTCTCTGAGGACATGGTCGCACCCAGCGCTGCAGCATTTTTAGCAGAGAGGGAGGCGCACAAGACCCCGGGATGGGGTCAGGGCCGCGCTCGCCGCTTCCCGCCCGCCAGGGACACCGGGACCCACGGGTCCGTCGGGCTCCATCCCCGCCCGTCCGCC
>VYXD01000888.1:546609-568909 GCA_013397195.1 Hylia prasina | reverse complement strand
GCCGCGGCACCGCGCCGGGCTCGGTCCCGCACCGCGGCATCCCCCGGGCACGGCCTCACGGGGGTCCCGGAACGGCGCCCGGCTCTCGCTCCGCGGACCGAGGGCCCCTCCCTTGGCGAAGCCCGTGTCCAAGGCGGTGCGGGGGCGGCTGCGGGCAGGTACCGGGGATGGATGACCGGAGGAAGGGGTGAGCGGACGCTCCGAGCCTTTCCGCGGCCTCCTCGGGCCTGGCAGTCGCCCGTGCCGCTGGCTTAGCCATGGCACAAGGGCAGAGACCAGCCCTGCTCAGGCCGCGGGAGCCAGCAGTTTTTCAAATGTACATTAAATACAAACACCACCCGCAACATCATTTGTTGGCATTTGGATTATGACTTGTCCTCCACCCTTCATTATCAGTTAATGGAAAATAAGGCCTGAAAAAGCTGAAAAATGTCCATCTATTTTATGCAATGAGAAGCAGATTAAATCCAAGCCATTAGTTAAATGCAGCATTTATAGGGGCACAAAATCCCTTCTGATCCCGCTTGTTGTACAGGACTTGTTCCTCCAGCTGCAGCACTATCAGTCAGTCCTCAAAGCCAGTTGT
Source organism: Hylia prasina (assembly GCA_013397195.1). NCBI lineage: Eukaryota > Metazoa > Chordata > Aves > Passeriformes > Sylviidae > Hylia > Hylia prasina. The sequence goes on along the minus strand of VYXD01000888.1, from coordinate 568,323 downwards.
TAGGGCATCACCTCATCAATTCTGGCCTCCAGATAAAACGACTTAGTGATATGCCTAAACTACTAATTTCATGTCCAATTTTGAAATCCTTCGTTTTGGGGGTTTTTTGTTAAAAGTAGTTTTAATTGGTTCCCAGGAGCAAATGCTCACCTTAGGAGATTCTGATCCTTTCCCTCCACCACCACTTCCCCCTTGGCACTTATTGGTCTCTCAGCCACACTGAGAGCACAACCCTAAATACCCTTCCCATCACTTCTCCCAGCAACACTGCCCAGAACAGAGTATTGCTTATCTCCCCTGAGCACTCTGCCTGCTGGAAACATGCAGCAGCCACAGCTAAAGCTTGTTCTAACCACATTTCTGCATGATCCTCTTCCACAGTTTGTGCTGGACAGATGGGATTACCATCCATGCAGCTGCACACTAGTGCCTTCAAGGCAGACAAATTGAAAGGGCTGCTGTCAAAAGAATTTTCTTACACATAGCAGCTAAATTAAGTCTTCCACAGCAAGAATGAAAAATAATTTTCAAATACAATTACTGCTCTAGCTAACATGGAAAAAAATCCTTCAATTGTAATAGCTCTTTACTGGAATGATCCAAATATTCACATTTCCCAAGTCTGCAATCCTATTATGTCACCCTACTCTCCATGTGAGTTCCTCATACTACAGTTTCAGAAGACAGGGGCTTCAGCAACACCATCATCTTAGAAAGTTCCCATGAATGAAACTTAATTGTTCTCCTTTCTATGCTACTGCAATTGTATCAGAGCCATTCTTCCCAGAGCCTATGAAACAGATAGCTGATTAATTCATGAAAATTTTGATTACTTTTGAGGAGGAAAAAGGGTTAAGGGAGAGAGGCTCACAGCAGAGCCCTAAGGGCAGGAATACCGGCCCAAGAGTGCATCATGGTAAATCCAAGGACAGAGATTCCAAAATGTAGATTACTGGCAAAGTCCAGACTGTGACATCATGCCCTTGATCACCTACCTGCCTTCATCTTCTTCCAGCTCTTGGGTTACGGTTTTCCTTCTTTTTACAGAAGACTTTGGGTAAGAAGACACATAAATGCACCATTTATAGCTGAAAATCTTCCAAAAGAAGGGTGGCATAAGACATTTTCTGAACCCATGTTTTTGAAGTGTAGAGAATTTCCTTTTAGTCCTTTCTGGGCAACTGGTACAACCTTTTATGACTGCACCTTTGTCGCACATGGCAGGTATCCAGCTTAGTGTTAACTGAAACCAGACAGGCCTTGAGGTTTTTGGATTTAAAAAAATAACTGATTACAGTCAAGTATGATTACAAAACTCTCTGAACAGTAAAGTTACCATACAAGCTTTCCCCTGAAAGAGGAGAAACTTACTTGGTGATACTTTTCAAGGAACTCAGAGCAGCAGACAAGAATTATGACTCTACCACACTGCTCGTGGACAACAGTTCCATGGCAGCAGAAAGAAGAAACTGGAATAGACCTTTTTCTTTCATCTATGAAAGTCTGGGAAAAGTCTGAGCAACCTGGAGTCCAGACTATTCTAGACTAACCAAGAGATATGTTTCTGTAATTCAAATGAAATTTGAATTGAATTTTTAAATCAAAGGAAAGTAGGAACTTCAAAAAAGAGCCCAAACCAAACAAACAAAATAACCCAACAACACAAACCAACATGGAAAACCATTTATTTCATCTCTATTGTCTCTATGCAGAGCAGACCAATACAGATGAAGGGGGAAAATGCATAAGAGCAGCTGAAAAAATAGAGCTAGAAAATACAATTCTCTCTGCATTTCCAAAAGTGACAAATGTGGTGGAGTGATGCTCCATTTCCTCCCAAGGCTCTCAATCCTCAGCCCAGGGCTGATGCAGTAGAAATCTATCAAACCCCTCCCTCCCACAAGCCCCATGCTACCTCCTACCAGGGTATCTTCCCAAGTACCACAGACTAGCCATGCCTGTCATAGGAGCCAAGAAAAACAACTCAGAAATTCTTTCTTCAGTGTCATCCACTTCACATTCCTGAACGCTGAGTATAAAATCCTGACTGTGGTTTTCAGTCTTGGCAAGGCTCAGTGCTGATGCAACAACGCCAACTCATGGGCACTCACCTGGCAATGCCTCAACTTAAATGCCAGCCTTATTTTGGGAAAGACATCTTGAGAAACAGCAGGCACAACTTTCTGTGCAAGCCTGCTTCCTCCAGAGCCCTGTTAGGGTCTGCTTAGCTGCAGTGTCTGGGCAGGAGAAATCCCCAAAGCTAAAACTAGAGGGTTGGCATACTCCCTCAGTCCCTGCAGGCTAACTGGATTAATCGTCCTTTCAGGAAAGCAGGAAGTGGATGCTACCTTCAGACCTCATGACAGTTGAATGATGGAGAGAGCAGTTGGCACAGGGAGGCAACTTTGTAAAGAGGAATAAACAATTGCACTAAGCCTCCCTCCTGGTTGCAGTGGAACTAGTTACTAATGTAAGTCCAGGGAAAGGAAAGATGAATAAATTTCAGACAGCAGTTCCTGGGCAGACAGAACTGCATGCATGAGCTCTCCAGCACTCCCTGAAAAGTAGGACAGGAACTGTCATAAAAAAGAACTGTGTCAACAGTTCAGGAATCTCTTAGGGAAGTAATGCCTCTGCTGTGGGCACCATACCTGCCTTGCTGCTCTGACCCAAATCGCCTTCTCAAGGCATGAGCCCTCTTGATAAGGCCCTGGGCAAACTGGAGAGCTGTGCTACTTCACAAAAGCTGTTAAAAGACTGAGCTAAGTTGGTGTAAATCACACTGTGGCACCTGTTTTCTGTTCAGTGACTCCGCTAGTTCAATGAGACCCGTTTTTAAACAAATTTAAGCAAAGCAAAGTTCTACAGAAGGGATGATCTAGTAATTCGGCACATCTCTGTGCACAATTCCCTGTGGAATTATGGCCTGGTCAGCCCTGTGAGCTGGGATGGAGGAAAGCACTAGAAATTTTATTTATTTTTATTGATTTCAAATTGCCAAAACTTTTATCCCAAGCATCACATAACATAAAACCCCTCTTAAAGCATACTTATTGTCACCTTTTCATATCCCTTTCTCACCTAACTTAAAAATATTTTCCCCAGCAGTTTCAACCTTCCCATCTAAAAGCTGTCAGTATTATATCTTATTCATTGACCCTCAGCAGATGAACCCCTGGTAAGAACCCCAGAAATAGGCCACCATCTACAGTATGCTCTTAAATAGTCTGCACTGAACACAGGAAAAGCTAACCAGGAGTTATCAGCTGCTGACCAGGCTGTAGTGTTCAAGCACTTCTGCCATGACAGTCTAGGGGTGCTGTAGCATGCTGGGCAGGTCTGACATGCTACATCTCAAGAAAGCTCTGCGACGCAGTGTGGGGTAGATGGTGCATAAATCAGGTCTCATGAGCAGGCTCAGAGATGTATTCAACCAATGCTTACGAGGAGAGGGAGCTCAGCCACAACAGCTACATGGCTTTCCCTCCAGATGTGAGTGAGCTGGTAGTTGGCAGTTGAAGAAACATTTACTGATCATTTATCAGATAAACAGTTGGGCTGTGCTGCCTACTGGAGTGGTTAGGGCTGAGGCAAGCACTCTCCAAGTGAGTCATTTATTTGTAGTGACCTATCCAGGAGTGCCTCAAGCTTTTGGCTCAATTCCAATGTAAACAAAATAGACCAAAAGAGCTGGACTGCTGAGGCCAATACTACCTTCAGGGACAAGTGGTGTCAATGAACAGCTGGAGATCAAGTTGGAAAGGGTCTCTTCCCCTCTATCTCATAGCACCATCAACTTCTCATGGGTAGGGGGTTCTGGCTAAAACTGTTGCTGCTTTGTCATGCATGTTCTGCCTCCAGCCCTTAGAGTGGTAGCAAAAATCCTTTATCTTCATCAGCTACAGGAATCAGCTCTGTTGTTTTCACGCAAGAGCTTGGGAGGTGCAGTTCCATCAGCATGAACCGAATGAAACATCACTCGCTCGTAGTGGAGCAGTTGTTCAGTTCATTTCTGCCCAGTGTATCTTTTGCTCCCATAAAAACCAACCAAACAAAAAAAGAACAGAAGCCCTCATGTGTGGATTTTAGCAGAACAGGGACAGGAGAGCCAGGGAATGAAGTCTTGCACAGCCAGACCTCTCTCTCACCTGCTTCTCATACTAGCAGCCAGATCTGCGCACACACGTGGGAAGTAACATTAGTGTTCCTTATTGCTTTGTAAAGCTCAGAGTCACTGTGGTGGCTCTGGGAGGCATCAGATCTGCGCAGAGGTCACTCAGTTGTAAGCGCGAGCAGCACCATGACTGTAATGCCCGTACACAGGAGCAGAATTTGCTGCAGGGAATTCCTGGGAAAGAAACAGCAAAATTAGGAGGAGCCATACACCAATCCCCGGAGGCAGCTGCACAGAGCTCTCCAGTGATTTGTTCTTTGCCCTTCCAAATCTACCACATGGAGAACACAACAGCTGTATGAAGTCACTGACACAGATAAGAAGACCAGCCCAGCACCCCAAGCAGTGAAGCTGTCTATCAACTGGCATGGACTTGTTCCACTCAGCTGCAAGGCCCAGCTCCAGGCTTCCAAATCAATCCAAGCTTCCATGATTCAGTCATGCAGCTATTCAGATACATATTCATGTCCTTCCACTCACAAGGAAACCAGCACTTATGCAGCATGTGCACAGATACTTTAGGGACCTCATCCAGCAAACAACTACAGTTACAGAAAAAAAACCACAAACCACCAAACAATAAATTTGGCCATATAGCACTATCTCAGGTTTATGCTGGATTGAAGTGACTGTATGCCTCCCACTTCTACATATTCTGCCAACAACCTCAGCCAACACAAGAGGTTACCAACCTAAATTAACATTTCTCCACAAAAAGTTCCTACCTCCTCAGATAGAACTGTGGAGCTGGTATTTTGAGCACTGTTTCAATCAAAATTAACTGGATGAACCAAGGCATCTTATTTAAACTACTAAAGTTACCTATCTTATTACAACTAAAATAGGAGGAAACATTCAGGGGCAGCTCTGCCAGCAGATCTGAGAGGGCCTTTACTGTGGAACAGCTGGATTTGGACCTGCTACAGCCTTAATTAGACTGCAAGAAACTAAAATAATACACGAGGGAAACCCAAATATATTGGAATATATATACCAGAGCAGAAGAGAGATATCTGAGGTGGAATACAATGACAGACTATGAAATGCTGAGTGATAAAGAGAAGAAAACTATTATTTTTCTACTCACAGAGCAACACAGTGATACCTAATTTTTTTAAAAAAAATCAATAAGCAGGAGTATAAAAACCAAATAATAAGAAGCATCACTTAACACAGTACAGTCAAACTCTGCAAACTGCTGCCAAAAGGAGGTTGCAGAGGCCCAGATTAATGGATAGGGTCAGAAAGGGATGAGAGAAGCATGGAAGGATAGATTCACATGTGGTTATGAGACATACACACCTCTATGGGGCCCTGGTTCAGACAGTCCCTACACCAGTTATGTGCTGGAAGCTGAAAACACAGACTGGGCAGTAGTTTCCCAGGAACTTGCTCTGGCTGACCCTGCTGCATATTGTGCCAGCACAATCTCTGGGACTCACCCAGGTGAAAGCTTTCATGTTACAGAGGGCCTTTGTAGTGCCACAAATGCAATAGATAGCACAGCAGCCTATTTTGATTCCAGCCTTGTCCACAGGATTTGGAAAGCTGGCACTCACGCACTTCCAGAAGAGGCACAGGGAAGGGTTATACCCTGCCCCTTGGCAGCACAAATTGCTCCAGAGGAACAGGAGGGAGCACTTACCAAGGATTCTTTTCCTCCAGGAGATCAGGCACAACATTTACCAAGGCAATGTACAGAAATCCTCCAGAAGTGAAAGGGAGGATCCAGGCTACTGTTTCTCCTGCACAAACATGGAAAGCTTTGGTTATTACTGAAACAACACAGAAGGGAAAGAAGATACACAAGGATGACAAGCACTGCCCCCACCCATTTCTACAGAGGCCCCAGGGAACCTTACCTGCTCCTTTTGGTGACTGAGCACATATTGCAAAGCAGGCTCCTAGAATTCCCCCCAGAGCTGTGGAAAGCTGCATCTTCGCTGCACTCCAGCGGTCAAAGCCAGCCCGAAGTAGGATTGCAAAGTCTCCAACCTAAGAAAACCAAGAGCTGACAGGTAATAAACTTGTTACTGGCAAAGTCAGTCACAAAGGCCATTTACAACAAAGCCAGTGTTTCAAGACTGTTCCTGGTTTTCAATGTTGTCGATCTCTCCGGAAGGAGCAGCTTTCAAGAAGAGAATGGTAACCAGACCCAGACCTCCTCTTAGCAGATGAAGCACATTGTAATCCCCCTCATGATGGCAGGATACAAAGCCCTCTCACCTCGTGTGGGATTTCATGCAGGAGAATGGCCATTGTGGTTAGGAACCCAACCTGCAGCAGAAACAAAGCAATTAGGAAACAGCATAGAATCCCAGTATTCTTGGGTGAATCCCATCATCAGGTCCCACACACTTACAGGGATCCAGCTGGAGCAGCAGACCCCACACGAGTGCAGGGTTGACTGGGAGTTTATCATTCTCACAGTCATGGTGCTCCAGCTCAGGGCAATGGGGAGCCCATAGCCCATCATCAGTGTTGAAGACCAAAGCAAAAATGCAATAAACATCTCTGCCTTGTCTATGTCCCAGTTTCTGAGGTGACCATCCTCATCATGTTATTTCTGGACTGCCATTTGAGTAGATGAGCTAGTCCATCCCCTAATGACTAACATGTCCCAAATTCGAAGAAGTTCTGCATCAGAGGATCATGATAGGGTTGGGTTTTACTGTAGCCTGCATTTTCTCAGAAAATTCCAGCAAATAGGAAGGACTCCTTGCAGTTTTTTGGCTGTTTTGCATGTTCTACCAGATTTGAGACAGAGCCTCTCCATTTCAGTACACGGCTGAGGACAGAAACCTTACCTTTCTGCTAACCAAGAAGCTGGCTGCTACTGCCAGGCCATGTGTGAAGTTATCAATGGTGTTGGCCAGCAGATTGAGGTATCCACTAATCTGCAAAGAGAAGGAAGAGCCCCTGATAAAGGAAGAGATGTAAGAAGATAAAAGAAAGCATACGACTTAGACACAGGTTATGCAGTCACAATCAGATGGGAAAGGACACAGCACGATGCTTCTGCTGCAAATCTTAATGTCAGCGCTTGAGTACAAATTAAATGTCATTTTTGATTTTACAGTAAACTAAGTTCTAGGGCAGGCAAGTATTGTCTGAGATTAAAATAATTACTGTATGCAAATGATGAAGAACTCTAGAAACAGAAAAAGAAAGGAAAAAGAAGAAAGCCAAAATGCAAGAATATATTTAATTCTAAGTCGAACCAATTTGAGGTAACACTGACTAATTTACACAGGTGACTGGCTTCAAATATGACTTGATCTTGTTTTCAAGTCATGTACTTCAATATCCAACTGTTAAATATCTCCTCTTCAAAAGCTGGCAAGAACAATGCAACAGAACAAATGCTACTGGAATTGCTTTCTATAACTAAATCAATCTTCAAACATTGTACCAAAAAAGTTCGTGCTTGTGGGTTTGCTTTCCCTTAACAAAGAATCAAAAGAGAAGATAGTGATGACAGTCACCAAAAAACCACCTACTAGAAGGCTGGATAGCATATATCAGCATTTGCATATAAACACATTTCTTAAAATTACAAGCATAAAGCAGCTGCCTTCCTCAGAAGTCCATCTCCATGTTAAAATTCCCTATTGTTCTAACTAAGGTCATGTCCTGATGAAATCTGAGTATTTGACCTAAAGTAATTTTACAAGGGTACCACCCCAGCTCTTTAGCTCACAGTCTTTCGGGGTTTTTTCCATCATATTTAACAAAAACTACTGGATGCTGGTCCTGAGATACTGCAGGGCACTATATGGCACTTCAGTTTAAATTATTATCAAACCAGGTGTTAGCCCATATATCAGGCTGTCTCTGGACTGCAAGAACTCCAGATACAGGGCAGTATCCAGTGAGTGGAGAGACTGTCTGGAAATTGTGAAGCATCAACGTCTTACTTCACCACAGCATCAGATGCCAAAGTTGAGCTGGACAACCACAAGCGCTGATGGACTTCATTAGCTCTTTTTTGTCTTGTGTTCTTCCCTGTTTCTGTCAAATCTGCTTGGGGCATCTTTCTGTCATTTGTATGCCACAGCTCAGGGGCCTTCTGTCAAATCCCTCTCTCCAAAGCACCACCTTTCTGCAGGCCACTTTTACAGCACTATCTTGGGGCACCTTTAGAGCGTCTAGTTTTTTTTTTAAGTGCACTGATGATTAAATATGAAAACTAGGGATTAAGAAGAGCCTAGCCTACTTTTAAGTAATAATCTAAGTAACATCTCCACAATGAATGCAAAAGAAGATCCTTGCATTCTTTTTATAAGAAAGAGAACACAAACAGATACATGCAGGCAGACCCAAAAATGGAGCAGTTTTACTTCTCATTCTTCATACTCATTCCTAGACAGTCAAATATGACTAAAATTCTCCTTTTCATGTTGTTTTTTACGTGATGGTGTTTCACCCACAGGATAACAATAATTATTCACAAAAGTTTTACACAAAAATGCTTTCCCATACCACCGTATAGGGAAAAAATAGACTTCATGATTAAAACATTATGACTTTTTGTTGTCAGTGGCTTGGGCAAAAGCTGTCACTGAAAGAAGCAAAGCTTTGGAGTGCTCAGAAATAAATTGGGTTGATTTGACAGTTATAAGCCTCTGACATTTACATTCTGCAAATCCCTAATAGGATGTTCTCGTTGCTCATAAAGAGCATAGCCAGATGAAGTGTTTATGTTCATGCCTCAGAATTAATGTCACTGCGTAACAAAACATACTTCCACAAACCAAGCAGGAACCTATGTACCACAGGGAGAAGGCAAGAATAAGCAAGGCAAAAGTACTGTACACAATGTTTTTACTTGTTGAGGGAATAAAGGCTGCAATGAGGGACAGAACTGATCTATGTCTGCATGCAAAGGAGACCTCCCAGCTTCCATTTTCAAGCCAGGACAAATTCTAGCAGCAGCTAAAAAGCAGAAGTTCTAATATATATGCTGACAATAGTCAACTCACTACAACTAATCATTAAGTCCTGAAGGGTGACTTTGTTAATTTAAATAGTACCTTTCCCTTTGTGTTTGCTGAAAAAATTGGGGTTTCTGAGTGAATGGAAGAACCAAAACAATCTGCCAGGCTCTGGATTTCACCCTTTCCTTTGTGAGTACCTACTCTGTTCACTCCCAGCAACACCACTTCCCTGCAGGTGCCCTGCCCAGCACACATGGTGTGGCAGCCCTGTCCCCAGCAGGCCAGGCCAGCGAGACCCCCCTGCCCAGCTGCAGCCAGGCACATCTGCATGGGCACCCAAGTTCCAACCATGCCTTCCAAGGGCATCCCTTTGCATTCCACCTCTACTGTCATGCTGATTTTTATGGAACTTGCAGAAATCTGATCACCCTCAAGACTCCTATCCTCTCTTGAACTGAAGGAAAATTAATTATGGGTTCAAAAGTTATTGAAAATGAAGGGCAGAACAGATGGACAGACAGATGGAATGATTGCTTATGTTGTTGCCTAAGGAAACAGGCTAACAACGCAGGAGTATCTTGGTAGGTTTGATAATTTCCACCCTACCAGGAAGACTATTAAAATATTCAGATTATAAGATCAGAAGGTAGAAAGTTAAAACTACACCCATTTAGTTTCCAATTCATGCATATCAACAACCATCTGTAAAACTGAACAGATGTGTGAGGATTTTAAAGCTAGATGGGCTCTCCATGGTTGTCTAAACCTTCCATGTAACACAACTGAAAGAACTTAATTTAATTTGTGCACAAAGTTCATTGTTTCTTAAGCTATCACATACTCTGTAGAGAGCAGCTTAAATCACAGCTTACAGCTCACAAGTAACAAAAACATCTGCTGTCTCTAAGGCAAGTTGATCCATTGGCAAGTCATCCTCAGTTAGAGAGTTGTCTCTAAGTTCTAGGCTGCTACTGTTTGCTATAGCTGTAACTATTCTAATTTAGTAATTCCTCTAACATGGGTATTTGTATACTCTAAGTCACCCTTGATCTGTCACGATTACAGAGCTAAACTAAACAAAGCCACTTATCATGTACTGCAAACTCAAAATATTATTTCATCTCTTTCCAGGTTCCTTTACATATTAGCAGTAGTATTTTGGATATTTGGAATAGCATTACTGCTATACAGAAAGAGGAACTCTCACCTCTCCTCTTAGATATTATTTCCCACTCACCCATCATCCTGGCTGTAGCACCAGGAGGGAAGAATGTGTTCAGACAATTTCCTACTGTAATCCTCATATGTTTTTCCAAGGCATTGACTAACTAGAAACTATCCCTATCTTGTAACTATGATCTGCGGTCCTTCTTAATCTATTCCTTATAATCGCATGTATCAAAACCTGTTAAAAATTCAGCACTTTTGATGAAGTTACTCAGTTTAGCTGCTATCACTGACTTCATGCAGTCACAATGTGCCATTTATGTAATGCAGTACCTGCAAATGTGAAGATATACTGTTTTTATAAATAATGACTTAAAAAATCATAACTCACCAGTGAACAGATTTGAGGGGGGCTGCATTAAACCAGTCCCTTTTGATAACATAAAATAACAGATTTTTAATACAGCTAATATTAGCATAGTTGATTAGAATGGGGGAGAATGTTATGTTTTATATACATTTGTCATGAACTTTATGAAACAATTTTATGCCTGAACAAGAGGCAAGAAAAATGTCTGATTGACAAGAATTTATCTTCTATAAAATCATATCAACTAGCATTAATTACATTATTTTTTATGTTAGGACCATGTCCTGAGCAATTGTATCACCTCTCAGTGTTTCATTTCTATTTGAAATCAGTAGTCTATTGTTCCTTATATAAACCCTTCCAAAATTAGGGCACAATGTTTCATAACCCAGTAATACTGGTGTCTTCACTACTACCACCTCTAGAAACATCCACATGGAACCTTGCAGTTTGTGCAGTGTTATGTACAAATTACATGAATGTGACAGATGTCAAAAATACTCAGTGACCTCAGCATAACTTTCACGTTCTGTAGGAAGAGCTATAAAGTTACAGCAAAACAGATATAAAATAGAAAGACTGCCTGACCTCATATCCAGCTTTGGGCTAGTTCATGCAAGCACACTTTCTGTCCATAGTTACTCTCATACAATCATGCACATGTTTATGGGCTTTCAAACTCAAATCACAGGTCCTCCTCCACCAAAGTGGTTGTTTATTCTCTCACTTGTCATGTTCACCCAGAAAAGGGTTTTCCACAGGACAAAGATAGAAACATTCAACAGAAAGCAAAGCCAATGTAAAGGTTATCCACTTCCCAGTGGTGCAGGACTCTTCCTCCTCCACCTCCAGTCCTGTGAGCCTGCTGATCTCCCTTATCCCAGCACTACAGGCTGCCTGTCTGCAAGCCAAGCTGATTCAAGAAGTTAAGTTAGGAGAGAAATAGACCGGGGGGTGGGAGGTGGGTGTGTGGGTGTAGACAAGCAAATTCTTTGCCTGTTTAGCTCCATGAATAGGCTCACTGTGAGGTCAGATGAGACCCACTGCAAAGGAGGCGATGGGAAATACAGGTTTGGAGACAGAAGTGGACAAGAAGTCCTTTTTGGCAGCAGGTAAAGTGATAATCCGAGAAACTGAACTTTTAAATTCTACACTGGGTAGCTTCAACATACTTCCTAAAGGTGTCAAAACACTTCCAAAAGGTGCCTTAAAAGGAAAAGTGCAGCTCAGAATCAGTACAATGCAGGCAGTACAGAACAGAGAAATCATGGTGCAAAAAATTAAGCAAATAAAGACATATCGACTATAAAATATAGAGTAACAAAACATGAAATTCTGTATTTTGGTATCAGAATTCAGCCAAAACACACATCAGACTTATGCCTTTATAATATTGACTTTGCCTCTTCCACATAAGATGGAGTGTAGATTTTCTTCAAGTCTGCTATTTCCTCCCTGCTGTGACCAGGACACACTGACAGAGCAAAATTATGCACAACTCAAATGCTGAGTTCCGCACTCAAGCACAGTCTTTCCACTGACAATTCCTGACTAAAAAGTGAGTTTGTGGGTCTCTTACCTTGATTCTGTTGTTTTTTGGACCAGACTGGAGAGAGGAGCCATTACACTGAGCTCGTGCTCTTTGGGACTGAGAGGACCCCTTAGGCAGGGGGCAGCCACTTCCATTGGGAATCTTTCCAGATGGTGCCTTGGAATCACACTCCTAAATTAGGGAAAACAAACTTGCTACTGATTTTTTTCAGTGATGAATGAGCATGAAATCTAACCTTCACCCTTAATCCTTTTGTCCTTACCATGTGACTCAGCAGCTTCGACACCCCAGTTTAATAACAATTGCCAGAAATGAGACAAATTCAGAAAGCATTGTGACATCTGCCCTGAAAGACAACAGCTAAAACCTCCCAATCCTCAAGAGAAATAGAAAGAGAAGCAATTGGAATCATAGCCCCTTGGCATGAGTCAGGTTCCACTAGAAGGATAAGGGACTGAGCCTGCCCCTCCCGTTAGCAGCTGCTGCCCAGAGAAATACAACTCCATCTGGGTAGGAGATGGGGTAAAAGAGTCTTGCTCTCCCCAGTGCATCAGAATAACTAAGTCTACAGAATTATTCTACAGCTGGGATCATCATCTTTCAAACAACAAGATATTTATCTAGGATTTCAGCCTCTCTCTAAATGAGAAGAGGAAGTTCCTTTCAGGCATTAAAGTCTGATCTTGAGTCAAAGTTAACACCTAATTGCTCTTATGTAGTGCCTGACCTGCAGTCTCACCTCTCAAAGGTCATGCCACAGCAAGGACTGAACAGTCTAAAGGAGCTGCAACTAGGAGTTGTGCAGATGTCTGAAGACTAGGTGCTCTCCTCTGTCTCGGAATCACCTTCTGCTACCTCATCTACAAAGGGGACACCCTCTGCAGCTGGGTGACTCCTTTGAACTTAGGATTACCTGGCCAATCGTAAACCCCTTTTACCACACAAAGTCACCCAAACAAATATGTGGTCCAGGACATAACCAAGAAGAAACATCTTCAAGAAGGCTGGCCTTTGTCCTGACTGAGGACCCAGAAAGAGAATGAATCACGATGGGTCAGTGCAACACGCATCAGCAAGCTGTCACCCCTCAAAGCTTACTTGAGCAAAAGTTTCATTTGCAGAGTGCTCCAGCTCCCAGTCCCCACAAAAGAGGAGCTCCCTTTTAGACTTACCACATAAAGAACAAAACTAAAACAGAAGTGAGAAATCTCAGTTAAAACCACAAAACAAAAGCCTGAAGATGGGACCGACTCCTACAGACCAGGGGCAAAAAAGTGGCAAAAAACTCCCAAAGGGCAAGGACGAGGTACTCACAGCTACAGAATAATTTTCTGACACTGTCAGATAGGGCAGATAAGATATTTAGTACCGAGCTTCAAATGTAAGAGCACTCCCTCCCCTCAGGCTGCTGACTTACCACACCAGGATACTCCTCTTTCTCTAGGAAGATCTTCTCTAGCACCAGGAAGGTCAGGAAACCAATGATCACCCAGAGACCAAGAAGCTTCTGCTGCTGAAAGCTCTGCCCTTCTCCTGAAGGACAAAACAGGAATCTTCGTGTCTCTATTAAGTACATAGTTTTTCATGCAGTTGCAAGACAAAAAAATAAATGACGGGAAAAACTCCCTGTGAGGTAGGAGGAGTAAACACATCTCAAAACAGATTAGTTTAACTTGCTCATTCTTGATCTAATAGATATCACCATCTCGAGACACTGAGAATGAGAGCTACCATCCTTTTTTCCACATCAGCTCAACCCAGAAAATTTCCTGACAACACCGGGAATTTCCCTCAGCTCCAGAGGCAAGTGACTATTAGATCAACAGAAATCCAGCAGCTGTACTTACTGAGCAGCAAGCTCTAACATGAAATCTGCCATTAGTGGAGTTACAAACTCACCTTCCCCTTTCTGCCACACCTCAGCAAGTTATTAAGCCCAAAGCTATAAACTTTCTTTTCAATTACAGCCAAACTTGTGAGATAATAATCCATTCAGCCTCACTGCAATGGAAATGGAAACTGCATTGCAATGGAAGAACAGAATGACTCTAACAGGACTTACATGGGTCAAGGAAACCTTTCCGCTTCAGGACAGTCTGGCAGAAGCAAATAAGCTTGAGCAGGGAGACAAAGTAATTTGGGAACCACTGTAGAAAGGGTGAAAAAAAGTACAGCAGGTTCTGCTGACAGTGCTAGAGCTGTGAGGAAGAAGAGGACTAAAGGCCCGGCAGATTTGAAATCCCAGGACATAGGTGCAAGAAAGTCTGGGAAACCAAGGGCATCATCTTCCCTCTCTCACATTTTCAGCAGGCAAATGACTTCTTGGTTTCTCAACAGGTGGGATGCAGCAGCACTTGCCTTTTATGCTATCAGTTTGACCGAAGCAGAGAGATACAAACATTACAGGTTTCAGCAACCCAGGCTATTTGAGGGATGGAGGAGCTACACTGATACCACAAGGTTTACACCAACCCAGTGTTTAGTTTGCTAGCAAACACAAGTTTCTGTCACCTCCATTTCCTTTTTCTTCCCCTTCCCCACCCACCAATCTTAATTGTGGCTCTATAGACAATGTTCCATTATTTCTCATGGAGCAAAGACTGCAACACATGAGCTCCCATAAATCAAGGCATCCAACAGAGGGGCCCCAGTTAGTGCCAAGAAAGAGGTTCTAGGAGTAACACTGCTATAGGGACAGTAAAAAAGGTGCACCTGATCCCCAACTAAGATGGTGAACATGTTCATGTACCAGACCACATATACATTCATAACCTCCCATCAGGTTAAAGAAGGGAACTTTCCTTACAGAAGGAACAAAGGAAAATCAACAGATATTTACAGGAGTCCAAGGCACGATAGGAAAAGTTGACAGACAAGAAAACCATTCCAAGTTACTCAACATAAAGAAACCATGGCCAACTGAGGAAGCCTCTAATTTCAAAGTCTTTGGAGCACTGCTGAGTACAAAGATGAAGTATTACATGTGTGGTTTTTTGTTCTCACATCCTTCCCTAGGCATTTGCTTTTATATATTACTTGAAAAAGAATACCAGCCTAGACCAGTTTTTGGGCTGACCCAGACTGGCTGGTCTTGGGCTTTCATGGCAGAACAGACTCAAAACAGGCACAGCACAAGCTGCTTCCAGGCACATAAGGCTCTCATACCTGTTGTTGCACTGCATGTGTAGGCCCAAGCTTCAGGAAGCAGGTGGAGAAACACATTTCCCAGTAGTCCACCAATTGCAAAACTCAACAACTGCTTCAAACGGTGTGACCCAGCTAAAAAAAAGAAAGAAGAAAAAAGAAACAAAAAACCTGATCACTACTCAGCCAGGAACCAAAACACCTCCAGCTGAGACTGTGCACAAAGAAACCCAAATTGGAAGCATCTGCAAAGCACAATTTTGAAGGAGAGAGCACAAACCTAATGGAGTGCAAGAAAAAACCCTTGCATCACTTGGCTGGGACAGCAGTATGTGGGAGGGTCCTGATCCAAGCAGGGTGACAAACAGGACTCTTTGTACAAGCTCCACCCAGGGCTTACATTTGTCAGAGGACTCCCCTTCAAATTCACAGGTATGGATTAAAGCACAGAAAACACTTTCTATTTTAGCGACCAGCATTTCTGTGACAAGGTGCTGTTCACACTGTGCCGCTGTCACATCCCAGGACATCTGGCTTCAGAAAGGCCAAGGCGGGTTTACCTTCTGACCGCAGCGCAGCTCCCGACTCAAGGGGGATCACCAGCAAGGGGAAGACCCCACTGAGCCCCACCATGAGGGAACCGATGAGGGAACAGATCCAAGCATCCAGCCGCTCGCTGCTGAACAGGTGTCCCCAGGACTCTGCCTCCGCGTCGCACAGAGAACCAGAGCCAGCAGCAACATGGCTCCTTGGCAGCTGCTGCGCTTCACAGGCCGCGATCAGAAACAAGGAGAGCGTCCCGTCAAGCAGGAGGTTTTGTTTTGTCATTGCTAAGTGGTCTCAGCCGGGCTGGCCAATCTCTGAAAAGAGAAAGGGAAAGCAGTCCTGAAAACACGTTCAACCCTCTGTTCCACCGTCCCAGAGGAGAAGCCTTGGCCACACCAAGCCATCCCTTGGGTGGCTTAGCTCAGGTATGAATACACATGAGGAACACCTGAAACTCTTCTTGATTTCAACACAGCACTTAAGGACAGAGAGGTTGTTTATCAATGGGTGTATGAAACTGAGACATCTTGGGAAAGCTTCAGACTTTCACTATTTCCCTTCAGATGGGCTGGACAAGGACTCCAAGTACCCTTGTTCTTGCCCTTCAGTGTCCCAAGGCTTTGGCAAAAGGTATTGACCAGAGATGCTACCAGGTAAGTCTTCTCTTTGCCATGGAACAGCACCCATGTAACAAATTAGGATGCAAGACAGGCAACATAACAGAGGTCTGTAAACTCATAAGTGGTGAAAAGATGGGGAACAGGGTAGATTATTCACCATCTCGTCAGACACAAGTGCTGACACCCATCCACATGGAGCCAGTGAAGGTCAGCTTCAAAACAAACAAACATGACCCTCATCAGCAGCCAACTTGTATGGTAGCACTTCTCCAAATATGATGAGAAATTTTACATGCACTCATCCAAAGAAAGGACAAGTACTAGAAAGACAACTCTATTAATTATTAATGGTTAAACAGCTCACATTAGTCTCAGGAAAATCCCTGATATGAGAGGAGCTGGAGAATGGAAGTGTACTTGAAAAGTACCATATCTACTTGTCTTGTTTTTATCCTTTTGTAGAAGGATACTGGATTAGATGGTCTCTTAGTCAAAATCAGCACAGCTGTTAGTAAGAGCTCTGCAGTCACAAGAAAACTGGAGAAGAGGGCATGTTAGAAGAGAAAAAGATAATTACGCTCATTGACAAAGAGGGAAGGAAAGCAAATGATGTATAGGCTGAAGTACAAATGTTCCTTCAATCTCCAGAAGAAAAAGTGGAATGTGACAAGCAAATTTAATTTGGAAATGGGAGAAAAGGGTGGGTTAGAAAAAGATAGACCTAACAAATGTTCATAAAACAGCTCTTGAGAAGTAATAACAGCATTCACCTGAAAGCACATAAGAAACCAGTCTAATGTCTGAAGCACCAGTGACCATCTTTGAAAATTTACAGGAGTATGGAAAGGGCACAAGAAGGCTGGAGAAGCATCATGCCTCACCTACCTTTATAAAGGGAAAAAAAAAGTTGGGAGAAGTTACACACCAGTAACTTCCATCCTCTGAAGGACTCTTGATCAAATTAAATGATCAGTTTGTAGTTACCTATAAGATAAGAAATTGATAAAGATATCAAAGCATTAAGTAACAGCCAGATAGAAAGGAACCTAAGGCTCTGGATGAAAAGGGTGGTGTCGCCCCTTGTCCCCCCCTCCTTCATGAAGAATTGCCTCTCCATGCTCACAACAGACTCCAGCAGTGAGTGGCATCAGAACAAATGAGCAGGAAAAACTACTTTTTAAACTCATGGCACTTTGCCCATTTCAGTCCCTGAACAAAAACACTGCAGGAGGAAGGCCAAGATGCAATCAAAAGCAATCAAAAAGAAATTAAGGGACAGGCTCCCACAACTTCTCTGAAGGAGAACACTAATCTCCAAGCACAGTGACCATGGACATCAGGGGCAGGGATGCAGAAGGAATCAGTGAAGACACTGGCTTGGTTAGTTGAGCAAGGACCACTAGTGCTATCACTTGTCTCTTACAACAAAAAACCACCAATGAAATCCCTCAACACAACAAGTTCAAACCAGCTTAGGATTTTGGGGCATCTTACTGCAGTGTTTTCATCTGGCTGCAGGAACCCTACACCTACCTATAACCTACTATCAAACCAATCTCAGTAAAGATCAGTACAAAACAGTACAGTAAGGGCAGGGGAGGCAGGTGTGGAATCAAACGGAAATGACAGAGCAGTAATTCCAACATGCCACAGAGAAAAAGCTTGGAAATTAATTCCAAGCCAGCAGGCCTATGTTGCTACAAAAAGGGTAAATGTCATCCTAGGACATAGTAGTAGTGCCACTGTAGATCCCACACAGGTGAGACTTTAGCCAACAGACAGCCCCACATATTCTTCCTCATAAAACATGCAAAAATCTGAGACATTGCAGTGGAAAGAAACAAAAACTAGAGTGTAGAGAGCATGACCTGGAAAAATGACCAAAGGACCTGGGTCTGTTTAGTCTTAAAAAGACAACACCAAAGGAACAGAACAGCCTGCACATATTAGAAGTCACAAGAAAGGGGGAAAGTGCTCAATTCTTCTCCACATCAGTTCAAATAGTAAACAAGATTTAGCTGGAATATGAAGAAACAAATATACATAGTTCCAAAGTGGGGATATACTGAAACAGGCTATCTAGGATGCAGAATCTCCAGCACTTTTTTTTGTTGGGTTTTTTTTTCCGGTTTGGCTGGGGGTTTTTTGGTTGGTTTTTTTTTTTTTTTTTTTTTTTGGGGGGGGGGGGGGGGGTTTTTTTTTGGGGGTTTTTGGTTTTTTTTGGTTTTTTTTTTTTTTTTTTTTTTTTTTTTAATCTGCTNGGGGGTGTTTTTTTTTTTTTCTTTTTTTTGTTTTTTTTAAGAAAAAAGAAACAGCTGATGCAGATACCATTTCATTGCTAAGATTAGATCCCTTCTTTGAAGTCCTTCAGGCCTACACCCCTTCCAATTCTGGAGTGGGCCTGATGGATGTCCTCATCTTTTATGATAGGACTGGACCTCTAAAATGACTGAACTTTGTGAGGAACACACCAAAAATAAACAGAATTTATATAACTATACATGCCTATGAAGAAGCAACAAACACACACAGCTCAGCAATGATTATAAGCAGCTCAAATCTCTTCTGTAACATTGTCACAGCTTTTGAGAATCAGTCTGGAAAAGTAAACACTGCAATTGATTCAACAGGTCGATTTCTTGCATTTCATTCTCCACACTCACAACCCACAAAAGCCCCAAGGGACACCTGAAAGGTCTTAGAGACCAAGACACAGTAGCACACAGGACAAAGAGCTTGTCCAGGACTCTGGAAAAGGTTTGCACACTTGGCTTCATGACGCTCTTCCAGCCACAAAAGGCATCAGGTTCCTCAAAAAGGGGATGATGGTGGAAAACAAACGCGCGTAAAGCTGTAGAAGACTGATTCCGTTAACTCACATTAGTGTTGGTCAACTTTCTGTGGCCCACAGGTCTTTATTCTGCTGTTACTTGAGGAAAAAGCAGCACTTTTCTTTAGTCCTGTGCAGCCAGATCAACATTACATCATGCCTAAGGAACAACCCCATATCTCATGCAATAAATTCCTCATGTTTATGAAACATCTATGAGAAACTTGGTGTATTGTCCAGGACGCACCTGAACTGCTCTTTGTGTCCAGCTAATTGTTTAGAGCATATTCCCAGCATTTCCTTATTCCTAACACATCACAACCACTTGCTCAAAAAAAAAAAAAAAGCACTTTTTATCTCTACAGCCCCTTTGCTTCTCCATCTCATTAGTACATTAGCAAAGTCTCTAAATTCAAACATTCAAACTGGTGACAAATATTTAAGAGGAAGAAAATAAGCAGTGAAGACATAGTCATAGGAAAAAACTGCTCAAGAGGAAAATAACACCCCATCAAAACAGTGCAAAGGGTGGAGGAAGTCTCTACCTACTCTAAATTTTAGACAACAGCATCTGTTTAGAGACCCAATCAGAGAAAGTCTTGAAAAACTTCTAGAGAAAGCACTGCAGGTTCTCAGAGACATCTGTGGTCATGAGGCAGAGGCATAACCAGGTTTAGAGATGTGTTTTCTCAAGAAAGGTTAAGAGCATGCATACTTAAGAGCATGCAACTCCAGGAGCAAAACAGCCAGTGGTTCGTTTACTCATCAGTTTTGACAATTCTCCATCAGGGATCACAGCTCCCAGCTGTGCTTGATTCACAACGTAGTGACCATGACCACTGGCAGCACTCTCCAGAGCACCACGTGTCTGAGCATTCAGGCCTCAGGACTGGAATAACCATTAGGTTTTCCCAGCCCAGAAAAAACAAATAAATGAGAATTTGCCAGTTACACACGCCTGAGCAGGGGCAGAGGAAGCTGCACACCAAGCCAAGATATCCATGAGGCTCCCAGGGCCTCCTCTACCTCACAGTGTTCACTGAGTACCTCAGCAGCAGGCAGGGACTGAGAAAACATGGACAAAATTCAAACGCCAAAGCAAAAACCTACTGGAAAAGAGAAAATGAAATATTGACATGATGACCATGCTTCTACCAGTTACTTTCTTCCTAGACATTCTGCCTTCTCAGACCACAGAATTTCTTCTCTTGGTGCAATTGCTCATTGCCACATAATAACATCTTAGATGTTGTTGAAATGGAAAAAAAAAAATAAAAGTAAAGGCTTTTTTTACAAGTGTTTTCCCTGGAAGCCAGTTCAGGCAAAACTGTTGCCTGATCTTACAGCTGAAAAAGAGTACTGCATGAATGGAAAAAAGTTATTTTCCAGGGAGGAAGCATAATTTTCAGCCAAAAAAACTCTACGTGAGCCACCTCCCTCCATTAGCCCTGTGGAGAGTTTTGAATTCCTCCTGGAAACCCTGACCTCTGCAGAAGCACAAAAGGTCTCCAGTACTCCCTGAGCACGCCCTTCTCTCTGAATCACTGCCCATCTCTAAGGAACGTACTGCTCTGGTGGGACCCTTCCCTTTTGCCCCATCCCTCTCATAAAAAACCACTCTGCACAGACTCACAATTCTGCAAATGACAGCGTGCACAGCTAAAAGGTGAGGATGCACAGGGTTACAAACAATGGGGTCGCAGATCAGAACAGATTACAGACCCGGGGAAAACCTACGAGCTGGCAAGGAAGGCATTTGAAACCGACCGAACACCAGTGGAGTTTGGGAGCCTGCGACTCCTTCCCCATCCTGCCTCCTTTCATCCCTAGGATGAGAGGGAAGTTTTGAGGACCAGGCAATGGCGTTCGTTCCCTCCGGGCTAGGTAGGATTTCTCTCCTCCCAGCCCACTTTCCGTGGCAGCCCGAAGCACAGGCCGGTCAGACCGCCCCGCTCCCGCTGCCCTTGCCCAGCCCGGGCCGGGCTCCGGCCCCGCTCTCACCGCCGGCGATTAACGCGGCGGCCCCGCTCGTGTCATTGTCTCTCGCTCCGCGGCGGATGGGACAGACGGCGCGGGTTTTCCATTAGAGGAACGCTGAGCGATGCAAACCGAGACACATTTGCCGCGGGGCGAATTAGTAATGAAGGCTGCTCACGCACCTTTCTGGAGCAGCACACGAGCTGCCGCCCGCGGTCCCTGTGCCGCCGTGGCCGCGCAGACCCGCCCCCCAGTTCTGCGCGTCCCGCGGGGCAGCCCCTGCGCCGAGACCTCCTCGCGGCATCGTCTACCGGAGGAGGGACTTCCAAAACTTTCTGGCTGCGTCCCGTGGGGACTGCGCTCGCAGCCCCGGGCACGCCCGCAGCGGCAGCCGCCC
>VYXD01000888.1:439789-546394 GCA_013397195.1 Hylia prasina | reverse complement strand
TTCCGGCCGCCGCCGCCGTGTCCAGCCGGGCCGGCGGGGCGGGCGCGGGAGCGGGGCTGCCCGTGGGCACGGCCGCTCGACGAAACAAAGTCCTGGCAAACAGCTCCTGGTACGCGGTGCGGTGTTTGTACACAGCCCTGACGCGGGGCACAAGCGCGCGTGCTGTGCGAGACCCGGACTTCTGGAACATGCTTGCTGAGATTTTTTTTTCTTTCTTTTTTAATCTCCCTAAATGGATTATAAATTCTTTGGGTTACAGATGAGTAGTGACAAGCACAGTGTGAACCCGGAGTTTGAGCAGAATTTCTGGAAGTTGTTAGAGCAGAAGAAAGTGTGGCTGAGGACTGAGCCTCGAAATGCTTTTGAAAGATACAATGACTTTTAAACAAACTTACTTCCTTCTCACACGTTCAATGCAATCTTTATAATAGCTTGTGAAACACCACAGCTCCTTAAGCGCTGGTGTCAGTGGTGAAGGTTACCCACGGTTCTTGCAGAGATTTGCAGAAACTGCTTGTGCTTAGGAAACTAAGAAGAGAATAAAGATTTACCTTTATACAAGCCAAGTTACGTTGGAACTATCTTGTTTCCAATACAGACAATTTCCAAAATGTACTGATGTACCTTTAAGTTCCATTCTTATAATTTTCCCTCAGACACAGAACTTGATCCTCGTTCCAGTTTTCAGAATGAATCCTATTTCCCAAGAAGGCAGTGCTGATGCTGGTGCTTCTCGCTACGGTTTCACCCGAGTCTCATTACATCATACCAATGTCATGCCCTGGAGCAGGAGTTAGGAATTAAGTCAGCCGCAGTCGCCTGCAATGGTTTAGCTGCTCCTTCTGCATTCATGAAACAACAGCACAGTCCTACAGGCTACTGCGCTGCAAATGCAGTTACAGATAACTTGTATCTTTCTTTCTTACAAGCAGAACGCTTATATAGGAAGCCGAATTCTGAAAGCAAACTTTTAAGAGAAAGTATTTTGCATTTTGCTCTCAAAATGTACGATTTTATGGGCTTTGTGTTCCACAGCTGCCTTCCTACTGCTTGAATAACTATCCTCAGCCTTCCTAAGCCATGCTCCAGTGACACAGTTCCCTGTGCTGATGGATCATAGCTGTGATTATTATAGTTACAACAGGCAACTCCTCAGGTAAACAAAATCACACCGAGAATTTCAACTATTGCAAACAGTAAGAGTATCATGGCCTCAGTGAAATGAGTGGGAGTTTGCTTTTGACTCCAGTGATGCAGGAATTCACTCCAAGGCTCTCAGTTTTAATTACATCCTGCTGTAAGTCAACACAGGAAGAATTCTGGATCAAATGTTCACTCTGTACCTCATGTCATCAGGTGTCAGCTGCTGAGCATCAAATGGAGCTTTTACACAGTTGCTGGCTGTGCTGTGAAATTTTCAGTGATAATCTAGAGATCCATACGAAAAAAATCAGGAATCTGGGACCTTCTCCTGCCTCCCCCAAGCCATAGAATCACTTCAATGATTTATCTGAAAATGACTTTTAGGTTTCTGTATTCTTTACTGAATTATTTCCCCAGCTGAGGGTAAAAAACCACATCACTTTTAAAGGTAGACCAGCAAAACAGTCACTAGATATTCAGTTCTCTTTGACTTATAACTGATGCTCTTGCCTCCCTAATGTCCTTACCTGAGTGTTTCCAATGCTTACCCTTATTTACAACCTTTGTGGTCTTCTTGTATTGTTCTCGCAGGAGCGGGATAATGATGGAACTGAGGGAACTTTCCAGAAGAGAGTTAAAAACAAAAAATCTAAACCCATTATAGTTCAGTGGCTCTCATGAAGGCAGAGATATAGGGTACACCCCACGCATAGCCCCCAAAGGCTGGTGTGCTGTGCATCCGCAAAAGGCAAGAGAGAGCAGTGGAGCACGGTAAATACATTGGTTGCTGAAAAATTAAGTCACTCAAAAGTATTAGTCAATTAATGACAAATGCCACATTATCATTATTATTATTATCATCTTTTAAAGTCCTGCTTTGATTGATGAAGGAGTATATTATTAGCTAGTTCACCCATATGAAAAATCCGTTTAGAGTATTTCAGCTGGGAAAAAAACAAAAAAACCCCCAACACTATAAAAGGCAAGGCGAGAATCAGTCATTCTCCCGGTCCCGGCCGGCTCCCGGGGGGAACGGGGAATCCCGCCCGGGGGAAGCGGGTGTGGCCCGGTGGGTGCGAGCCCGTCTGGCGGACGCGAGCAGCTACATCTGTGCGAGGCCCCTGAGCGCCGCCGGGAGCCCGTGGCACCTGCCCGGCGCCGCAGTTGGCAGCTGGGCGCGGACCGGCCCCTGCAGCGCCCGGCCGGGCGTGGGGAGTGAGGCGGTACCGCAGGTGGCCTGTCCTCACGAACGCGCCGTGTTGAGCTGCCGGGGCACGAACAGCCCGAGCTTAGGGATGGTGTCACTTCCCCCGGTCACTCCGGCGCCATGGGAGGCTTTCCTTTGGCCAGGCACAGCCTCGAGTGTCTCAGAAAGCATAGCAAGCTTCTGCTCTGGCTGAAGGACGGGGCCCTGCGGAGGAGCCTGGCCACCGAAGGGGAGTGGGCATCCCCAGAAAGACGTTTTGACAGCTGAATTTCCACCACAAAACTTGCTAATAAAGGGGTCAGCGTGGCTTAATAAATTCATGCTTCCTCACACCTACTAGTGCTCTCTGAACTCTGTCCCAGGACCTTCTAAAACATACTTTTTCTTGTGGTACAGTAAGTAGCTCAATTTTGTAAAAGGGTGGGGCATGAGCAGTGCCCTGAAACTGCACTTGCTGCAGAGAAAGGGTACCAGAGCCCCAGCAAAATCCCTGGAGAGATCACATCAAAACATCTCTGGAAGGCCTGCATGTGAAGGACTTGATGTGAAGCACTGACAGAGGGCACGGGCAAGCTGAGAAGCAGGGGCAGACCATGAATGTGGACAGGGCAGTAAGATTTTTTAATTTCCCAGTAAAGGTGGTCCGGCACTGGAAGAGATGTCCAAGGTTTCTGTGGGAGCTCTTGGAGATTTTCAGCAGTTCAGCTGGCCCCGACCTTGAGCAACTTGCTCTACTTCTGAAGCTTCGAGCAGGAAACTGGACAAAGTGACCTCCCAGGGGCCCTTGTCAACCTAATGTTTTCTATGATCTTTTGATTCAGAAAAAAAATCAGTATCAAAGGGTACTTGAATCAGAGGGAGCCCTCAAAGTATGTGAAAGGAGCTGCGAGGCCCCAGCAGAGGCATTTTTGCCCACTGTTTGGTGGGGCCAAAGGCAGTAACACTGTTGCCTGGAAGTGCTCCTCTGACTCATCCCGGGAGACATTTCTGCAAGGCACGGCAGAAAAGGAGAAGTGACTGCTGAGCCCTGAAGGGGGGTGGGGAGGGGAGCTGGCCCCATGGAAGCTCAGAACAGGGAATTTTAGTCTTACTCATCATATTATTTTTGTATTTGGGTTTTCAGATGTAAAGCTCAGTATTTCTGTCAGCATATTAACTCTGTGTGCGCCTCAAGTTTGTCCACTAGCCCCAGTGACTCCTTTTATGCCTGACTCCATGCACAGACACACAACTTCCAGCTGGGGAGCTCAGTCTGGCTAGCACTTTATTAGTGTTTGTAAGGAGTAGTTGAACTGCCTGGTCAGTGCTGTTTAATCTGGGCAGAATTCAGTGTCTTTCTGGAGGAAGGAGAAAAAAGATGGGCCTGGTCTGGGAAAGAGAAAGCCAGAGAGCAGGTTGGGGCAGATGAGTGAAATGTGGCAGATGAGAAAAATGTGGCAGATGAACAACAGAGGATTTACAAAAGTTAGAATGGAGATTCATGCTGATTTACCCCATCTTAACAAGTGTAAGCAAAAAATGGAAGGGAAATCTATGCTATCATGAAAAACAAACAATGCTGGAAGGTCTAGCAGAATCTAAACCTCTAGCAGAAGACCAGCATTTGTTTGTGCCTCACTGGAATTTCAGACTTAAATAGGAAGGTCACAATATTATCCTACCAAGCTGGGTGTTGTGTTTTGTATTTGTCTTAGATCTAAATGTAGTTAATGCTGGGTTCTGACCATGAAAGAAGGTTTCCTTATGTGTTTCAAGTGCTCAGTAATGAAAAACCTGATTTCTACAAACTAGCACAGCTTCATGTCTCTGGGGTAAAGGCACAGATCTGGTTCCTGCCCTTCAGCTGGCAGAGGACAGGCTGCAGTTCTCTGTGCATGTTTCAGTGCCAGTGCTGCAGGCATACACATACTTCATAACCAACATTCACACTTCCATTCTCTGCATGGACTGAGATCTACATCCCTCCCTCATGAGGGCCATATTCTGAATGCTGGTGCCAAATTCACACTCTCAGCTACTGCGAGTAGTGAGGCCTGTGCTGTCACTCACCTTGATTTCTGTAGGCTTCACACTGTGCAGAGCTAGTGACCCTGTAAGTGGAGGAGCCATCACTTGGCAGGGCTGTAAGACCAGCAGTTATAAGGCATGGTGTGAAAAGAAGGTTTAAATATCAGGCCTCTGTAATGAAGGGGTTGATGGAGTGCAAAAGAATCTCTGAAGTTACTACTATGGTTCAGAACAATGCCTACCTCAAGCAGAGACAGAGTTAAATTTTCCAGCTTCTTAAAGAGGATCCATTATTACCATTGACCACTCAAATTTTAAGTGCAGTTATTGCAGCCTAGTCTAATTTCCTTTTAACGAGGAAGTCACAACAGTGGAGAGGTCAGGGGTTTGCAATCTCCTTCCAGACTCTTGATGAATCTATGCTGTCTCCATTTGGGTAAAACACAGAACTACTCAGGAGGTTGATACAAATGACTCTGTAAAAAGACCAAGGAGGACACCTCCTGCTGTGTTTCAGTCTGGCATCCTGCATGATGAAATAAGTTCTCAAACACAGAAGAAAACTGTGAGATCAGGGTTTTTCCATTTCTGTTTGTCTAAGGTGACAGAAGTTGTATAAAGCTGGCACTAAAAAAAGTGCAATTGATAGCTAAGTTCATCTGAGGTACTCAAAGTAGGTGGGGGAAACCCTTTTTTTTCTTTTCTGGTTGACAAAGAAGCCCAGGACTGGAGTAATAGTGCGAGTGTCACCGGCAAGACAGAAATTTAGTGGCAGACATTATGGAGGAGGATTCAGAAGAATAGCAAAGGGAATTGTTACTGAATCACAACTAACATTCACAAGAACATGTTACCAGTAATCTGAGGAAACTTGATGTTTTGGTTAAACAGAACAATTCACATGCAACATTAAGATGAGCAATCCTGTACACAGCGATGGTTTCCTGGTGCTATGATCAAGGATAGAAATGTGCAAGCATGAGTAAATTCAGCTGAGAATCAACAGGTCCAGTAGAAGAAGGAAACAAGCAGCTTGGAGCAAGAAAGATTGTGTAGAGTCTAACTCAAAGTAAGCCTTAAGAGGAGAAAATTGGGATGCAGGCATAGCATCTCAAAGATGAGGTTTGTAAAACTGATCTTTGTTGCATAGAGGTAGTATCAGATACAATAGTGATAAAGGTAGCTGAGAAAAGTTGTGAGACACAGTACTGCCAAATCCCTTTTCACCCCACAACTTCATACTAGGTGTTTTGTATTTCATCTCAGAAACCAAACCTCTTAGTATAGCAAGAGGTCCCATGGAATCTGAGTCTGTGTTTCCAAGTTTTTAATTAGGCAGCTTGAAAAATTTTGAAACATGAAACTGACAAAATTGAAAAAAAACTGAACACAACCCCAAATTAATATTGCAAGGATCTAAAAATGTTTTAACAAGCCATGACATTTTTAGGTTCATTCCATGTTTCTGAGTGCCACGAAGTTTGCACTGTCAGAAATGGGCAATGCTCTGAACACTGTGTGTTTTTTCCCAGGTCAGGAATTTACTTACACCGTGGAAATACATCTACTGGTTGGCAGAGCCAGTGGCCCCACAAAGATCACAGATCCTGAGTTTGAAAGCTTATCTACCACCCTCATTTCTTGCTATTACCTCAGGCCTCTTCTCAGCAGTCTGGGGCTTTGCTCCCCTAATTCTGGGCTTGTCCTACACAGCTGCCCACCCCTGATAACACAGCTGAGGAGCCCAGAGGAAGTTGTACAAGATGCTTTTGTCGACACTCCTTCCCACACAGACCATCTCCCGTCTCCTTTGTTACTGTAAATTGACATCAGAGCTGCTGAATCATGATAGGAGAGTCACAAAAATGTTATTTATGTTGTAGAAACAAGGCCCCCTCCCTCTCATTGTTTCCTGCCTGTGTCAAAATGGAGTCACTGATTTTTGTCCTAGCTCCTCCTGCACTGGTACTTGAGATGAAGAACTCTGAATTCTACTCCTTTGGGGTGGGATAAAATCCATGTACAGACACAACCAAGATTTGGTTCTGGCCTGTGAAAAGATAGCCTTGCTGAGCACACTGTCTGGACAGCTCACCATGAAAAGCCATTTGGTGCCAGTTTCTAAGAGATTTGCCTATAAGATAAGAGCCCCAAGGGAGTTTTTCAAATGAACCACTGCACCTTTGAAAAGCTGACCTCCCACACAGAGGACTTATTTGAACTACAAAAATATTTTGTAGGTGCTTAGTTGTAACAGGCTTTATTCACAAGCCTGTAGATGGAGCTGAACCATGGTTTGCCTTTTCAGGACTGTAACAGGGTTCCCAACAAACCACTGTGACACAGAGAGAAAATGGTGCTGTGTCTGGAAAGAGGTGCATGGAACAGGATGACTTGGTAGCTTTAGACATCATAGATAGACACAAGAAGGACATAAAAAGACAGACAAAAAAGAGGCAGGAGGAGACACTGATGACCAGAGACAAGAAGTTACCAAAACATTGAAAATACTCAGGGAACAAGAGTAAGTTATGTCAAAGGGGAAGTCTGAGAGGCCTGGCAGAACACAAGGAAAGGAAGAGATCATTAACAAGCTGTCCAAAAACTTCATGATGACCAAAATTTTCTGTGTATAAAGTCATAAGCATTTAAAAGTTTTATGTGCAGATAAATTCTTTTCAAAGCCATATTTTCATAGCCCAGTGAGATTTAACTTTCCTACTTTAAACTAATACATAGGCCCCACATAGAGTTGTCAAAGTATTCAGGGGAAACTTCCAGACTTTGGCTGTATAAAAAATTTACCACGATAAAATACCTATTCTCTTGCAGAAATTCAATTTAAAACTACAACATAAGTTAGACAAATCTAGGAAAAATCACAAAATAATGAATTTAATTAAAAAATGAAAAAAAAAAATCTGTAATTTTTCGCCAGAATCCTATCCCTCTACTGTTCTCTTCGAAATTCTTATTTACCAACTAACTAACAGACAAATCTGTACTCTAAAACAAAATATGGAAAAGCAATAAAAATTTCAGTTCTTCATTTACTGAGTCTTCCCCACTATGACTCACCCTAAGATTATCAAAATGCATAATGAATTCAAAATAACAAACTAGCCTGGAACTATGACATAACCTAGCCAACACAAATCATTGACTTTTAAGGCATTGCAAAATTGTTGTTGTTGCTATCATTGTAGAAGTAGGTGAGAAAACATTTGGCTGAAATTATACCTATGCAAGAAAAAATATTGTAAACTAGTTGGAAATCAAATGAAACATGTGAATGACAGAACCTATAGAAGAAATTATTGAAGAGAAAAGAAGTTAGATTTAAAAAATATGCTACTGACTTCCATTGACTATGTGACTTAGGTCATATGAAAAATTTCTTTTTTAACAACAAATGAAATCATCTTTCTTGCTCAACTCTGCTGCCATTGCTTGGCTTATAACACACTAAAACAGGACAAAATTAAAAATACTTGCATAGTCATTACTATGTGTCGAGTTAAAAACAGAGCATAAAGCTGTGCATAAACTTCCCTATCATGTGCTTCCTGTATTTCATAGTTTCAAACATATCCATCCCAATTCTATTAAGAAAACATCCTGTTGTACCACTGTTATACAAGTGCTTATAGAACATATAGAACTGAAATATGAACTGGCTGTTGAACTACAATCCCTTTGCAATCACTAGCCTATGCTAAGTAAAATTGACACCACTTTTGCCACTGCATTTCCATTACATGTAGAGCAGATTCAAGACCAGGTGGGTGATCTATGCTCCATAACTGATAAAGGGTGAGCGGCAGCAAGGACAGAGGGAGGAGGGCCTTCATTGGCCTTCTTTTGTTCTGGACTTGCAAGGATTTTAAGGTCTATAGCACAGTTTCAGCTGACTTTTCATTGGGGTAATACCATTTAGTGCTGGTGCTGCAGCTTTTTTTTTAATTAACAGATCTCAAAACACTAATTCTTCTTTAGACAGAATGTTTTACATTAAATAAGGCACTAAACCTGTGCCTGCCATGACCAAGAGGGAAAATAAAGGCATAGAGGGTGCAAGTGGCCAGCTAATGAGTCAAGGAGTCAGAAAATTAACTCAATATCCTAGATTACAAGCCAGACCCTAAACAGTGGAGCATGTTCTCCTGTGTCAGCATTTGCTATTCCCTTTTCTTTCATGAAATCTGCCTTTCCATTAATGTAATTCAGAGGTTACAGTTAGCTAAAGTGACATTTCTGCAAGGATTTGAAGACTGAAAGGGAGCACCAAAGGTAGTAGGAGAGGTGGTCAGGGAAAGAGCACACCCATCACCTGGCTTTAATACAAAGACAGGTAAAGACCTTTAAATTCTACAGGTAAAAGGAAAATTTTAGGGGTTTGAAGAGTAATAGTATTGGAAGCAGCAGATTAGTCACCTTTCATGCTGGGGAGGAGTTATTTATGGCTCTTATTTATGGGACTTTGACAGAAAACACATGGTTTCTATGTCTGACAATATGGAGAAGATGACAGAATGGGCTTAAGAGCCACACAAGTCTTCAGACCTCTGATTTTGCCAGTGCAATTCGTTGTTTTCCAGCTGCAGCTCTTCAAAAAACTTCCGCTGCATATCTTTAGTAGTTTATAATAGGGTAAAATGAAAGGTTTGAAATTTGGATTGAATATTCTTCCTCTCTGAGCTGCCATGAAATTTATCCAACTATGCATGCAACATTTACTTTGGATTTTTTCCTCAGAATTAATTTCAAATCGGTCATATTATGAGCAGGGAATCAGGATGGCCTAAGTACAGACTTGTCAAAAAGTCTCTAAAATTTGAGCCTGTGTTTGTCAGCTGTTTAATATTCTCCATTCCTAAGAGACTGAGAGAATTTAGCAGATGGTCTGCAAAGCAAAACTGTAGAATTTGAGGCTTGATGGGAGATGTGCATTTTGGCCAAGAGACATGTACAGTCTTGACTGCTATTTATTTCCTCTAACAATTAAGGCATGCATCCATCACTCAATGAAATGGCTGCAAAACAGCTGTTCCTAGACATCTTATGCTTATCCTAGGATGGGTTTTGTCATACAATTGAAACTGCTGTAGAACAACATAGGAACACTGAGCAAAATGGAAGCTTGACAAGTCATTCAAATACAAAGGATAAGCCTGTTTTTCTTGCAGGATGGATGCAAGTTCAAATTAGAAAAGGTGAGGCAGAGACTGATATCTGTAAAGGCCTTTTGCCTGAGAGACTATTTAAGAAGCACAAAATCTCAAAGCCACCCACATCTGTCACGAAGGAGCTGCTTTTTCAAAGTCTGCTAAAAGGGGGCTGGCCCTGCTAACAGACAAGGAGATGGTCTCAATGCACTAATGGTTCTTTCCATCCAAATTTCCTGTGTGTGTCACAGCTGCTGATCTGTGCAGCTGTCTCTGGTGGTTTAGGGTTTTTTTGCCTAGCCCATCTCATCTTTATAGACAGTTTATCATTTTATGCTGTATATCAGGGAAGTGAAGAGTAAGAAATACTACTCTGATTCCTGCAACATAGTGGTTCTGAAACCCTCAACAGCCAAGTATCTGTTGTGTTTGTTAGTGATTAAATAGTAAACACCAACACATTCTTACTCAAACAAAACTTTACCCATGCCCATTAGATTTTCCTTTGTTTTCTCTTTGTTCTCCAGGCTTGTACAGTCAGGGATTTATCCCTTGCCACAGGCTTTAGAAGGTCCCACACTGCTGAACTCCAATATGCACCTCTCTTCCCCCTATAGAGATGAATTACAGCGAATGCATAAAAGGGTAAAATCAGTTTCCCTGCTTATTTGTGGGGTTTAACAGATTTCAATTCATACGTGGGGTGATGTGGCTGTGTAGTAATGGAACTTTAGGGGGGCTGCTGCCAGCAACACATATATATCCGGGTGCAATACATACTGTCCCCTGGGACAGGGGGGACACCGGTTTTAGTCATGGGTGCCTTCCGGCAGACTGGAGCAGGTGCTATCACCCTCTGATTCCTTCAGCTTTCTCTCACCTCATTCAGCAGGTGTTAGTCAAATTCACTTCTCATCACCCAGAAGTAAAGACAACACCTTGGGACAAAAAGGAAAGGATTGATGAAAAGCTCCACCTGAGCACTCCAAAGCTCACTGTGTCAGGGAGTAGATTGGCACTGGTTTGTGAGAGTATTGCTCCATGATTGTTAGTCCTTGTGCTGCCCACCCATCTTATGTTCATGTCATGCTCCTTTTCCTGTTCCATTCTTTGGGCAGATGGACCCCAGTTGCTGAGTGTTGCCTCAGTATAAAATAACACGTGGTGCTTGTGGTGTGGGAAGGAAGCTGGCTGTGAGAGATAAAGGCCTGAGGTTAAGAGCAGACCGACTGTTATGCTCCTGGGGCTTTGCTGCTCTTTGTATAACCTTAGTGTGGCTGAGTGATACAAATCAGCACTACCTTTTCTGATAAAATCCATCTACCAGAGGCAAGCAGCAGCCATACCTCCACATCTTTTTGTAGTTTATTACAGTCCTTTGGTGTTCCAAAGGGTCAGGATGGGTCAAAGGTTAGTTTTCCACTATATTACTGGAAGACAGCGACCAAGTTTGGTTGGGGCTCAGAGACTTAGGAAACACACTGAAGGAAAAAAATGTCACAGAGAACTTGCAAGAAACAAAAGCCTTCAGGGAAATCCCAAGATTGCCAAAGTAAAGAATAGTCGCTGAGAATATTTGTGCAAAACCACCATCTTCTTCCTTCCCACAAGGATTAGTACAACTCACTTTGAAAGAGAAAGAAAGAATCAAGAGAGCAAGAAACATTTTACCCAGCTGTCCCACTCTGCAAAGCCCCACTGCTTTACTTTGCCCAGAGCAGCAGGCAGAAATGCAAAATCACGCCATTTGTCATCTACAGAAACAAAGCTCAGTGTTTGCATGGGTGGGGGAGAGAAACAGTCAAGCTTATCACCAACTGGAAAAAATGCAGAATAGAAATGCTCTGGTTGCTCTTTAAAACTTTTAATTCTTCAGGGGAAAACAATAATTAAAATTAAGTCAGGAAGTATGGAAAAAACAGAGAATATCTGATCTGTTCTCCTCAAAGTGTTTCTTAGCCTATCTTAAGAAAAATCTTCTACCTGATTTTCTGAAGTTCTATGTAAAGAAAAATCTTACAGTCCCGAGGGCTACAGAATAAGCAAGTGTGGGTTTACCAGGCAGGTCTATGGCAGCTGCAGTCTCTTCTTTTGCAATGTCCAGAGCAGAACAGACCTTGTCCTTAGACAACCTTGTCCAACCATTCTGACATTTGATTCAGACTCAAGCCGACTGCTCAAAGGGAAAAAGTACTGTGGCCATCTGCATAACTGAAACCTGAGGCAAGCAGAATGGTAAATAAGTCTAAAACTGCTAAAAATTTTCACAAAGAAGGGAAACAAAAATCTGCCTTTTCTGTGAGGTCAGCTCTCTCCTGAACATCATTCTAGCTCTTCACATAATCCTGACATAAGGAAGTTGCTCCATGTAAGAAAATTTGGTGGACCCAGAATGGAATTGGCACGTAGAAACCCTATAATTCAAAACATAGAGTTTGCACATTTTAGATACTGATTTTGTTAAAACTAATAAAGTAGTACTGATACTAGAAAATCCTTTGTAGATCATATTCAGCTCTGAAGATTATATTATTTATTGGTAAAATATCTAGTAGTCTAATAAAAATATCTAGTAGTCGAAATGTTCCAACAAGCGCAGGTGAAATCAATAGAGCTCAAGAACTATGAAAATCAAATCTGAAGTGCATAAGAGTAGAACAAACTGTCTGCCTTTCACACTGTAGAAACTGTAAGTAGCAAAATTAAACAAAATTATGCTTCAATTGATGTAATAAAAATATGTTTTGCTCTAAAGTTGAATTGATGGATGAAAATATATATTATGCTGAAAGTGATGAAACTGTGTATTGAATTTTCAGCCTTCCTTTTGTTATTCTCTTTCTCCATTGTTCCAATTGTTTTTTGGTCTTTCAGTTTTGTCAGTGAATACAAACAAACAAACAGTGGAACGACCAAATTAATCTGAAACATATTTCACAAAGGAGATCTAAAGAGTTCTAGCTTAGCAAAATTAGGTTATGAGGAGTTAAAAGAAGCTGCTGACTGGTAAAAATACAGTAAAGATACCAAATAAGCAGAGTAAAAACCTTGCCAGTGAATTTAAGAGAACAAATGAAGGGACAGGATGAAGTGTGCAGGGAGAGTTTTAACTAAAAACCCAGATGGGTTGGAAGTAAGAAATGTGTGTTAGCACACAGCTACTGGAGAAACAGTGCTTCCTCTTTCTCTCAGAAAAGATCCATAAATCAAAGCATTTATGGGCTTTACTTAAGGCCTCCTGTACTCTTGGTAACAACAGCCAAAAGGAAAACCAGAGGAGCCAGCTCGGAGATGGCCCAGGCAGAGCCATAGGCAGGAGGGATAGCAACAGCTTGCAACTTTCAAGAAGTTGTCTCTGAAAAAACAGTAAGAAATAATTGACTGAAATCCCATCAAATGTAACTAATGTAGCCTCCTGTAGGACAGATTTTGTTCTCCATATCACTTATCATGTCCATATTTTTAAGACTGCTTTCCATTTTCCAACCTGCACCCACATGATGCAGTTTAATACAGTATCTATAACACATATCTTTGTTCACAGAGGGTGTCTTTCCTAGGTTTAAGGACAACTTTGACTTGCAAAGGGAGATGTCAAATCCTATCAAATCAATGCTTTCTCCAATGAGAGACACAGAAAAAGTCTGACAACAGGAATCTGACAGTTTGCAAAGCACTTAAAACTCACTAGTCCTGAACACTTTCTGGGTTTATTTGCATAAAACGCACCCCTTTCCTTCTATTTCTTGCCTCACACATTAGATTATTTTCATACTGCATATTAGACCACTAATAAGGCACAAATTTCAGAGAGTGATCTAGTCTAATAAGCACACAGAGTTTAGGACTGAAATCCCCTGGTTTCCCACATCATCTTCATTGGCTCTATGTTTTAGTGCAATGACAATTAACAATAATGTGTGATTTTTCCACCCAGACTTCTATCTGCAAAGGTTATTAACACTCAGTTTGGAGAGCTCATAAGGAAAAAAATCAATCTCAATAAATACTAAGCACAAAACAGTCTTAGACAAATCATCAGAACTTTGGAAAGAAGCTGAAAGCCAATTGTGAGTTTTAGTGAAAATTGAATAAAATAAATGAAGAAGAACTGGTGTCATAGGGGTTTTTTTCCTAAATGTTTGGTTTCCATGTGGAAATCCAGTATATATTTTCACAGTAAAAGACACAATAAGAATCTCTTCCTTGCTCAGAATTAGCTAATTTTCATCTTTATATGTCTATGAGTTCCAGAAGTCCAGCGTTAAGGACATGCAGGATATTCCCAAAGGGACAGAATTCAATATTGACCTAAAAATTTAGTGAGCTTGCGGGGGGGTTTTTGTTTTGTTTTGGTTTGGTTTTTTGTTGGGGTTTTTTTTTTTTTTGGTGTGAATGCACAGTGGTAAGACATATATTGAAATTTAAGTATATGATGATTTCTTGTCCCTGCCTCCCAAAAAAATCACTAAGCAAAATCCACAACAAGTGTGTGAACCAGGACACTTTAGTAGAAAAAAACAGGATCAGTCTTATATTTTGCTTGGCCTGATACCAAGAGAAACAGTAACTATCATAATTTTCAGGACAAAAGACATGACCAGCATGGCAGAATTCTGTCCAGTAAACTTCAAGATTTTAATAACATCTTAAGAAGTATGAAAACAGCCAACAGACAGAATAACCATTAGGAAGAGAGAGATTTAGAACAAAATGAGAAGAATATGGATATGCTAATTTTGGAACTAGTCATGTTACTAATCTCTGAGCACATTTAAAATTAAAATTTATTTCATGGCAAGAAAAAACCCCTTGGTTGTCATCTTTAGAAAAATTCCAAAGTGTGTGTTGTTAAGAGAGTTAATGCAATGAGGGGAGTTACAAGACAAACTGATGTTGCCTGCAAAACAGAAGCAATCTGTATAGAATGAGTTGCTCCAGAAGGAAGTATAATGAAGTTTTTGTCTCAGATTAGGTATTTTCAAAATTAACCTGTGCTGGAAGTGTTATAAATTTCATTCCAAAGCAATCTAGAGAACAGAAATCTGGATAGAAGTCTCTCCATAGTAAAGCAGAAGGTAAAATATTGAATTTAATTTCAGTGGAGCTACATTTCCATTTGTTCTAGATTAAGTTCAATTGAACAGTGACAGAGAGAGACTTAGGAGCTAGTGACAAAGAGAGAAAGCATTCATCCATTCTGAATAAAATATTTGTCTAAAATCCACATCCAAGCAAGGTCACTTAAAGATTCTACATAGAATTTGGCTGCTTTATTAAAACTAAGCCAATTTCCTGGGGATATTTGTTTAATGTTCTGACTTTTCTTCAAAGCTACATTTAGTCTCTGATAGGAATTTTAGCACTCTTGCAGTAGAGCTCTTTATCTGACTGCTTTTCTTAATTTGGTTGAAGTTAAAGGAATAATTGACTTTGGCTGAATAAAAAATTTAAAAAAATAAAAAAGCCACACACAACAGCAACAACAGTGAAAAAATGAAGAACTAAACAAAAACAAGAAAGAAAATCTAGGTAGTTAATTTTCACTCTAAATATTGAGAAAGCAATTCAGAAAATTTAACAAGAATTTATAAATAGTTTGGTTTCCATGACCAGATTCTCAAATCTGCATTTATTGGACAACTGAAACATCTAACAGAAATATAATGCCTGGATCTATTCTCAATAGCTAACCTCAAATTCTGCTCCTGACCCTTTCCTACCTTCCTATTCTTGGACTTCTTTTGAGGTAACTTCTCTAATTAAGAAATCCTGCTCTTTTCATGTCTCATCCTCTATGAAAATTTTACTTGCCCATCATCCAACATATAAACTTCCATTTTTCCCCTTTGGCTTTGCAGAATAAAATTTCAAGATTATTTTAGTACTCAAAAACAACAAAAAGGGTTCTCAAATTTAAAACATTTTTTGCACGTTGTATATCTCTTGTCTCTTTTGTTTGTTGTGGAACATCCTGTTCTTGTCTTTCAGCCTTTCCTAGTTCTACTCCATTCCCCACAGCACCTCCAAGGAATGGTTTTCTACTTGAGAGCAGTCTGCCCTCCACCTCCTTTTATAAGCAGAAAGCACCTCTATTCTCTGAAAACTTATGGTACACTCTGTTCTATGCCACCATGAGTGTGAGAAATAATCTTACTTTTTTAGTATGAAAAACATCCAAATCACAAGGTATACTGATAAATCTCTCCTCTAAAAACACCCATTTCTTCCATGTTGCCAAGGAAATGAGTATACAGTTAATCACCATCAACAAAACACAGTCCTCTCCACCTTCTCTATTTCTATCTTTCAGTCTGTCAGCCCTCTAGATGAGAAGCTTCTTACTGCACTTTTGTACAAATTTGGGGCATGAAACACACTAATTAAGAAAAAGCCTTTGCATTCTGAGTAAGAACATCCTACAACAGGGGATCTAAACTGGGAGACACAGGACATGCTGGTGACTGAGTTAGGCTGTGGGGCTGAGAAACTGAAGCCAGGAGTTGCACAGGCACCCGAAGGTCAGCAGATTTCTCATCTCCTTCTCAGTGTATCCTGCAGTGTTCTGTTAACATTTTGCAATAGGTTCAGCAGCTAAGTTTTTGGGGTGGGTGTAAGAGTGCACCGCTTCCTGTGGTGTTCTGCTTCCTGTTTTCTCAAGGCCGATGGAGACGAGCTGGCGGGGCTGCTGATTTTGAAACAGGGGCAGATGCATGATTGTCTTGTGAGCGCACAGAATGAATCATCATCCCGTTCTTATAGAAAAATCCCGAATCTTTCCAGAGTTGGAACTCCAGCTCTGTGGCTTTGGGCTACCTGCTCTTTCATTGAGAAGAGGGTGGGAAATGCCCAGAACACCAAAGAGTCAAAAATCAAGACCAAAACCACAATAGATCATGGGATTCATTTAAAAATCATATAACTTCTGGAATATATTTTCTCTGTTCATTGAATTTCCCTATTCTAAATTACATCTTATTCTCTGCAATAAAAGTAAGAAATATTTTCTTTTTTAATATGAAAAGCTTGAAGTATCATGAGACTTTTAATAAAACCACAAGACAGTAGCCATAGGTGGACAGAAAGATTACTGAAACACAGAACTGCTTTTATCCAGGTTTTGATAAACATTCAAACAAAATGAATATTCAAACCATTGAAGGGTTCAAGGGTACAGTAATTCAGTTTATTAGCAAAAGAAGAGAAATCTTTGGTAAAAGACAAGAAAGGAAGGAAAAGCAAATTGACAAAAGAAAAATCTTCTGTAAGATAAAAGATGCAGAATAAATCTATCCTGGTACAACTTTACCTGATTATTATTATCAAAACCATAGTATGAACATGAGAGACCCCTCCCAACTGTTTACAAATAACTATAATATAACTAGGAATTGAAAATATGCTTCCCTGAGTAGGACATTCTCAAAATTGAAATGAATATTTGAAGAACCTGCTTGTAAACACCACCCCCACCAAAAAAAAAACCCCAAAAGGCAGTCAAATTAATACAGCACTTAGAGCTTCAGACTCATATCACCCCCTAGATTGTCTAGAAATTTTGAGGCTAACACCTGTTAGCTAATACATGCTAATAAATATGCTTGAGAAATCTTGTATAGATAAGGCAGTGTGCATTTTACCATGCATTAAGCTCATATATTTAAATATTACACTTTCCTCTATGCTTTGTTATCCATCATAGCACTAGATATTTTTGGCAAACTGATTTTTTCTTAATCAGTTTCAGTTCATATCCAAGCTCCTCAGAACTGTCCTTCTCCAGGCTGTTTCATGATTAAAGGCTTAATACATTGCTCTTGTCATCAGTTCCATGCCCAAAAGCAGCCCGGGTCTTCATTTTTGAAACAAGACCTATGCAAAATGGAAAGGAGACAGAATATAAAAGAATAAAAGATCTCTCTTAAGGCTGAAGGGAGTGATGGTAAAAGGAAAGACTGGGGAGGGACCCTCATGGGGAGATAAGTGTGGTCACTCTTGATATTTGGAGCCAGCCCAGAAAGGAACAGAGACTACTATTTAAACCAAATGGCTCTGTTGTTTCTCCTTGATCTCACTGTAAGGCTCATGCCTCAAAATATGTTCAACCCAACTGACTGTCAAGTGCTTACTTTGGGCTAGATGAATTTAACATACTCAAGAATAATTTTATATTCCATTACCTGAACACCTCTGCTTTTGACCATCTATTTGAACCTCAGGCTACCTTGTCTAAAGTGCTTGAAAATATTTGCATATCATTTTCAACTTCCTGGACCCTCATACTCTCCTATTCTTGCCTGTTCCCTTACAATCTTAGACTGTGTTTAACATAAATATTTTATATGGGTGAATATCCTATTGCTTTCTGAATTCTTGTCATGGGCCTGCCCTGAGTTTTCACAGAGAAGTGAATATGAAAGAGCTTGGGTTCCTCTCCTCACACTGCATTTGTTTCACTTTCTCCTCTTTTCACTCACTGATTTAATCTGAATCTCTCTCTGAGCTCAAGTGTAGGGTTTCTGAGTTGTCAGTTCATAGGATGAAGACCTTGGTGCTGCTGGAGTATGCAAGCAATGAGGACACCCCATTAGATACCTTCCTGATCTATGTCAGTGGCTCTACCTTCAAGCATCCCCTCTTTTAATTACATTTTTTTTTTTTCTGAAAATCTCATCAAGACTGCTTAGTGGTATCCACACAGGATTTTGCCTATAAAACTCTAGAATAAGAAAGAGCACTTCCCAGTTTCCTTACCATGTGACTGAGCAAAATATTTCTGAGAATCAGTCTATGGTGCACTACAAGAAAATTTATTTATTTTTCCTTCCTGGCTCTAAAAGCAGAATGACTGCAGTCATCAATCGCACAGAGCTCTGACAGTCTGGCATGCAGCTCAGTCTGCAGCAATATGGGGCTAGCATGGTTATTGTGGGGCAATTAATTATAACCTCAGCTGAGGGGTTCACAAACCGGAGAAGCAGTGTAGAGAGGTGCAGACAGGTCTTGGAACATGAGAGGAAATGTAATCCTAAAAGACATGGACAGTGGGAAAAAAACGAGTGTGGATGGTGGTAAAAAAAGAGAAACTCTAGAGTTATGTCATCTGTGGACTTATCAGTGTCCATCAGTTTGGATAACATCATGAGTGATACTAACTTTCCAAAAATGTCCTACGCAGTTTTCTGGAAACTGCACTAATACAGAAGATCCAATCCCATCACTTTGCAATTACTGATGTACTACAGTAGCTCCAAAACCTCTGTGGTGAGGAAGCAGACCTTTACAGACCTGTGTGTGTGCTCAACCTGCCCAGCCCTTTGAAAGCCCCTGCTGTGAGTGACAGCCCATGCTGGCCAGAAAGGCAGGCTGCATTCTGCAAACTGGCTGCCCAGGGCTGCTACGAGTCCGTGGCTAACCAGCAAGTCAACTGTCAGGCTGCTGTGTGGGGGTGGGGGCATTGCAGTCAGATTATGAAAGTTGTTTATCCACTGATTATCAGCAGCAAGGACATAGATGAAATAACAGCAGGCTTTTACAGAAGGAGCCTCTAAATTGCATTATGGTAACAGGCAGTGCACTTGTCCATGGTTTGTGCTCCAGCAGAAACCCCTAAGTAGGTTAATTAAGAACAATCCTACTCTTCTTGCGAGGTTCACTAAACATAGACTGATCAACACCAATTGAAACAGCAGTATGAAAGTTTGGGATGTGGGAGTTCTAGGGAAATAATGCATATGCAATGCTGCACACTCCAGAACCTAACTCTTTCCCATACAGGTAATCATCAGCAGAGCACAGGAACTGCTACTGTACTCTGTCCTTTCACAGAACTTTAGGTGTTCAGCAGGCACAAGCACAAATGCAAGCTTGAACTTATGGCTATCAGTTAGATAAGCCTTAAGTCTGTTAAAAAAGGAAAAACTTGTGGTGACAACATTTTCCAGAATTTAAAAAATTCATGTCACTGCATAAAAGAACACATTTGTGAGAAGTTGCAAGGCTGGGCTGGATGACAATTCAAAAATAAGTAGTTAGGAATGCAGGGGCCAATACTCATTTTCCAAGTAACCTCTCTTGTCTGCTCAGGACCAAAGCCATGTGTGTGTATCAAATCTAAATTTGGATAAAATGGTATGGAATATGGAAGAACAAGATCTTCTGCTCTCATAAGAGGCCCATTAAAAATACTATTACTTCAAAAAGAAAAGTTCTTCATCTTGTTTTCACTCCTGCTTTTTGGGTTCCTTTCCTCATCAAACTTGGAAAACATGTAATATTCACTCATCACTGTAATAAGAAACTATAAAAAAAATGAAAACCTTGGCCTGGGTGAAACTTCTTTGACTCCCTTCTGTATATGAACCTAAGCAAATGTTGGAGACAGATACAACCAAAGCCAATTCAAAATACGAAAGGAGTAGCAAAGCTTAGCAAAAGCTCTGACGGTATGTTTTCTGATTGTTTTCTGAATATTGTTTTACATGATTTGAAGAAACTGGACCTATGGGGAAAATTACTAAAAAAATACTTCGCATTTCCAGTCCAGTCAAATAAAATAAACATGGTCCCCTGAAACACATGCACAGAATCTAGGGAAAATTAATCTAGTGATTTATCACTATCCAGAGAAGTTCTGTTGTGAGAAACAATATCCCCCACCTATGCAAGGCTGGTGAGCATAGAACATATTTGTGGTAAACTTGCATGTATGAAAGGCCTTAATTTTTTTGTCCAATAATTGGTATGGAACAATTGGTACTGAACTGTGCATCCTTTGTCCTTATACAGCTGGAAGAAAAAAAAAACAAAATTAGTACCTTTTCTTTGTAGCCATATGTTCCAACATCTCATTGGTAAAAGGCACATAACAAATGTGAAGGAAGAAAGAGGCCTGGGGAGCCATGCACACAAAACCAGAAACTGCAGGAGTACATAATCACTTAAAAACTATTTCAGATGTTTTGTTCATACTGTTGCCAAGTGAATTCTCTAATGACAAATTAGCAATTTCTGACTGCTAGGATGATGAGCACTCCACTACAGATTCTAGAAGAGGTCTCCTGCAATTAATCTGTCTGTCAGAGCTCAAAGTAATGCAATGTAAATGTAATACATCTAAGACGGGCTGAGAAAACAGTTTTAGCCTCAGTGGAGTGTGCTAAAATGCTAAAAGAGGCAGGTCCTGCTGGCTGACAGGATTTGTGAGAAAATGTTCAAGGATTGAGACAATTCTCTGCGGGTGTTTTCTTTTTTGGTGTGCTACAAACTGTCACAAAGCATGTCTTCCCTGAATAACATATTACTGTGCAGAAATCTTCAAACTGATGCCTGGGGGAGGTATGTGACATACAGTGGCATGGCCAGGCTCATGGCCGAGCTGAAGTTTCTTTTTATTGCCTTAGTGCCCAGGTGTACCTCTTTGTCTGGAGGATCTTGAAGGTGCTGCTGCACTCTGGGGTCTCACTGTGAGCCCTCTAAACTACGTGGTAATGTTCTGAGAATAGAAGGCCCTTATTGATTAAGGTGAGTGTTTAGTATCCTAACCCATAGGAATTAAGTTTAGGGAAAGATCCCCAAGAGACTGTAAACTCCCTGACATTTAAATTATCAGTTATTTTAGTTACTCTTTTATGAGGCCTTATTGTCACAAGATGACACTGTAAGGATGATCTGCCAAGAGTAATTAGGTTTGGACAACTTGCCTTTTCTGGAGTGACAGCAACAATAAACAATTTTTTATGAAAAAGTGGTAAACAAATAGACTATCACAGATCTGGAAAATTTAACTCATCAGATTTCCAAACTGGAGGTGGTTCTCTATAGGAAAATAAGCACAAATCAAATTTAATAGGCATGTAATGCCTTAAAACTACAGGCTAAGATATCTAGTTTCAAAAGTTAAGTTTTGATTGTTTAAATACTAAAGAATAAAGATTTTGAAAATTAATTAGAGATGGATTAAATCTTTACTTTAAAAAAATCACTGAAAAATGTTTTACATTTAATTTCATTGAAACAGCATAGTAATGACTTCCTGATTTAGGTTATTTTTCATATTTCAGCCAAGCACCTTTCATCAGTGATATTCCCAACACCAACCCTGGTATAGTCTTTTGTGGTCAAGGTGAAAAATTTGCCCTTACTTCTTTGAAAGCCTGTCTAAGACATTGATGATGACTGACCTTGAGGGTGTTGAAGATCTGTAAAATATCCTTATCTCAGGAATCATAGTTATGAGTAAGTACAACAACTGCATTCAGTTTTGATCTTTCTAAGAAAGGTTGGATTGGGAGAATAAACAGAAAAATATTTAAGAATCTTTCTTTCCATGATAGGAGAAAGGCAGCTGGGAGTGGTCCCAAGCCTGTGCTCATTGTGGAAGAATGAACTGTATTTGTGGGATGGAGGAGGAGTGGCACAGTGTCTCTCTCCAAGCCTACACAACCTGGCCGTGAAGAAAAGCCTGGTCTCTTCTGACCTCCTACAAAATTGGAATGGATAAAAATGGAGACTGTTCTCTGAAGGAGATTCTGAGGAGGATAATAATTTTTTACTAGGACATGCTTACATCACCAAGAGTTAGCTTGTGAAAAGAAGTAATTTTAGTGTTGACTCTCTCGAAGATTTGATATATTTCATCAAGAAAAGAGAAAAAGCACTGTAGATCCCAGTACCCACTCATAGTTGTTTGCTAAATATAAAGGGCTCTGGCACCAGAGCTAAAAACACCTTGGTATATACTGATACCTCAGGCCCTGCATGAAAATGTATTCATCCATTTGGAGCCAAAAAAGCAATGGTGAAGAAAAAGAAATCATTATTATAAATTTTGTGCACTTAACCCTTTGCAAGTACACTCAGCATTTTAGCTGCTGGGAGATCACAGGAGTCATGTGTTCTGTTGCTGCCTTTTGCCTCCCACTGTCAGACTGAATGCAGATTCACTGTCCTCAGTTTATCCTCACGGATCATGCTCAATTCTTCCAGGGCATGCCAATGGCAGCCCTCTCCCTAGGACTAGCACAGCCACTATAGACAGACTCTGACATCTTTGTATGGCTTTCATTTTGATTCTTTGTGTTCAGATTCAGAGCAGAAAGCACGCAGAGAGACCCTGCCAGGTCCTTCTTTCAAGAACTATACAGTGTAACACAAAATGCAGTTGACCTGCAAAGCCCCTAAGGTCCTTCCCTCTGCAAAGTTTTCTTTTGACTTGCTCTACAAAAAGTCAATCCCATCTCAACTAAAGTACATGGAATCAAAGATATGAACCCAGAATGACACAAAGTAAAGGAGCAGCTAATGCAACTAATTTTAATCATCAGTCTTTCTCGCATTATTTCCCATCTTTCTGAGTTTACCTTTTACTCTCCCACTTTGATGCAGCATCTCTTCCATCACCTAGCTTAGCACTTGTAGCAACCAAAGTGGGAGTAGTAAGCCTGTGCCCCACTCCCCAGCTGAGCTCTTCAAGACCACCTTCCCACAGTCCCCACACCCAGTGCAAGACAATTGGGTCAATAGTGCCTCAGATGATTTTCTGATGCCGGTGGTTGGAGCATGAGAAGCAGTTTTTAACGTTTCATAGAACAAGAAGAATAATCAAGTTAACCCGCAGAATGAAGTGGATGTAAAC
The DNA here is from genome assembly GCA_013397195.1 of Hylia prasina. Lineage (NCBI taxonomy): Eukaryota > Metazoa > Chordata > Aves > Passeriformes > Sylviidae > Hylia > Hylia prasina. Next base: position 523,236 of record VYXD01000888.1, on the reverse strand, counting down.
ATCAGGAAACAATCTCAGGAGAACAGCTCAGCATATCATGAGAAGGGGGAGTGAAATGGCAAAAGCTGTTCTAGTAAACTTCTATTTACTGGCACGCTGTTGAGCAATAGCCTCAGTAACATGGTGTGTATTCCTACTCACATACTTACATGCTGACACATATCCACAAAAAACACAGAGGAGTCCCCTTGAATCTGGGTGTGATTTGCAGGTGGTATTCAGAAAGGGATAAATTTTGTGAGGATCAGTTTGTAAGATTTCACAGCACCCTCAACAGCAACCAAGAGCCAAATCTATTTAAAAACAGTAAAGGCAGAGAAGTGAAGTTGCCTTTGGTTGTGATGTTTTTCTCTTTCCCGTTGTAGCTTCCTCTTTCTCTTCACCAGCTCAGCACTGCTGGCAGCTTTTTATAAACCACGATTCCTACTGCTGTCAGCTTGTTTGGAAACTACATGGTGAGCTCAGTCCCGCAGCTACTGCTGTGGCTTTGTGTTTCATTGCAGGCCGGATTTGCTCTAAATTCTGTGCCCACCACCAAAATTTTCATTCCAAAGCACTCAAAATGCTCTGTTTATTGAAAAAACTTCAGTTCAAAACAGAATTTTCTGCTAAATGTAGCATAAGCTAGAAGTGGAAATGCAATCTCCTAAAAACATAGTAAAAAACTTCTGCACAGAGTGACAGCCCCTGAAAGGGTGGCAGGGTGGGCTGTAGTGCTGGGTGATTCCAGGCTGACAGGAATCTGCACTGAGCATGCAAAGTGATGTCATGACCAGAACAATAGCTGTGGAACAAAAAGCAGTATTAAGATTTTCCTTTTTGAGGAATCTTTAAAGTTCCCCAGACAGCAGACACCTCAGTCTCCACCAGAGATAGGGTGGATAGGTGAGTAAAGCACTGTTCAGAAAGATTATGATTACAGGAATGATTAGGAATGAATCAGTGAAAAAGCTTTTATTTAGTTATGGCATCAGGGAGAGGATCCTAGCAAAACAGAAGCAAGGAGAAGGAGCAGGAGCAGGACTGAGGAAACACCATGGGTTGGGGTAGTGAGATAAACACCACCAGCACTCCTGAAGTCTTTGTATTCTGCCTGCTACTCCAGTGACAAACTTTGCCATTGGTTTGCTGGAGAAGATGTTGGGACAGACATGTGCTAGTTTTTCTCATCACAGTAGAGATCCTACAGCCCGTTATGGACTGGGGGATGATGGCAAGATCTTGGCTGGAGAAAATGGTACTCAGAAGAAAAGATATACAAAGAAAATAAAATGAAGAGGCACCTCTAGGTGTTAGAGTTAAAAAATATTTTTACTTGTAGATCTCTTGAAAGTCATCCTTGTAGGTGCAAACATGCATGCATTTTACATGGCCAGCTTCAGCCCACTTATAAGAGGGGGTTTTTTATTTTATTTTTCTCAGATTCCTCAGAAAGGCTTCATTGACTTGCAAAGGTCTACAGACCATGAGCTGATAAATCCCTGAAGACTGACTGGAAAATATGGTCTAAACACAACACTTTTACTGGTTAAACTAAGTTTATTCTGTATTACTGAATTAAAGGAAAAGAACAACTTTGATAACATGCTGCAACAGTAAATTATGTTTAATTTTGTCACTGTTTAAAATATGCAATCCAGTACTTTAATTAAATTTTAAAGGCTTTGTATATGGGTGAGGTCTGTGACTTGAAGAGACAAACTTGAGTAAGTGCAGGGGCATGGGAGTGGGAATAAGGTCACTGCAGAAGAGCTGAAGCTTCATTCATCAGCAGAGCATATTTTATCAGGAGCTTTACCTGTATGTGCCCATGCTGTACATAACTGCATGTAGTATTTCTAATAGAACTGTATCTCAACCTCTTGTATTTTCAGTCACAGAGGGTCACAGTGGTTACCAGCGAGACCCCCACTCAACAGAAAAAGCCATGGAGAAAGTCTGTCCCCTTCTCAGCTGGCAGGAGTCCTGCAATGTGGGTTATAAATACTCAGCCATGGCTCTGTTTTGGTGTCTACTCCTCTGTCTCCTATCATCTCCTACTCAGAAAAGAACCATTTCCCTTTTCTTAATGACCACTGAAATCATTTAGGGAATTTCCAGCACATGGTGTGCAGATTCTGATTCACTTTAACCCCAGAAAATGTTTAACTCCTTCTGGTAATTATTGTGAATTGATCCAGTCCTATAAATGAAGATACCCCAAGTTCCTCTTTCCCTTTTTCCCACTCAGCCTTATACCAGCACTTTGCATTCAAAGCATTCTGCTCCTCTGCACCCCACTGCCACTGCACTGAAATCCTTGTCATAAAACCTTAGGCTCTCCACATGGTTAATTTGTTCAGATTTGTGACTGTTTCTTCTCCTAACACAGGAAGATAATTTCATTTTTCTCATTTTCCAAGATACATACCTCTTAGTTTATTCTTTTGTAACATTCTTTAAAATCCTACCACTAATATAATATGGTCCCACTAATACATATAATAAATATATTATATTTAATATATTTAATATAATGTTACCTGATATAATGTTTATATTATATGCATAAAGTATGTATTTTGTTATATTTTATAACATAATAAAACAAAGCCTCTTGGTTTTCTTCCTACCTCCTTCTATTAGCAAAGCTATTGTAAGGCTTGCTGTCTTTGAGGGTTGTCTTTGACATTAGGCCAATCTACACAACCAAGCTTTATCAAGAATGCAGCTTCCTCTTGCAGAGCACCTGTAAGAACAAAATTTTTCACTTTCCTTTCATTGCTTAAACTCTTGTCCACCACTGACCTGAACAACAACAGTATCCTTCTCTCTGGAGACTCTCTTTTTCCTTTCTCTGGTTTCTCCCTTTTAAGAAGGAGATCAAATCACTCTTCAAAAGCTTTCTGTTGTATTTCTCCACTATTTTCCTCTAAACTATCACATCAAAACCAAAATTTGATGTCCTTTTAAGACCCTTCACACAAGTATTCCCCCGTAATATTTGTTTCTTTAATGTCCAATATGTAATGTAATTGTTAAATGGTTGATAGAATACTTTTGGCACAACAACAAAAAAATTAGAGTTCAGTACAGTACCTACTGTACTGTAGGTACAGCAAATTGCTTGCATTAAAAAGAAAAGATTGCAACATTAGAGGACCAACAGCCACAGTCGTGCAAACAAGAGGAGGGAGGAAATAAAGTATCAACCCACATATTGTTAGCAGAACAACTTTGCAAAAAATATAGCTCCAAAAAAATAGAGGAAAATAACTGCAACCGAACAAAAAATTATCAACACCTTCAATGAGCCTGTAGTGTTTACCTGGCTGACATAGCATTTGTCAAAGCAGTAAGCAAACTTTGCTCCTAAAGAAGGGTGGAGCTTAAGATGGAGCTACTTATCTCTAGGCTGCTAATTTTTTCTACTAGATTAGGGAAGGATTTCAGCTTTATACCAAACCCTTCAGATTTCAAGACATCTGAAAATATCACTGGCAAAAAAGTAAAAATGAAGACTGAATAATCTAACTGCATATGACTTATTTAGTAAAGATGGTCTGAGATTACAAAAGAATGAATTGTAATTAAAACAATTTTTCTAATTGGTAAAATGTTTCTACAGATAATATACTCCTGTGTCATACACACCTGCCTAGTCACACACAAAAATCTGTGACCTAGGGCCTGCATACCTGCTTCAGCTCTTATGCAGCCAAATGTCCATGAGGAGGACATAAGAAGGGCACTGTCTCCCAGTACTTTAGTTCCTCTGTCTGTGCAATATTCCAAGCACAAAGTCCTTGTCAAAGTGCTGGCAGGGAGCCAGAAGCACAACTACAAACCCACCAGCTACCTAAACACATTTATTAGCGAATAGTGTTGTTCTCTTTAGAATTCTGAGAGATTGCTAAGAGGCATAATCCTAATAAGTTGCAAGTCTGGAAAGTGTTATTTATACTAGGAGAGCAAGACTAGATACAGCTGAGGTCTCAGGAAAGAACTGCTGCCTAAATATCCAAATCAAGATCCACACAGCACAGATATCTCTGACACAGGTTGGCAGAGGTCACTACAGACTCAGGGTAAGAATCCTGTCCAATGGTGAATATAGATCAACAGTATAGTTCAGATCATACGACCACTTCTAAAATCAATATCTTCATCCTTCCCACTTACTACACTTTCCACCACACAGCAGTATTAGAATGCATAAACTGGATTCTTTTCAGATTAAATTGAAGATGTAGCTCAGGTCTCCAGCTGCAAATAGGATTCCATAGCATCAGACTAGAAACAGTCTGAAGTGACACCTTGTCAAAAGAAATAAGGGGTGTATTGAGCCTCCATCAGCAGCAAGTACTTTTTTCTACAAATACAATCTCAAGCCAAATCACAGATTCACCTTAACCTTATAACTTAATTTTTACCATTAAAATATCTGATTTTTTGGGGGGTAGGGGGAGGTGGTATGGAGGTGAGAGGAAAGGCAACCTCTACTGAACTGTAGGTTCTTTATGAAGGGCTGTTAGACAATACTACCTTCACCTTACTGGTGCTGCTGACTGTAGGTAGAATGTACACTGGATGTAGACTTCCAAAGTAAGTGGTGTTAAAGCACTCTTCTACCTTAATTGCTTGAAATGATAGAAAGGTTTTGGGAACTTGGATGACAATAAGTGAGCAGAAATGTGCAAATTGAAAATCTGTTGCCCACAGAATGCAGAAGAGCATTAAAAGCCACATAAAATCTTATAGTTATTCGAAAATGCCTTAAAACCCAAACAAGTTTTCCCAAATACAGTAAATAATAAAATGCAGTTGACATGTAAAACATATCTTATATAAAAATTATATTATATAAACAATATGAATTGCCAAAGAGAGATTTTATTCTTTGCTGAATTCTGTTTTATGGAGAATTTAAAAGTTACTAATCAAATGAAAAAATAAATGCTTTTCATTTCTGTAAGTGATTACACACCATAATAGTTCTTAAAATATCCATGAAGTTTTCTCTTCCTCCAAATGAAAATGGTTTTCCCCATTCAGATAGAGATGCAATCTAGTCTATGCTTAAAAATCTTTCCCAATATATTGAAGTTAGTTAAAACTGATGTTTTAACGACATTTTTTTCCCACTAGCAAAAGTCTTTGTACAGACGCTGTTACATAAAACTCAGGAACTCAGGAAAGCTGAACTGTCAAAAGCACTTTTTTGCAAGTACAAACTGCATGAGCTCTGGGAGGGGATACACACATAACGAGGAAAAGTCTTTACTCAAATATAGTCAAGCCAATAAACCTGTGGATATCACAAAGGAACATCAGTGAATGGTACTGCCACAGTAGAAATGGGAACGACATTTTCAGGAGAATCTATAGTCAGACTGTTAAAGTTCCTAAGGTGCAAGACCACATTAGAAAAAGAGGTAAAAAATTCTTTTCAGCCAGAATTTGCAGCAGCCATTTTCTGCCTCCTACTCTCTCATATCAGCATATGCAACGAAGATATTTCAATTTATATCTTCAACTCGGTAGCAGTGCATGCAACAAGCAGTTATATGGAGAGGACTGTCCTCCAGACACCACAGGTTCCACGCTCAGAGACATGTCATCTCAATGGATAGTAAATGTTAAAGGACGCTATACAAGACCTACAAGCCATATTAGGTCTAGATAAAAACAAGTTCCATGCTAAAACATAGTACTGTGAAGAATATGCAACACACAGGGGAATCCCTTGCTTAAAGGTTTTGTCTTTGTGTTACAAGAAAACTCAGTAGCACAGTCTGTGTAAACACCTGTGTCTGATTAAAGGACTACAGAATGAGTGATGTTGTCTGTGGTTTTAGTAGGGGGGAAAATTACCTTCCAAGCACCAAACAAGGTTTGAGGTGACGAGACCTCTCTGTGATGTGGCTGCTAGATGAAACCCTTTTGCTTTGGTAGTTTGTGGTTAGAAATATCTTAAAGAAAAATGGCTAGAGGTAGGGGAAGAAATGTTTCAGAAAACTGCACATGGTGAGGTGATGCTTAGAGGGAAAAGATTCATATGAATGTTAAATGTTATCAGAAATTATCTTTCCAAAACTTAATCTTTCAACTCATTGGTTTTTTCTCTAGTTCTCAAAATTCCATCATGGAGAAGGATCCCCACCCTATTTCAAAAGCCCTTTTGAAGGTCAGAATGCATTCTGTGAGTAGCAGTTCACATCACATACCTCTGGAAATCAGTTTGCTACTACACAACTGTTTTGTAACTTCATCTATCTTCTGTGTGTAAGTCATCTAATAAGGCAACTGCAAGGATCTGGGGCAAATGTATCTCCTCTAGTAGGCCTTGCTTTAGGGGTGAGAAGATTCTCTGTTTACAAATATAAGATAAAATACCAGTTATATGCAATTGTGAGAAACTAGTCTGTGTTTTAGCAAGGTTGTTAATAGTGATGTTCCTATACAAATACGATAAACAAGTGTTTTATTTCACTTTGAGCATTTCCATTTATGGAGATACCCTCTTTCCTGGGAAGATTGTTCAATTGCTGGACTTTCTGCTGGTCCTGAAACCTTATGACATATAATTTAGTTTTGATTCAGCGTATGGAGAATCAATTTAATTCTTTATATTGATTGTCTTGGTGCACTTATGATTACTGTATGTTTGGACCTGGTCAATAATGTTGGCAATCTAGCATTCCCTGAGTGCAGTAAGACTGGTGCAAAATATCTGTCCTTATTAGGTAATTTCCTGTGCTAAAAGACAGTTCAGAAATATCCTCCAGCCTATGGAATATAGTTTCATTTCATTTTAATAGAATCCTCTCTGTATAAAACACATTTTTAATGCTTGCAGAAGCTGCTTAAGCTATCTTTCAGTGTGCAGTGAATCAGATAGCATATCTTCCTTGCTCTGAATAGCCTTGTTAATAGACACACAATTTCCACAATTGCTTTTATCACCTATTATTCAATTACCCACTGTAAGATATGTGTGTTCACTCCTTTCTCCTCTGTTTGCACTGAATTTTATCATCAGGGCGGTACTTTGCTTCTCTCCTTTTCCTCCAGGTGGTTTGATCACTTTCAGGCTGGTATCCAGGGGGAGACTTGAGAGCCATCTCAGAGACAGAAGTGGACTGTTAAGCAGCTTGCTTATTCCCAGGCTGAAGTCAAGAGCTCATGGTACAAACTAAGTAAAAATTAAATGCTTATGTATCAGCCAATGCTGATAAAATTCAGTCTGAGGCTTCAAGAGTTAATATCCCATCATGTTCTTGATGTTATCCCATTGCTAATATGGTTTTCTTGTTGAGTTCCTGAGGGCGGGGAATGAGAGGAACTTGTGAGTGGCCTCTGGTTTTACCAGTGTACAAGGGAGGAAGTCTGGAGTGGCTGAAATTCCCCCTTGCACACAGATCCAGGTGAGTGGTGAACAGGCTGCTTTCAAAAGCAGAACCTGTGGCACATGGGCATAGACTGAAGGGGAACAAACCAGACAAAGAAACTTCACTTTTCCAAGACACTAGTAACTAAGTGCAAAGCAAGAAGGCATTTTGCAGAATGAGAGCTCTCTCCCCTTGTAGCCAGGCCCCATCTCCTACATCCTGCCCCGTGCCTCACTCGCCTCTGCCACGGCCAGAACCTGCAAATGAAGGGAATTTGTTCAGCACAGCCAAATGTAAGCAGAACAGTGGGATAAAGAGAGGGAAGAAAATCAAGTGAGCAGACCTAACACAAAATCTCTACAAAGTATTTCTGCACCTTGCTCTTGGAGCAGGAGTCTATAAATCTTGTTCTCTATTCACTGTTAAAGGCACTCAGGACCTGAGGGAAGTCATCGTGAGGGACATGTAATACTTTCTCCTTTTCCCCATTCACTTTCTCCTTGCAGGAATTATAAAAGAAAAGAGTTCACAAGAAACAATGAAGAAGACAAAGTGTCTTTCACTGAATTTACTCTCATGCAAAGCTGATGACAAAAGTCTCATGGGCATAACTTCAGCATTTTGTATAAACCTAAGGCTGTGTATTTGAAACTCCATACTCTTTTTTTTCCAAACCGCTACGTATTGCCGCATAATTTCAGCACAGGACTACTCTTAAGGCAAGTCTTTGCCACTGCTCTGGACTCAGAGAAGTTGTCAGGACTGTGTCTTTATGAAATACCATTAAACCTGAGAGCAGCAACATCGTTATGGTTCATGTAGAGTGGGAAGCACACAGCCTTCCCCCGAGTGCTGCACCCACAGGCTCGTTTGTAGATAGCAGGCCCGGGCCCTGGGCTGCTGATTATACAGCAAAGCACCTGTCCATGGCTGGGGCAGACTTCCTGCTGCAGCGCCACAGCTCCCTGAAATGAGATTTATGCAAACTGGCTGAAGTGTGATGTCACAGCGCGCTGATAGACCCAAGGGCTATCTGCCTTCTACAGACATTTGATAAAATCAGGAACTTCGCATACAACTCGGGAAGAAGTTCACCTCAGAACTTATAGGGCAAACTATGAAAACTTGTTAGGATCCTCCTATCCTGAGATCCACCACTGCTAAGGGACTTCACAGAGTCCGAGGATCTCACTTTTTTCTTTTTTTTTTCTTTTTTTTTTTTTTCCCCTTTCCCCCCCTTTTTTTAATATGATTTTTTGCAAGTCAGTTATTCTGGATGTTTGAAAACTGAATTAAGAAAAATTCACTCAGAAGTTGGCTGAATGTTGCAAGCTTGCAAAATGGAAGGATTTCCCCTTATTCCCCCTGTGAGTATATGGATTTATTTGTAATATGGATCATTGGGTTCAGTAGCAAAAGGCAAAGTAAACCAGGTTTTGTTATTTGAGAATATATCTGTTTTGGTCTGTATTTGTAATGCCAGGAAGTTTGGCTTAGGTCAATATATAAAACTAGTGACACCCCTGCAATGAAAGGGAAATTAATGTTTCCTCCCCAAACTTGTATCTGATATTGATCTCCATTTGTTTTAACAGATTAAATGTATGGTATTTTTATACAGGATGTTTATAGTAAGTCAGTAAATCTCTTTTCTTCAGTGCCACCTACGTGATATAAAAGCCGTCTTTCTTCGGATTGTAATTCTTAATTATCTGAAGTCTCTGACATAGTTTATGTATTTAACTGTCTACCAATCTGAGACAGAAGAATTGTTGAATGTTGATTTACATATTGCAGATTTTAGGACTCTGTGTGTTCTTTGCAATGATGGCATTTTGGTTTTTAACTTAATATTTTCTTGAACTGAATTCTCTTGTATTCACTGACTATGAAAAAGCTATTGGGGAATAGGGAAAAAAAAAACTATGGTCCTTATTTGTTTTCTCTAAGATACAAATTTTTCTGTGTGCTTATGGGGCAGGTCAATCCTTTCCTTAATTCTGAAGCACTGTTGCACTGCTGTAATTTATTGTATGGTGAGTTCAAAAATTATTATTTATGAAGAAAATAATGTCACTAACCTGTTGTTCAGAAACCAGCCTTAGTGGGAAATCTCTAAGCAGAATGGCTACGAGATGCCTTAATTAGATTTCATTAAGTTTGTAGAAGCTGAAGAGCTGGAAGATAAGGTGGTTCACTTGGCTTTTTATGTGGTAGATGGCTTAAAGTAATTGCTATACATGTGTCACGACAGAAAGAGGTCCAAGGGATCCAATGCAGATCCAAGGGCTTTTTAAAACTTCTGTCAAGTTTCGGTTTTGTCTTGTCCCATTTAATGAAGACTAAAGACATTTCTTATCTTCCATCCAGAAAGATGGCCCTTTGAATTCCTGTCATGTTCAGAATTAATGATGACTAAAAGTATTTATCTTATTTTTGGGGGACACCCTTTATTTTCTCAGTTTATCATAAGTGTCATTGAAATCACCTATCTACCTGAAAGGTGAGAAGGCCCTAAAAATAATTTTTCTTTTTCTTAAATGCACAGAATTTCCCAATGGGTCTGCTGTAAGTGCAACAGAATAGAAATCTGAATAGAAACCAAAAAAATAAAAATGGATATAGAGAATTCTCAGTATGTTACTTGTTGGGCTTAAGAAAAATAAAATTAAAAATAAATATAAACCTTGTCCTTAGAAAACTGCATCTCCATTCAAAAAATCCCAATTGTTAATTTTTTGTCTATTAATTAACTCATAGCCAAGTTTTCAGTCTTCTTTTTTTTTTTTGCAGTGTTGAATTCCAGAACATATGTTGAATAGATTGAGTGAAAATCTAACACATTTTGGCCCATATTCTAATTTGTGTTGCAGTTACTATTCTGTCTGAACTGTGTTCAGATGAGTGATACAACTGGCGGTGAAAACACAATTACATCTTACTGAAGCACTTGACAGGGCAATTTGATTTTTATTTTTGCAATTACACTTTCAAAAATATTAATAATTTTGTGGTTTGTACTTTCAAAATTGCCTTAAGTGCAGTTTGAGCACTGCCAGCTAGAGCCCTGCATGTCTGTATCTCCTGGGACTTTTTCAGCGGGGAGACACGAGCCTGTTTCTAGGCAGGGGTTGCAGCAACACTTCCCTCCTCCACCCCTCCCTGCTCAGTTGAGGGTGGGTCAGTAACTGCTTTCTCTTGCCTGTGCTAGGAAATTCTTATCCTTCAGCTGGAAAACACTGTTTAAATGTTTCAGGAATACTGCATCTTCCTCTGAAGATTAGGAATTTTGTGGGGGAAAAATTCTGCCGACTGGGTCTGTGTCTTCCAATGCATTATAAAATTTAGTTGTGTTATGGGTCAAAAATTATTAAGTCAAACACCTTTGCCTGAAGAGGGTTCCAGTTATATATGAATCCTTAAGTAGGCACCTGTAGAAATCACAGCTTTGAATGAAATATTTTTGCATGAGAGCAAAAATGCCCCACAAAAGTACTCTGTTCCACATAACTGCATTGTCAACACGGTCCAGTGAGGCTGGCCCAATGAGTAATCAAGCTAATATTTTTACTCATCTTTTCTAAAATAGTTATACTGTAATTTTTTTCCAAGGAAATATAGTTAATCTTGGCCTTAATGCTTTGTCTCAGCAGCACATCACTGGAAATTGTCTGAAGTACTTTTGAATCACATGCCAATGAACAGTTATATCAAGATAACAAAAAGATCAGCATTTAGTGATTTTACAATTTCCTGGAATCATCCAACAAAGTCTTGAGGAGTAACAAGATTTTCAGACTGTTGTTCAGTTGAGTCCAATGTGTCTCAACCAATGCCAGCTGAGCTTTCTCTGACTGGTTTTGTCACCTTTCCCTTGAGTTTCAGGGCAAAGATGGAAGACTGAGGCCACTCATCATTATCAAAGTCTGTGACAGAAAGTATTGTTTGTTGACCCATTACTTGAGGGTGGAATACTGTCTTAGTGTACTGCACCTCATGGCATGCATGAAAGGTGATGCCAACTTTAGACCACAACTATGGGATCCTAACAAAGATTTCAGTCACTCCTTTACATGGAGACAACCCATAAAACAAATGGCCATTGACATCAGTTAAATATTAAACATAAGCTATTATTTGCTTTTTGTCAGGAGCAACAAAACTGTTCACTGTCATGGAAGTGCTGTCAGTAAGATGATGAAATGGATGTGGGTGGGGAGGTTCCAGAGAACGACAGGGCAAGTGGGTAAAGACTGGTACAAGAGGCAACAGCAGTACATGGTGAAACATTTCCTCTCTTATTAGAGAAAACAATTCTAAAAAAACCTTCCTAAAAAACCCTCAAAACTACAAACCACCCCTCAACAAACAGAAAGTTATTAAAACAGATTACTGGAAATAGCCTCTCAAATAAATAGAGGGAAATATCCCACCTTCCCATAGGATAACCAGAAAGAATACATGCTGTTCTATGTCCTTTAATCACCATCTGATTAAGTTTGTGCTAGGTAGACTTTTAAATATTTAATATACATCTTGCCATGTTAATTACTGTGCCCTTGAAGATCAGAAAGTGGTGGCATTACAAGTTGTTTGTGGGGAAGGATTGGTCCAGTTGCATGAGTTAACAAGGATATACACATAGGTATTTTGTCAAAAGGATCACTGGAGAGGAAACAAATCCAAGGACAAAAAATCCAAGAATCCATAATAAAGAGATTTTAATCCCCAGACTTTCAAACCAGAGGTCATAGTACCCCAATGCCCTATGTAAAAACGTTTTTAGATGTTGAATATCTGCAACTCACTCCGCAGTCAGCCAGATCTGTAAATATTAAGGGAATCATTGTTTTAAGAGTCTATTTAACACACCTCACTTTAGCTCTGGTCATTGAATAGGCATCTGAACTGTAAAAGTAGCTTTTGAATGGTAAAATACTTCATCTCAGCTGTCAGACTGTGAGACACTGTTGCCTGTTACTGTATATTGATTGGTCTGAAGTGGGGGAGTTTGGAGACTGAGAAAAGACAACAAAGGAAAAGCACAATCGGGAAAAGCCAAATGTTCTTTTCCATGCCTAAAATACGTATTGCTTATCTACTTTTGGACTGATGCTTGGCCTTCCTGCCAAGCTATACTTCTGTAAAGGTATGAGTGATAAATGCTTTGTTGTATCAGTGGAAAATTTAGCAAATTAAGCCTAGATCAACAGGATACTGATTTCTTTTGAAATTACTTTACTTTTGGCTAAAAAGTTATCAGCATTAAAAACTTCAATGCGTTTGGGTATTAACTTCTAAATAATTTCTATCACTTTCTGGTATTTTAGTTGAGAAGAAGCAGAGATTTTTCTTTCAAACAATGTACGATTATATGACTTTTTAATCTCCGTTTTTCCCAACTAGTATGATATGCATTTTCCATTTAAATGTTGACATTTCCTCTTTCACAGAACATGAATGTTCCTTTGAATTATAGTAATTGACAATACTAATTATAAATTTAGTTTATAATTTATAATATAAATTATAATATTTAAAAATTCTGAATATAAAAGCATACGTTTATATATTTAACAGGAAGCATTTATTTTGGGAAAGGAAATGAGGGAGTGGGATGAACTAATTTGCAAAGATAATGAAAAAGAGAAATTCCATTCAGAACTTTATCCTAAAGAAAACAAAATACAGTTTCATTATTTTGTCTTGTCAGAGATCAGAGTACACCAAAAGTCAAAGGAATGAAGATAAGTAAATACATATTACCACAGAGAGAACTCCAATAAAATACATAGAGAAAAAGCAGAAACATTGAGAAAATGCATGCTGTACTGTCTTCTTTGACCACCCCTCTGGAGTCTGGAAAATAGGTTATACTTCCCATTGTATCTCTGTGTGAATAAAGGGCAATTCTGTTGTAATCACATAGATTTGGAAAGGGAGACTGTACCTCCAGTGCAGCTCTGGAGAAGAGTTCCATCACTGCTATTCCTGCTGTGGATGCACTTAAATGATGACTTGTCCCTTTTCCTTAGCCTTGCCCTTAGATAGCCTTCCCTGAGAGCTATCATCTTCTCAAGGTTTCCCCAAAGCAATCATCCACCACCACCAGTTATATTTGGAGTTTGTAGCCAGGTGATAGATTTTCTCCTGAGGCTTTAACTATTCCATGGATCTGACTCCCAGTTAGTGTGTGTGATGAAAGTCATGAAGTTTTAGATAATCTTACCAATGCATTTTAATGATACACTAATACAACACATGGCTGCTATTAAGGATTTACCAAGTTCCTAAGTAATTTCTGAAAGTGTTTTGTTGGGTTTTTTTTGGTATGTGTTCTAACATATCAATCCTCAGAATGGGACAATCTTTAAATCCCCAGATTCCAACTGAACGAACCAAAGGAGTTAACCAGAAGAATTAAAGAAACCAGAAAAGAAGTACTTTCCTTTTGCTAGCTGCTTATCTACCACCTCCATCTGGAGTTTATTGGCAGCTGCTACCTTAGGTTCCATGTTCTCAAGCAGTCTAGAGGAGTAAAAAAAAGAGAAGCTCTCCTGTTTTATGCTGTCACCACAGTACAAACTTTAAAAATGCAGATGTCCCAAAAATGTGACAGGTTCATGGAGGGAGAGAAAGGACTTGGGACATACAGTAGGTATATGAAATATAAACACAAGAAATACGCCCATCATGTAAGTTATCATGTTATTTTAAATATCTGTCCTTCAAAACTGGTTATGATGGAGTCTTTAATAGAATTAAATGTTTCTCTTAACATCTAAAAATACTAGAAATAATTTCCTTTGAAAAAAAGGCAAGAAGGTGATTGAGTTCTCCTTTGCTGTCGACAGTGCAAGAATTTGTTTGGATTGTAAGGAAATACTGTAACAAACTTAACTGGACTGAGGTTTAACAAAACTCCATGACAGACACTGTCTATCCCTAACTCTTCATTCTGGAAATAAACAAGAAGGAACATTAAATGAAGCATCAAAATTGTGCATAACTAATAATAAACAACCTTTATTGTGACAACCTAAGATCTTAATCAGTATTCACATGGGAATACTAGGCCTGAGGAGGAAGAGAAGTGGGCAAGTTACCCTATGTCACCTGTTTTCAGAAGATAGAGAGGACTTCAATTCTACATCTAAGCATCCAATAAGTCACAACTCACTATTTGCCCCACATCTGGACTCTTTAAGTCCTCACTGTGTGTATCTAAAAGCCATGTACAGTTGATCTGAACCAGCAAATATTTAGAGGTCACCTTGGACAGTAACTGAGAAAGAAAATGTGTTTATGCTTTCTGTCAGTGTCACTAGTCTCCGACAGACTGCCACCATTTAGTCAAACCTTGTAGAAACAATCAGAATAATACATTTAGGGATGACAAGTTTCTGCTTTCTCTTTTGTGTGCAGGAATAATAATAATCATCATCATCACCAATAAAAGAAAATGTCTGTTACTACCAAAGAAAATATTTACTTGTGCCTAATATCTACAACTGCTCTAAAGCAGTATCCTCAGAAGGCTGAGTGTGGGATACAAGGGATTTCGGTATTAAAGCTGCACAAGTTTTGCTACACATACTGGGTCTCTTCTTCTGGGATTACTCTTTTTTTCCCCCAAAAACAGTGTTTGGTGTCACATGTTTTACTTCTGCTGATTCAATAATAACTTGAAGTCTCCCCTTGCTTTCCCTAAGCAATGTAAAATGGGTTGGCATCAGTCCTTCACTAACTGTATGAATAATTTGGAAAGGATTTGTGTAAACTTACTGTTCTAAAAATTCCTCTTCTTTTTGCAGCCCTCTGAAGATATGGTACCCTATGAGTCAGACCTCTACCGACAGCCCCATGACTATTACCAGTATCTCAACAGTGATGGAGAGAGTCATGGTGGTAAGTCAAAAAATACCTCCTTGGAACATAAAGTCTCATGGGTTACCACAGGAAATAGATTTAGGACATACAAGAAAATAACAAATTTATTGCTGTGATCTATAATATATAGGAGCACATTTTTGAATCAGGAACAAAAATGATTTTATTCATAATATAATATTATTTATTATATTATTTGTTCCAACCCAGCAACTGCAACATGGTTTCTCTAAAAGAGCATTTTATAAAGCACTCTATGATGCAAGGAGTTTCCAGTAAAGTGGGATCTCATGATCTCTAGCCTTCATTATCTTTACTGTATTTTTATTTTCCTCTGCAGACCAAAAGTATTCAGTTTGCTTCCAAACTTTTTGAGAATATAGATTTGTAACACTGTATTCCTCTTCTTGTTTTCCCATGTCCAATTCCCATTTCACTTAGGTCCTAGATAACCTATTTTTGCTTTTATTTTAATTAGGTTTCTTTGATAATTAGCCTTTTTCAATTCCATCTATTTTTCTCTTTCTTTTGATCTCTATTGCATGCTGCCACACCTAACTTTAACTTTCACTCTTCCTCCAGTACACCCAAGTACTTCCTCTCTCTAAATCTATGTAAAACTTCCTTGTAGCTGTTTGTACATAAACATAACTCAATGTAAAATTGCCATATTATTATTTACTACTTCAATTTATGTATCTGATTTCAAAGCTTTGGTGTCTATATTTTAATGTTGTCTGGGCACTGGACTCTAAATCATTGCAGAGGCGAGAGCCTTGTTTTGTGGATTTTGTGTCCTGTGCAATGCAATGGTCCAGCAACAGCACCCTGGAAATACCAGGGTCAATATTGACTCAGGAAGGAAAAGCACCGTTCTGCTGTGTCACTGGTGGCAGTCCCTGCAGCTCCTGGAGTTTCCCTGAAAGACTCCCACTGATGCAGCCACTAGACCCATTGCTGTTAAAATTTAAGGGGATTACTCTTTTTTTCACAGCTCTGTTTTGTCTGTGGCAACAGAAGCTGTCTTAAAGAGCAGTGAGTTACTGAGTAAGATTGCTCTGAGCATTTAGCTGAAAGATATTTGTTCTCTACATTTCATTCAGGAAACACCTATGATATCGTTAACACGTGAAGACAAAGAATTACTTCAGTTTTCATAAGTTATCTTGGCATCTGTCAAGTTTCATTAATCAAACCCAGCAAATTCCACATGGAAATTCAGGGTTTTTACATTATATCCTTTACTTGTTTGCACACTCATAAAACAGGATAACATTATCTCAAAAGGCAATTGTGACAATTAAACAATAAATATGAAAGATGCCATGTAGGAAAAAGCATTGGGAAATAACTTTTCTGTCATTAAGTCTAGGCTACCTCAAGCAAAAACATCCCTTTATCTTTCATAATTTTATCACCCCATCTTGTTTACTGCCTATTTTTCTATTGAAAGGCTGTTTCTAAGCTACATTTCTCATATCACTAATGTGATTTTACTCATCATAATGAATATAACAAAAACTGGATAGTGACCTATATGGGTTACAGCCTACCATGTAGGCTGTAAGCAGTACCTAAACATGCACTTTAAAGAGAAATTTGTCTGTTCCTAAAGTTGTGCTATACTCATTCTAAAGACCTCAAGCCCATATTTTTAACTCCTACAGTAAGTGCTTATGGAAGAGGCAACCTAAACCCAGCCTTCACAAAAATTTTCAAATTTTTATTTATGAAAGCACCTGTACTATAGTTGGTTGTGTATAAATATCTGTGCTCTGTGCTGTCCTAAATTACTCACAGTCCAAAAGAGCAATGAACAACCAAAAAATACAGATGGAGACTAAAAATCCACAAATTATTGTCATTTCCTTCTTTCCAATAAACATTGAAAAACCCAACTTTGGCTTTCATTTTGTTTAAATAACAGAAGTATACAGTCTTGAGAAGAGCCATGCAGAAGAGCAGGAAAAGGATGCCACAAAGTACGTTTAGAAATATGTACTAAGTGTTCAGAACAAAGTGAGTAAAGGCACAATGATTGACAAATTAAGGGGAAAGGAATAAAAAGGTACTGCAGTGACAGCAGTGACAGAGACTGGAACCTGATTAGATAGGAGGATAAAAGAAGAAATAAGAACAGAATTGTGAGAGAGAAGCTTGGGGTACAGTGAGATCACTGACAATACATAAAAATTTTGCAGGTGTCAGTACCACCATGCACCTCAATGCCATCACTTAATGCAAATAGATGCTAATAGACAGAATAATGCTTCTGATTTTGCTGACAAGGGACTGTTCTAGAACAGGAAAATTTCCTGAGGTGTCCAACTACCTCTCTGTCACTGCTAGAAAATGAATTTCGTGAAAGGGAGATGGCAATGTCTTAATCTGTAGATTTGTGCTACATGCATTACTGTTCCTTTTCCTCAAATACAGTACTGAAGGAAACCCTTGCTCCATATTTACACAAATAGGTAGTAAAGTCCACAAAAAAATCTGTAGATCTGTGCCATTAGTGAGTAATATGTAGGAAACAATTTCCAGTAAGTGAACACTGTAATTAACAAGCAAAACCAAAACATGATATGTTTATCACCACAAACATTGTGTGTGATTATCATCTGTACTGCAGTGCACCTATGCTTTAAACACTGTAATAGAGACACAGTCATGCAGGACAGAAGCTGCTTTGAGTGATCATGTATTAGTCCATCACCCTACCCTCAGCTTGTAAATCTGTAAGTGTAACACAGCATATTTCGTAACACTAATGCAATCTTAGTAATTACAAAATGCCACTGCAGCTTTGTCTCTATGTTATTACCAAACATTATAGGTTTAGTAAAAATCATTTTTTGTATGAAGCTGAGTGCTGACTCTTGTTCACTTCATTGCTGGCCTCATGGGACTTAATAGATTTCATGATCTGGGATTTTATTTTTGTTCCACGTCCTGGAGTAACACATCCATTTAGGAATCTCAGCTTTGATTTTATTAGTCCACATAGAAGTGAAGTCCAAACATGTGAACCTTAGTCTTAAAAGCTGTATAAAAAAGAGAAAGAATCCCAAACTTCATTAAAAAATCCCCTCCCTTCTAAGATATTCTAATTATTTGATGGGGCCTGACCCACAGGCTTTTGAACATTTAGCACAATTAAAGTCACGAAGTTTGTAAAGTGAGAGCTAATGAGGTTCTAACATTGTTTTAGATAAGACTGATGCTCTGCCTAGGATCACAGCACCCTTCTCAAAGTGATTCTGTAGTGTCTGATCAAGACATTGAGTTTCCAATGTCCTTCAATATTTTTCTCATTTCCTCTATGGGTTTTTTGGTTGACTTGTTTTTCCAGATGTGCAAAACACAGTGGGAACTTGTAAGCTGTGCAGTGTGGGGCTGTGAGAGAAACCCTCTCCTGGTTCTCCACATGTTGGAAAATCAGCCCAGCCCAAGCAGAAGCCCAGAGACACTGTGCCAGAGGTGCCAAGGGCAGCTTTGGCAGCAGCTCTCCTGTGCCAGGCTGTGCTGACAGGGTGCTCAGGTTCAATAGCTGGACAATGAATTCTGCATGGTTTTGCTCTGCGTAACGCAGATTTAGCCCGTTGCTCCACATTTATTATAAATACCTTCCTTGGGCCTGTTTCGTTTTCTGACTGCTGGTTCTATTCATCCATTGAAACAGGAGCAAAGCAGTTCACAGTGATGAGAAGGTGCATGAGAAGTTCAGTTTTCTCACTTGTGGAGTGAGAATTTACCTCCATGGTGAATGTTAACACAATGCCTTTAGGTCAGCTATTGCTTCCCAACAGGCTGGCATCCTCTGATATGGGAGGGAGTTCAGAATTCATGACTGTCCTTCCTCTAACCTTTCACTACATACAAGACCAAAACAAACATGATCTCCATGTCTCTGTAAGAGAGAATTTTTTTCACATCCTCTTTCACTTCACATGAAATTTCTCATAATGACTCCATTCTGTAGGTATAGCTTGGCTTTTTATGACATTTTCCTTAACCCAAAGAACAGGCACTTTCCATTTCTAGAATTTTTATCTCCTCTCTTTTTTCTTCCTTCCACCTTCATGTTTTAGAGAAAAGAACAATATTGCTATGTGTAACTGACATAACACTAATAAAGAGCATAGAAGAGTTTCTGGTAACTCAAATATCTGCAGACAGATATTTAAATTTTTCGCATTTTATTTCGTGTGCAATAACTTAGCCAGGATGGTTAACTGCAGAAGGGCTTGTGGAGACAGATTTGTAATTTCTCTTCTAATGTTACTAAACCAATATTGTTTTTCCTAAGCATTACTGGGAAATTATAGATATTTTAAAAAGAATAAGAACTTTGCTCCCTATCACGACTTGAATATTTGGACATAAGTTTGTGTTGTCATTTCTGACAACTTTTTTTTGTAGTGTAAAACTATTATGTCATTACTTTAAATCCTATATGCTGTGCTAATAGTATTATTTTATTACTTTATTTTTACAGCAGCATCTAATTCCATCAGAAAGGAATCTAGTAATTAATATGATAATTTCTAATTCGTTATCAGCATGAATATGCATAAATAGTGTTCCATAGGTTGATTAATCTGCCAAAGGGAAAAGTTAAAACAGTTCTGGAGCAACAGTAACCTTGTCATAGGCTCCAAAAAACAAGGAGGTATCTCAGAATATAAAAACATTACTGCAGATAAAAAAGTATTTTAAAATAATCAAAAGTAGACCACCCAGAGGGTGCACAGATAATCATGGCTATGCATGTTGGAAGTGTTCTTTGTTCTCTCTTGGCCACCATATTTGCTGCTAGCAGAACAGCTGAAGACCTGCCACTGACAGCCTCAGAGCCTTTTTCCTGGGCTTTGTCATCCTCCCAGCTGTGCATTGATCTCATTTGCTGTTGTAGGTTATCAGTGGCAAGGGATGTTTGGGAATATACTTTGGCCTCTGACAGAGCACTTTCCACACAGCAAGCAGAGCCAGATCACTCTAAGGAGCACGAGTTTAGATTATTCCTGTGATGTATTCTCAACAATTCAATATGCAGGGCAGCCCATGGTACATGGGACCTCAATGGTTGGTTCCACTTAGAGAAATTTGCAGTAATTTAACCCAGAGAAAACATGAATTAGTGTGGCTCAGTCTTCCAACTAAATGGAAAGGTTTCACACTGAAAGTGCTCAAAGCTTCCTACCAGGAGACACAGCCTTAGGTAAATTATGGATTTCAACTCATGCACTCTGCTGTTTCCTGGGTTGAAGTAAATGTAGATGTAAAAACATCTGGGTACTTTGCACCCATAAACCCCACTTTTTTACCCTAGAAACTGAAATCTTTCTCTTAAACTGCAACACGAAGAAGTGCTACTGTGCTTTGTAATTATCTTAGGGCTATAAAATCCATACATAGCCCACAGAAGGTGCCATACAACAAAGCAAAGAAATGACAAAGTAATGCAGCAGCTCTCTGGATGCTTTTATAAGCACATTTCCACCCCTTTCACATGCAGTGATGAGGTTTATTCATGAATCTGAAAAGCAGAAAGGACAAAAAAGTAAGTGCTGGTGCCATAAATGGTCTGATAGAGCCTCCAAATAAATTTCTACAGGCCTGAGCATGAAGACAGCTGAAAGAGCTTACAGCTTCTCAGGTACAACTGTGCTTGGTATAAACATATGCCAAGTTCACTCCAAAGTCACTCCCCTGGATTCAAATCCTCAGCGTGATTACACTTAACTGTTTGAAACATAATTGGGGAAGGATGAGGAGATAGGAGATGAGAAGAAGAATGAACTTGATATTTACGAAAACTATTCATAGCACATTAGTATCCAGATAAGGTCATGCACAATAACATATATTGCAGACCCTGATAATTGTTCCTCTATAAATTTAACTACATTTAGGGGAACATGTAAAATTCTGTCCATTGTATTATTGGAAGGATGTCAACAGCTGGGAGGGAGCTTGGAGTAGTGTACAAGTGTGAATAGGCAGGTGAATATACTGGTTTTCACTGAAAGAGCTGAACCTAGCTGAAGTGATAATTAGAAGTAGATTGTGACAGCAACCTGAAAACACATGAAGACAGAAATTATTTTTAATAATTTAATAAGGGAAGAGAACATGGAATAATAAGATATAAATTAGAACTGTTACACAGAATATCATAAAGACATTTCAGCCATGCATAAACTGATGCACAAAAAGGTGAACCCTGGAAGATTAGTTCCAAGCTCCGTTTGAACAGAGCACATAGTGCTGACACTGATTTTAAAAACAGGTTGCACATAAATATGTGCAAAATTATGTATGCAGCTGTTGTATATAGAAATAGAATTACAGAATTCTAAAAATAGAATTAGCAGTAGTTCACGTTTCTTGTAGAAAATTTTAAATTTTGAGCAGCAAATATGACATTCTAAAAACTTGAAGGCTTATGTTGAACTAAAAAAGCCAGAAATCTAAAACTGAGAATGATATGGAATTTCATTTCAAAGATAAATGAATCAGGAAACATGATAGTGGCTATTTAAGTACTACTTTATATTTTTGAAAAAAAATCCAAATTATCACAGAAATTTCAATCGTACTAAAGAAATAAAAAGGTAGAGAAAGAGTCTGCATTAGAATTTAGCCTTCCTGTATACAGTGTACACCAGATTTCCACATGTGTTTATCCTTTTATTCTCTAATATTGGTACTTTAAAATGTGCGATATAGCAACACAGCAAGAAATATCTAGAAAAGGGTCTTTTCTGCAGCATTCCTGAAATTTTGCTAGCACAGTAAAATAAAGACTAAAGATAGCTGTAGAATAATCTTTACATTTTTTCCACCTCCTCATTTCCGTGCCATGAGGAAGAGTGTAAGAAGAATATGACAGTATGTAAATCAGTAGAATTTGTTGTCTCAAGAATGACAATGTTTTGAAACTTGCTATGGTCTCTTCTTGAGAAAGGTGCCAGCATTAATATCTTCTGCATCTTGTATTAAATTATCACTGAATTCCATCTCACTATCTGAGAGTATTGTCCTACCTAAAGTGGCCTAAGTGTTACTTCCCAGTCACAGGAATTTATGAGATAAGGAAATGAAATTTTACAGGGATATAGGCAGATTGTCAGCAGAGACAGAACAGCTCAACAGGAGTGGTTTAGAGAGGGCAGAAATGGCAGTGACAGGAGTAAGAATCGATGAAAGCCAGGTAAATGCCATGTTTTTTAATCTTTTAATCTTGACAGACAATCTATTTTTACTTTCTTTAGATCATTATTGGGACTATCATCCACACCACATGCACAGTGAATTTGAGACCTTTGGAGACAACCATTTCACAGAACTGCAGAGTGTGCAGCCTCCCCAGCTGCAGCAGCTCTACAGGCACATGGAGATCGAGCAAATGCATGTCTTGGATTCTGCAATCCCAACCACACACATCGGACTCAACCACCAGGTATGGCTACCAAACCCTGCTCAGAATTGCCAATGGTAATGGAAAGAATATGATAGTGGTAAAGAAAGTAATACCTTAGGGAATGCATACTATTAAGTGAAAGAGATTGCTGAAATGAGTTACTCGGTTCTTAAGACGTGTCGAGTTCTTCATTCTCAGGACAAATGAATTTTAAACATTCTTTTTATCTGGATAATGAGAAATCACGCTCCCCATACTGCCTAAAAAGAGAACTGCGTTTTGTGGAGGTGTTTGTGATTTCAATTTTTGTTTCATTTGGAATGAAAATCAACTGGTTTGCAATTCTGCAGATGAACCCAACCTGAGAAGCTTTGTATCATCATAGCAAGGCTACCCATGACTATTAAGAAGTAATTCTGAGCTTTGAAGCAGTAGAAAACTTTTAAATATTTCCAAGGAACCTTGACAGTGACTTGTTTGAGAAATGCTAACAAAGACATGTCACTGGTAATTCTACCACAGGCTGAGGAGACTCTACTTGTGTTTCCATCTGGGAGTAAATAAGTCACAAGCCAAAGCACACTGTCTTGTCTTTGCTCAGATTTTACATTAAGCCACATATTTTTCTGTAAAAAAAAAAGATACTCCACGATGCAGTAGTCACCAAAGCACCAGTGAATTCTCACTGAAGCTGAAATTGTAAGGTGTTCCATCATACTGCAAAGATACTAAGCACAGTAGGTGTGGAAATCACTCTTGATCCTACAAGAATATGCCCAAAGTTATTACTGGGAGCAGTAAGAAAGCTGGGAGGTCTCATGCTAAAGAGTTTCCCAAGGTACATGAAATGTCCTAAATACAAGGCTGAGTAGAACTGAAGTTGAAGAAAAGAGCATTTACTGATTACAATGCTGTGTAAAACAGTACCCTTGCTGAAACTTCGTGAGAAAAACCACATGCATGGGCTTATCATTTGGGGTTTCATTGCTAAAAACAAACTGAAATTGTATGTTAATACTGTATTAATCAAAAAGAAAGAAGAGAAAAAATAGAATGAGTAAGTTAACACTGATAACAGGAAACTGCAAGCCATCAAAAAATCAGGAATAGAATATAAGATGTAGATACAAACAAAGAATTAGGAACAGAAAGTTACAAATATAAAAAATGCATCATGGAACTGCAGTGTGTGGGAAGCTTGAAGATGTTTCAGTTGCTTATTGCAACTGCTAATACATAATGACCAACCATTTCCTCTGGCCAAGGGCAAAGGATAAAAATGAGCCCCTTTATGGATGCCTCTGGAAGCACAACCAAAAAACAAGAGAGGGCACTTCTGCTTATCCCTGTTCATTCTACTCAGTTATAGTATTTCATTTCAGGGTGAAAGGCAGGGAACTAATTTTGTTACAACTTTTGGTAAAGAGCACTGTGAACTCCCTGCTCCACCCTCTACCAAGCTGCAGACATTAGTATGTAGAACTCACCACTACTCTCCTTTTCCTTACCACCAGGGGATCTTTGGCTTTTTACTTTACTTTACTTTTATTCCTAGAATAGATCATGCAAATAGTACTTGGCATACTCTGAAGTTCAGCTTCTGGTGTGTCTCAGTCACAGTCCTAGGCAAAGAAAAAGAAGCAGGAACAAGTTTTAATTCTCTAAATTTTCTAGTTTTTAACTGATATTGCTTGTCCTGCAATATCAATAACTGTTTGCAATAAAGGAAGAACATGCAAAGGTATTTCTTGAATTTTCTGTTGATATCACATTACTTTGTGAAATCAAATTTGAAGTTGAACCTGTTCCTGAACAAGATCGATTTGAAAAGTTTTGTTAGCCTGCCAACAGGGGCCTCAGAAACAATAAAATAAGAAAAAATATTCATTCTGAAGGGAGAATGAAAGAGAAGGGTGGAAAGGTGCAGAGAAGAACTTTAGAAAGATGAAAATCACATGTGGGTGCCACAGACCCTGAGAAAACATCAGAATATGGGAAGTAGCTTAAGTTTTCTCTCTCCAGAACTGTATTAGTAACGTGTCTCTTTATAGCACACAGGCAGATCCTCTGTGACTCCGTCCCAAAACTGTGTGACACTGTATTGCCCTTGCCAAGTTTCAGGTGCAGAGCAAGCATCTTTCTGTAAGCAAAGATACAGCAGTCAGGGAAGGCGGGGCAGCGTGGGGAAATGTGGGGAAAGCTTACTCAACTCCCCAGGCTGGCCTCTGCAACCACCTTTGCCTGTAAGACACCATGTCCCTTCCCACTCTCCCACTGTCCCTCTCCAGCCCCAGAGAAGCAGTTCCTTACTCCCATATGACCTCCCCAAACACTCCAGGTTTCCACAGCCTTTTTCTCGGCAGGGGCACCAATCTCCTGTAGGACACTGTCCCGCCTTCTCATTCCCCTTCCCCCATGGCACAGTCTCTCCCTTCCTTCCCACCCTGAGGCTGCAGCTTTCTTAACTGTAAAAAGCTGAAGGTGACTGTGGTGAGGGCTGAAGTTTCGCTCCCGGGGATCTGACAGGAAGCTTACACGCACTCTTGCCCAATCCTGCCCTTCCTGCAGCCAATCTGCCACCTCATTAACTGCCAGCTGCTGTGTCCCCAAACCAGCCCCTGGCACACGCCTTATTGGGACATTTTAAGGTGGTGCAAAACTCATCCGAAAAGCACCGCTCAGCCAAGCCCAGTGCAGGGTGTGACTCATGAACACCCACTGCCCACTTCAGCATCTGAGGTCCCCTGGGCAGGGCGTCAGGCTCAAACACCCTTTCCTCGTGCAGAAGAGCAGGACAAAAGGAGCTCCCTTTCAAGGACTACCATCTGTCCCATTTCATGGAAGCTACATAAGACATGTTGCTTGGTTTGCGGGATGTTGATTGGGATTTTTTTAATGTAGAGATTGGGTTCTTATTCCCTGCCCCTCAGACTGACCTTTCACATTATTAAATAAGAAGATGCAATAATTTGTGGTCATTTCCTAGCAAACCAGACCACAACTGAGAATTTACAGAGCTGAGGTATATTCCACACTGCTTCTGACAACACCTCTATATAAGGGCAAGAGAATATAACAAAAAAAAATGGCTTGCTAGTTTTGCAGATGAGAAATTCCCCCCTAATGGGGAATTTTCAGATAGCCATTTGGGAAAAGAGAATATGGGCTGATATGATATACCCTTTATCTTAGCGTTAAGGCTACTCTTCCCCTCATGGGGGAAATTTAAGAGAGAAAGCTGATGGACTGGTATAATCCCGTCTGCAAATTTGGATGCAGTCCCATAGGGTTAGAGTGCCATCAGGAGATACTATGCCTCAGAAAGGAAGAGGACAACAGAGCCAAAGCCAGCCATGATAGGGCAGAACTGTTCATCTCTTTCAAATTTAGCTCCAGGTTGTCTGTGTTAGGCAAAAAGCTGTTCTGAAAAGCAGTTTCACTCTGGGGATAGACAACCAGGATCAGAAACTCATGAGGAAGAAAGCAAGCTTTGGGCAGATATGGGGGAAGAGTGGCAGTGTTACTTGGATAGGATATAAGATATGAGAAAGTTTTGACATTCACAACATTATTCATTCTTCCCTCTTGTTGTCCATCATTGTAAATGTGTTGACTTTTATCTGAAAGTGTTTCTTAATAGGATGGCTTTTATTATAAATGTCAACAAAACAAATCAGTATTGCACTAAACATTTTCCCTCACCTCTTACTTTCTCCCCCCTTTTCTCTGTGCCTCCTTCTTTACCTTTCCTTTTTTAATCTTGATGCCCTTGATCGGTATCACTGCCTTCTCCCTCTACTACTCTATTCTCCAAAAGGTGTCCTATTTGCCCCGGATGTACTTCTCTCCACCTCAGCCCAGCTCTGACGAGGAGGACATAGAGAGGCAGAGCCCCCCCTTGGAGGTATCAGATGGGGAAAATGATGGTGTGGACCCCGGGCCTGGAATTATGCATGGAGAAACAGGTCAGTGGAAACAGAAGGATTTTATCAAGCTATGAACAGAGCAGGTGTTGTATTACCATGATGATAATGAACAGAACTGTAGAACAGCTGTGCTAGTATTTTATGCCACTGCCAAAGCTTTTCTTTCCCTGACTTCTTGCACTCTCCCCTCCTCTGAATCTTTCACAACCATAACTATCTCAAACCTCATTTCTTAATGTACTTCCCTGCCTCCTTCGGCTTTGTCTATTCAGGCTTCCTGAATGGAAATGGCTTTTGCCATTTCTACTCCAATTTCTATTAACAGCCAGGAAAACCAAGAGAAGGTGGTCAAGGAAGAACCAATTAAAAAAAAAAAAATAGCTCTCTTTGCTCAGCACCTGAGAGTAACATTCTGTACAATCTGCCAAAATTAGGTTTCGGTTAGTTTTGAATCAGCAATGTTTTTCAATTAGCCAGAAATTAGCAAATTAATTTCAGAAGTTCAACCTTTAGAATTACTTATACTTGCTTTTTCTTCTTGTTGCTTCAACCCACATTTTGTCCTCACAGTGTTACATTGTCTACTGTTACAAATGCTGCAAACTGAAGAAGCGCTGCGTCTCCCAAGCTAGCTGAAATGCTTAGATACTTTCTGCTGCTTCACCAGGAACTGCACGCAAATACTAACGCTCCACTGGCTTTTTTCTTTGGTTCTCACACAGGCAGCAAGAAGAAGATACGTCTGTATCAGTTCCTTCTGGACCTTCTTCGCAGTGGGGACATGAAGGACAGCATCTGGTGGGTGGACAAGGAGAAAGGTACTTTCCAGTTCTCTTCCAAACACAAAGAAGCATTGGCGCATCGCTGGGGCATCCAGAAAGGCAATCGCAAGAAAATGACGTACCAGAAGATGGCACGGGCTTTGAGAAACTATGGCAAGACAGGGGAGGTCAAGAAAGTTAAGAAGAAGCTGACCTACCAGTTTAGTGGAGAGGTGATGGGAAGGGGGGCCACTGATAGGAAGCATTATCCTCACTGAGGCCATGGGACCCTAAGCAAGAAAAATATTGAGAGCTCCTGGCTGGATACCAGCAGAGGAGATGGACGCGTCTTTCTCTTTGCTTCCTGTGCCCCCTTCTCTGCCTTTAAACAGCCTTTATCATCAGATGTTTCTGGTACGAATTCCCTTCTTCAGCATCTGAGAATCCTAATCATGACAGAATTCTTTGCTTCCATCCTCCAAGTTGGACAGAGTTGGGAAATTTAAACAATGTACAAATATGTTGTTGTCAGGAAAGATTTTTTTTTTCAATTTTTTTTTTTTTTGATTGTATTGTAACTAAAGAATACAGCCGATGAAGTTTTGCCTCCAGAGGTGGTGCTGTGTCACCCACAGTGACACTGCGTTAGCTTCCAGCTTTTAAACTAGCATTAATACAGGCTCTGCCGCAGCTCTCAGAGCTAGAGAGAAGTTTGCAGATCTTGGAATGATACCCATTCTTTTAAATAGTAATAACATGTACATATTTAATAAAATTAGATATAATGAAGTTTTGATGTTTGCATAATAAATGATTACTTCACAAACAAATGTCATGCATTCAGTTGTGCAGATGCAGCTCCTGTGTGGTGTCTGAACAAAAGGTGCACTGGGTTGTAGGACGTTATCCATCTGTAACTACTTTTTAATTTACCTGGAAACATCATCAGTGGTGTCAAACTCAGTAGCAAATGTAAGAGTGAAATACATTACTGAAGGAAATTTAAATTACAGTACTGAAGGAAATTTAAAGATACATATATGTTTCTCACTAGTTCTTCCTGTGCAAAACCCCTGCCGGTTGGACATTTTCTGATCATGTAAACCAAGGATTGCATTTATACCCCCATCCTGCTTAGAATGTAACAATTAACCATGTTCTTCTGTGGTTTTACTTATTTTTCTGCTCCTGTTCTTTTGTCTTGTGTTACCCCACAGTGATACTTTGATCCTAGCTTATGAATCTTTCTTGGAAATAAGTTGTGTTTAGTCACGTCTTTGCAGAATTCCAGTACAAAAGAGTTTCAAGATTTTAACTGTGGATTTTAATCCCTGCTGTAAAACAATTAATAGTAACTAATAACAACTGCACTGTGCAGATAACACTCAAAATGGAAAATAAATGATAATTCAATACCTGAGACACCATGGTAAATTTACCCAGTACATCTAAACACAGAAATTAAATCCAAATTCAAGCAACAGTAAGAAAATCAGCATTTTAAGTTTCAACATGATTTAAAAAATATATATCTCAACGGCTTCAATCACTTGAAAATCAGGAAATATCATCATGACTTTCCCAAAATAGATGTGGTGAGATGAGGCAGACCGAGAATGAAGAGAAGGGTTTTTTCCACAATATTGAAATGCAGTACAACATGCCAAATATCACTAAATAACCAGAAATTTTTCAGAGCTTGCTCCTCACTGAAACCAGAAATAGTTGAAAGTGATGAGCTTCTTACAGACCTGAGTTCTCAAATCTAAACAGTGTTATCTACATTAACAGTCTCACTGTGGAAGTGAAAAGCCTGGTGACATCACAGCCTACAATGTCTCCTTGGAGCCAGACTAGAAAGAAGCTCCTGGCTAAAAAACATCATAAAGTACTACTTCCCAATTCTTATCCCCGGTTCATGAACATGTTAAATACATCAGACAGTGCCAAAAATTAACAGAGAGTTATCTTCCATGCTTCTAAAAATCTTGTAATTTTAGCTACTCTGCTTTGAGGATCCTGTCAAATATTTTTCATTCACTTAGGGTTAGGATAAGTCAAACTAAGAAGACATTTTGTTTCTAAAATTGTACTGGAAGGATTTACTTCCAATAGGAAATAATGTAATAGTCACTACATTAGACAACTCCATCTGCATCCATATTAAAGTTTCAGGATGGAAGCTGAAGACATTGAAGGCAGCTCTCAGAAGAGGAGAACACCAAACACTGACACAATTAAGGTTCTTGCCACGCTAGAAACTCGGAACTTCTCTGCTCGGTACTGATGATGACTCACCTGGAATTAAAAAAGATTAAAGACATTTGCATTCATCAGACTTCCAGACTCGATATTCAAGAAAACTAGATTAATAATTCCTCTCTCCATAAAAATCTTTATCGCAAACACAGCTTCAGAAGCAGAACTGATCCTTCTCTGACACTGTAATTTGGATCATTTCATCTTGCAGGAAAACTATGATAAGTGAAAAGAGCCAACTGGGGAGTTAATTGTGGAGATGCTTAGGATATCACAAAAGTCATTTCAAGCTTACCAAAAAGCTTTCTAAGGTCTATGAGACCTATTTTTCCATTTCCCTAACAAATCTTGCATAAAATCCAATTAGATGTTGGAGAAATAATACAAAATTAAAATGAACATTCAAACAGAAACTACAAGAAACTTTAAATGAGCTATTTGAGCACTGTGCATTACTATAAAATGTTAATTTAGAGCAACTACTTGAATTAAATCTTGAATTAAAGAATTTGTATTTTACACTGGTTTTGACCATAAGAAACATGGAAATAGAAGAATCTGAGAAAAATATTTGGGGGGACAGTATTATTAATAATTTTTAAAAATTTAAAACTAATATTGAATACTCTTTAACAAGAAGGTTTAAAATTTTATCTCCAAAGCTGAAAACTTTTTCTCTTCCTCTTGTTAATGCTTTGAAATACTGTTTCTAAAAATACTCGCTCCCCATCTGTTTCTGGTTAGGTTTTTCATCTGTGGCACAAAGAGTGAATAATCATGTGTTGCAGCTGTGAAGGAGACCAAATGATGATGCTTCTCTGCCAGAGTACTGTTTGTCTGCCACACACTCCAACTGCTCAGGACACTGGGCTGTCTAAGCAAGCTGAATTATCACCATTCAGCTGCACATGCCAGCAGAATGTTCAGCCGTTTCAGACAAAAATACCAGAATGAAAATGACTAAATCACAGGTTCTGCAAAATTACAGAGGAGCAAGCATTCCATTTTCCCTGAAGGTGGCCAAGTACTAGACAGGCAGACATGCTCAAAAGAGGTCAGGGAGGTCATTATTTGGAGAGATGACACATGATTAGCCCAAGTTCATTGGAACATCTTGCAGCCCATTGCTGTTAGAGATCATCAATCCTCTTTCAAAGCAAATGTCCATACTACAGCTGGATATTCAACTTATATTTGGCCCTTTTCAGCCTGCTTTAAAAATCAGCTTTATTAGCTGCTGAATGGTTCCTAATCAATTCTTCTGGAAAGATTATTCAGAAAACTATCAGTGAGCTAAATTCAAAATACTGAACTGCTCCTACAATATATTAAACTCCCTCTAGCTGTACATCAGAGGTATCAAAGTTAGAAAAATTGCACTGGCTATACTGATAATCTGCTTATAATAATTTACAGTGGTAGCCCGTATTTTTAAATTCTATTCAGTCAAAAAGAGTTTTAGACATTTCTAGATGTAAGCTATTAATTACCTATATTAGATAAAAATGCATTTAAAGGTGCTATTTTTTATTTTTGCCTAAAAGCCTACATTTATTGAATCCTCTAAACTTCCTGAAAAATGTATACATACACATCCTAATATACCTGCTGGAAGATTTTTCCTCCTCCTTCATGAAATTTTATCTCTATACCCTCATTTCAAGATTCATACACTGACAGCCTTATAATCTGTGTTTGTCTCCACTTGTGATTACAACTGGGTTTAGGTTCTATACATTGCCAGGTTTCTTTTCCTCAGTAAGCCTTTTGGCTTAGTTTATTTTTCCAGTTGTATCAATTAATCTCTTTGCCTTTCTTCCATTTCTTCCTATTTTTTCCTCCCTCATTCAAATCTCCACACAAAAAAATTCACTTCATAATCATCGAGCTTAATTTGAACTATAGTGCCAGCTTCATAACTAGTGCATATATCACACAACAGCTCAATTCAGTCTATTTATACTGTTGCTCAAAATTTTCCTTGTACTCTAGCTGCATACTGTAAATTCATAGCAAAGACTTTATTACTGATGACAACACAATAAACAATTTTTCTTTGAGAATGCCCAGAACAGTATGTAAATCCCAAACTTGTGTATTGAAAATGTATGCATTAGGGATAGAAAAGACTATGATATGACACAGACTGTGGTACCAATTCCAAGCATTTGCATTTATTTCTAATTTATTTTGTGTGTTAACTTGCTACTTTACCACCTTTCCTTGTTCTAAGAAATACTCAAATCAGATTTACATAGTTTTGTATATCCATATACCTAAAACACTAAAAATGTAGTGCTTGTAATAAAAATGCTACTGTAATGAATCCACTAATATATTACTGTCAAGTAGACGAAGAGCTTGCTCTTTAAAGAAACTGTGACAGTAGCTAAAACTTCAGAGTTTCACCTTTCTTCTCTAACAAATTTGCACATTGCAATTCAGTTGGCTCCGCTGAGCCTGTGCTATTAGAGAAGTCTGTATATAAACCAAATAATCAGAGTCCTATTCCAAGAGCTGGGGAATGTGAACTTCTTCCAAAGAACATGAAAACAGCAGTAGGCTGGGATATTCTTTCTCATTTCCTCACTCATAACTCATCCATGTCTGCCTTGAGCCCAACACTTCACATCAGCACACAGGATCACAGAGCAGCCTGGGTAGGAAGGGACATTCCGAGGTCACTCCATCCAACCCCCTACTCGAAGCAGGCCTAGTAGATCAGGTATTTCAGGGCAACTTTCTTTTCATTCTGTGTTTCTTTCCATTCTCTCCACTCATCCAGCCACATCCTCCTTCTTCATGCCTTTAGTTCCCCAGAGTGTTACTTTTTGCCATTGGGGAGCCAAAGCAGTACGTGAGAATGAGCAGAGCAGTCTATGGACAGGAGGGGAATGAGGATGTGGTGGAGCAGATAAGGGTTAGTAGGAGGTGGTAGAGGAGAAAGAAGGGTGGGAGGAGGTATTGGGGAGACCAAGGTTATGCAAAGGATTGGGGAAGCGGCTTTGTGGTAGGAAGGAATGCAGTTTCTGTGCCTTAAGGGCTCCCTCTGAGCTTCTGTTTTAACTCCCCAGCAGCAGAGCAGCAGTGCTCTAGGTATAAGAAGCCCTTTGACCACTGGTGCCTTTGTGCAGAATGCTTCGATTCCTCTGCCTTATGCAAAGTGAAGAATGTTTGGGTGCTGAGCTGGGCATTTGCATATACAAATCAGTTTGAGTTCTTTTAGATTTACCTAAGTTTCTGAGTTTTGGGTGTCTGCTTTCAGAAACATAATTTTAGATTTCTTCTCTAGATATTCCCTCTTTCATTTTTTCCCACTCACCCACATGATGCTTTCCTTTGTCTGCCAGCCTGAGTTATCAATTCCCTGCTCTATGTTCAGCTTTTCTCCATGCCTAGATTCAGCCAGTTGATGCCTCCATATTTAGTAGATTTCAACTGCTTTATTCTCAATATCCATTTTCAACTTTTACCCAGCTAGTTTATTGCCTCCTCTCAGGCCAACTTTTCTCACAACTGCCTCCAGTCAGCTTCTCTTTATGTGAATGGTTCTCAGTTCCAGTGTATTTGTTCAGCCATTTACGGTTTTCCCATCCCACATCCTCTTACATTTTCAGTCTTATCACCAATTCTCTGCCCTCTGCCCCATTTCTATCACAGCTCCCCATCTAATATTCTTGTCCTTTGAGAAGCTATTTCAAATCCCTCCCATATTACCCAGAAAAACCAATTTTCTCCATCCATGCCCTTCAATCACATATTTTTATTTCCTCCTCCCACTCAACTTGGTGTGATCCCTTCCCTCTCTGAAGTTCCATTTGCCCCTCAACTCTTTCAGTTCTCCCCTTTATTTTGATGTGCCTGAGGGAGATAATGTTTGGAGCACAGAACACAAAGGCTTTTTGCCTTTAGTTCAAGTGTGTGGATTAAGTACAAGTCCCACATTAGCCCAGAAATAAAAGCATAGAAAACTCTGCTGACCCCTGCACTGGACCTCATTGACACAAACAAAACTTCTTCAGAGGATGAAATGTAGAAAGTTCTCACTGAGCATTTACAGGCTGCATTTTTTCCCCATAGTCCAGAATATGCAGCAATGCAGGTTGTTTATCATGAAGCCAGTTAAAAGAAGATCCCTGAAATGAAAGCAAGTTACTGTCAAATGTACAGAAAGAACTCAAATATGGAGTGCAAAGGGTAGGGATACAAAACAGTTGTGCAGAGGAAAGCTCAAATAAGCAGCACCAGCATTACCCAAATCTCCTAAGTCCCTGTAAATACAAGTTCTGTCAGTAAGGTCAAGTGGCTTTGCACTGTATACACCAGCACTCTGTGATACAAAAACTCAAAGGAAACAGTTGGGTTTAGGTTGGGTATTGGGAACAGATTCTCCACCCAGAGGATGGGTGGGCACTAGAACAGAACTCCCAGGAAAGTCACAGCAGGAGCCTGCCAGAGTTCAGGAAGCATTTGGACAATGCCCTTCGGCACGTGCTGTGAGTATTGGGGCTGTCCTGTGCAAAGTCAGGGGTTGGACGTGAGGATCCTTGTGGAACCCTTCCAGCTCAGGATACTCTGTTTCTATGAGCTCTTCAGTGGATGAGTCCTGCTGAGCCTGTGCCCTGCACTGAGCCACCTCAGCTGTCCCACCATCCACACTAGAAAATCTGCAGCCACTGAGGCAATTTTGCTGCCTTGTCCTCAGAAACTGCCAAACCTCCAAGGAGGTGGTGTTTTCATGAAACAAAACAAAGAGGCAGAGAAGCAAATAAACATAGAGGAAAAAAAATTAATTTCTAGTCTCTAGAAATAGAGACAAGAAATTAAATGGGATACAAAAAACTACCAGGAAAAGAAGCCCAAAATAGAAAAGTAATATATAGACTTTCCACCTGAATAGCTACATTTGGGCAGAGTCACAAACACCTAAATACACAGCCTTTCAATAAGAAGTTGGATAGTCTTTTTAGAAGGAGTTGCTGTTAACTTTGGCTATAAATAATAAATCCTTGGTTTTTCTCTGCATAAGCCATGGTGCAGCTGTCCAAAATCACACAGCCTTTTACTGCAGGCCACCAATTTCTGTTATTTTTGAACTTGATTTTGAATTACATGGTGAAAGTCACTGTCTGAAGCACAGAACAATAATTTCAGAGTAATTCTTCTGACAAGAAAGAATTTTCCTTCTCACTTTTTAAGCACAGGCCCTGAGGCATTTATTACATGCTGCCTCACAGTTTTTGTACATCACTTTCATTTGAATACAGGATGAAACTTAACACACTTGCTAAACAATTATCTAGTGTTGCAGTGCACTAAAAAGTAGTTATCACAACCCACTACACATCTATTTTAGATCAGTGTAGCCAGTGAAATTATGTGCAAATATGCAAATTATTTCATTTGCATAGAAGTTTTGTTATTAAAAGTAGTGATGATATGATAGATATGATACGATATGATACGATGATATGATACGATATGATATGATATGATATGATTGATATGATATGAAGAGCTTTTCCTCCCCCTGCTGTGATAATCCCAGTGTTTGGTCTGGTTTGTTCATAAGAACTGTGTAGGACTAGTGATGTTAGACACCTGTTAGATTTCTCTGGGGAAATAAGCTGGAATAGAATTTCTTTCCACCATTAGCCAGCAAAAGCAGGCATCTTCACAGAGACATTGCCTCTCACCCACAGAGAAGGACAAAGTTAATTTAAAGGCAGTTAAACAATTAGAAATCAGAAGTCATAATGCCAAGGTGGTCACACCTTGTGTCAAATTTTGCCTACTCTGTTGTATTTCTATTTGTCTGAATTCATAACAATTCGACATTTCAATAAAACTTAAAAATCATGTGACTTTAAAAGCAGAATATGATGACAAAATATCATATCATCATATCATATCATATCATATCATTAATATATATAGAAAATGCTAGAAAAAAGTTTACTATTGCAACAATGCTGCCACCTGGTAACCTAAGGTGTAATAGCAGACAAAACATTTATTTTTCCCAGTCTTGAACATAGCAGTACATTTGAAATGTTACTTTAAGTAACATTAAAACCCACAAAATCTGCAAACTTGTTATTAGATTTGGATCATTTCCCTGCATCAGATTAAATCCTCATAGCTGTTTCACTATGGGGAAGAAGTGAGACCCAAACCCTTTGAAAGGTTTCAAGTCAAAGCAAATAGCCAAGATTTCCTGACTCCCAGTGAAATACCTCAGGCACAAGATGGTCAAATAGACATCATGTTAACTTGTGCTCCACTAGAAACAGAGGCAATGGAAAATGAGCACAGGCCACATCCTGCCCGTCCTCCTCACTCAAGGAAGTATTTGGCCCCAAATCAGGAGGGATATCAGCAGCGTTTCTTGCATGTTCACATTTGTCCTACCAGCCTACCGAGGGAGTCAGATGTGAAAGACAGACACAGTGACTGATGAGCTGCTTGCACACTGGTCTATTCTGAACTCCGTGCCAGAAGATGAAATCCTTCAAAAATGAGTTTTTTACAGGATAGTAAAGGCGGGGGAAAAAATGAAAACCACACTTTAAAAAAAAAAAATCATTTTGTCAATATTAGTGATGGCTAAAATATGCCTAATATTTGGCCTCCAGAGTTTTCCTGGAAAACCTTAAAACTCAAAATTGATAAAGCATCATGATGACAAAAGAATGATTGTCCACAGTTACTATTTTGCCATTTGGTAAATATATGAATAAACAAGAAGCAATGATTAGAGTATGAAATGGCTATACAAGAATAATTTTCTAGTGAGATTTCCACCCAGGTCTTTTCTATATGATTAAGCAAAATTGAAATGTCTAGTGCTATAAAACAGAACCTTGGAACTATTTTTAAAATGATATTTAAAAGAAGAAGAAAAAGACTTGCTAGTTATCAAGAAATGTATGCTGTGGATCAAGTGGGTGGATGGGGAGGGAGGACTAAAACTATTTAAGTAGTGTCATGTTTTCTACTTGTGACTGCAAATGTCAGTAATGTGTAAGTGTCTCTGCAAAAGAAAGTTCTTTCCTTAAGGTTCAGTTAGTTCTACAAATATGGTCTTCAATAGAAGAGCTAAAATAAGAAACAAGAAAAACAGTTTCTGAGGGGCTGTTCAGCTCTGACCCCATTATGACAAAAACAAAAACTGAAATAAGTAGTAAGAATGTAAGCAAATACACACTTAGAGTAAGCAGGAACCAGCAAACAGGAGATGTAACTATCAGATCTAGTTTGCTGAATGTGCTCTAAACATGGCAGTGTTGGACTTCTTCGTGCAATACATGCCTGGAGCTAGAAAAGGCACTGCACGCATGTGCAGCATCATACTGTGCTCTGGTTTATACCAACAGATCCGTGGTAGCCAGTCTTGGGTGGCTCGAGCTCCCTGGCTCCTGGAACTTGGCTATATTTATCCCAGCTGATGTAGCCTGTCAAGTGTGTCCTGCTGTTGATAAGGTGCCGCAGTTGACAACAGTGGGGGATCAAGGGGAGGAGCAGGATGGGGACTTCCATCCAGTGGTTCTTTAGGGGTCTCAAAAGCCCTGCAGCCACATTCCTGTGTAACTCATACCCTGCTTTCCAGATACAACTGGGAGCTTCATCAGAAACAAAGTGAAGATGCCAGAGCCTGTAAAGAAAACAGGTAAGGATCAAAACTGACAGACAAAACTAAGAACAGCTTGACAGGGGAAAACATGAGTAGATTCGTGTGTATTCTAGAGAAATGAGATGCCGCAAAGGAAAAAAAAATATGGACAGGAAAAAGAAATTTTATTTCATTAAGTTATAAATATAGGAGATATTGAGTGATCTTGCAGATAAATCACTAACTGCTTTGATATCACTCAGCCACGGAATTTTCTCAAGAGACGATGAATAAGGAAAAAATAGAGGTGAAATGCATATAATTCTCAGATGTTTTTAATTTCTCATTTCCTTCTCTAGTCACCTTTAGGACTTTGAAAAAAAAATAAAGGCTTGTAGTCTCTCTCTTGGACAGTTAAATAGTATAAACCTCTCCTGCTTTTATTTTGGGTTTGAGGCTTTTTTCCCCTAAAAATTTGTAGAAGTATTACTGGCAAAATTTGATGGTTACTGAAATCTCTGTGAAAATGAAAGCAAACAGTACCTGGTTTGGAGTTTATTCTTTGTAGTTCTTCCAACCACTGACAATAGAACTCTAGGAAAAAAAGGCAACATTTTACTGTGAAGAATACATGCAATTTCTTTTCCTTCTCCCTCCTTCATCCTTTTCCCTTGAGCCGGAAGATAACAAGCCCTATTCAGAAAGCCAAGGTCATAGAGCCGGAGAGAAAAATCCCAGGAAAATATTCTAGATTTATGAATGTTTTAATTTAAAATCTTCAAATAAGGAATCACTGAGGCTGCCCACATAGAGGAGGCCTAGGATGGGGTGCAAGGTGCAATGGATCTGGTGTTTTGAGGAGGAAGACAGCCTGGGTAGAGAAGGTAGGGAGAGTTTAACTTCAGGACACCTGCAGAGAAAGATGCCTCAGGAGCACTTTGTGTCCACAAGTAAGTTTGGGAAAAAAACCTGACAAAAGCTGAACTTATGATTGTTTGTCAAGTGTGAGCATATTCAGTAGTCAAGCCTGGAGAAACTTGTGCTAAATCTGGGATTCTCCACTTTAGAGCTGTTCACTGATGCCAGTGCATAGCCAGAATCATCACTACCTAAATTACAGTACAAGGTGCACATGTTTTTAATAATGTGCAGTTTCCAGAGTTAGCCAGTGACAGCTGTGGTCACTTATTAATAATGGCCTTTGTCCTTTGCAAAGGCCTGAGCAGGCATTGGTCTCCTCTCATTTTGGCCAATGAGACAATCTCCTCTGGTCACAATAACAAAAGCAGAACTTGTTAAGAAGAACCTTCATTTGACCAAAATATTTGAAATCAGCCACTGCCAGAGGCAGACCCATTGCACACTCCGAGGCTCTCCCATTACAAACTGCAAAGCACTAAAGCATGGTTAACTCCAACAAGATTCTTTGTGTTCCCTCTATATGATAACCCTAAAGCAACGGTGGTGTCAGCAATTCTTCCATTTCATTACAAATATAACATCATTTCATATTCATATTCATACTGCCATTTCTGATGAAAGTAGATCTGTATAGAAAAAAGAAATATATATTAGATCCTGTAATTGTAGACAAAAACTTGAAAATATAAGCTGCAAATGTTCAGTAATCACCTCAAAACCGAGAAAATCATATTCTGCTTTTAAAGTCACATGATTTTTAAGTTTTATTGAAATGTCGAATTGTTATGAATTCAGACAAATAGAAATACAACAGAGTAGGCAAAATTTGACACAAGGTGTGACCACCTTGGCATTATGACTTCTGATTTCTAATTGTTTAACTGCCTTTAAATTAACGTTGTCATTCTCTGTGGATGAGAGGCAATGTCTCTGTGAAGATGCCTGCTTTTGCTGGCTAATGGTGGAAAGAAATTCTATTCCAACTTATTTCCCCAGAGAAATCTAACAGGTGTCTAACATCACTAGTCCTACACAGTTCTTATGAACAAACCAGACCAAACACTGGGATTATCACAGCAGGGGGAGGAAAAGCTCTTGTTACCAGTCTGACCGAGACAGAACCACTCACATGCTCCATAACTTTTAGAGA
Organism: Hylia prasina; assembly: GCA_013397195.1. Taxonomy (NCBI): domain Eukaryota; kingdom Metazoa; phylum Chordata; class Aves; order Passeriformes; family Sylviidae; genus Hylia; species Hylia prasina. The sequence continues at coordinate 483,921 of VYXD01000888.1, read as the reverse complement.
GGATCTTCTCAGTCTCCCAGGAGACACTAATCCCTTTGGTTTTCTATTTCATGTTGTTTATACAGTTCAAGCCATTTCAAGATGGGATAATGTTGAGCACCATCTCAGGAGGGACAAATAACCAATGGGTAATTCATACTTGGATAAATCACAATTGCTGCATTTCACACCCCATAGTGTTAGACTACTGAAGGGCCCAAAGAAGTCCCTAGTCTGTATTACTGAAATTTGTGCATCTGGTGTATAGGCAAAAGAAAATTCTTCATGTCAAAAAAGGATCAGAGATATTCTGCTTATAGCTGCCATTTTAACAGGCCTTTTACATGGTAAAAGAAACAAACAAGAACAAAACACACACACAAAAAACAAACAAAAAAAAAATCAAACCACCAAAACCCCCAAAAAATCCCACCAAAAACCAAAAACGTCATCAAATAAACCATTAAACTTAAAATCATGTGGTGAAGTAGATTTTCCAATAGACATTCTTTCAAACTGCCAAACTAAAAGACTTCAGGACAAAGCACTCCCCTGCTTATTTCAAGAATGCCAAAAGAACTGTCTTAGCATTCTAGAAAATCTACACCATCCACAAGAACAGAATTTATAAGACCTATAAGAATTTAGTGTCAGAACAAACAATCAAACGTTGAAAAGCACCACATTTTACAGGATTCTGTAGCAGAAACTTTATTTTCTTCTCTCTTTGATTTAAACATATATTTAATCTTTGTTCAAAAGCTCACTGTTTGGAAAATTTTGATCATTTTTTTGTTGTGAAAATTCAGAAAGGTTAAAAAAACCCCAACCATTTCCCTAACAATATTTTATGACATTAGGAGGAAATAGTTGACTTTTTAAACACCAAATTTAGTAGATAAATGAGCCTTAATGGGAAGTGTGTGCATTATTATAGCTGGGAAAGGAGAAGTCAATATTACTCATCTTCTCTGAAAATTGGTCAACTTTTACTCACATATTTTATAGATTGAAGAGTCTAGATTTTGCAGTTCTGATTAGGACATTTCATCAAGAATTTACCAAAAACTTGTAAGCACACAGAGGCTTCCATCATCATCATCATCATCATCATCATCATCATCATAAATGATAATAATACATGATAATACATTATAATAATCATCCATAATAGTACATAATAGTACATAATAATACATAATAATAGATAACAATGAAGAGTGAACTGCAGAATTCTAGTTTGAATATGGGATCATTCTTTCACATTTGCAAGCACCTAGCACAACAAAGTACTGCAGCACACTTCTATGCACCACAGGAATGCAGAAAAAACCTTATTCATACAGACATAATTTCCTCTTTTGTAAGTTAAGATTCAAACCAAGCTGAACATTATTCTCCCCCTTTTACAGAAAGTGTGATGGATGCACATAGAGAGGTGACTGATTAGTGAAACTATTCCTCGCCTGTTGCTCATGTTGCAGGAATTTGCAATCTCAGCTGCTGAAGCAGGCAAGGAATGATAAGATTGAGTCTTTCAATAGCTTTTGGATCATGGAATGATTAAGCTTGTAATTGCAAGAAGCCACTTAGGTCCTGACTGAGGAATGTGCAGCATCTTTATATAGTTCCTCAGAAAGGCATTTACAAGCTCCATTACTGGTCTGCTTATCCTCAGTTTGTCTTTTAACTCAATGGAAGAGCAAATCACATAGAAGCAAAACTAGATGCCAAGTGTAAGCAAAGATCAATTTTCAACATGAAGTCTTAACAAATTTAAAAATTCCAAAAGCTAATATTAATTAAATATATTGACCAATAGTATTTTAACACCAAATACAGAGAATGTGCAGTAAGACAATTCAGCTTTGTGGGAGAAATCTGTGATTATTTTGTCTAATTTCACTCATCACAAATTTCTGCTGTAGTTTCTAGCATCTACATTCAACCAGATGCATTAGGTTCTCCTCAAGAATTTATACCTTTAACAGGTTTTATTTCAGAAAGGCAGAAATATCATCTGAAAATGTCATCTAACACACATTCTCCTCTACCACTCTATGTAGTTAAAATCACTCTTGTAGAATCCACATTTCTTGCTCACTTTCATTTCACATAATTCACACATACTTTGAAATTCCAGTATTTCAGGAAGAGGTTTTCAGCTGATGGTTGTGACTCTAAGCCGGATTATTTAGGGAATGTTGCTGGCAAATGAAATTATTTTGGTAATTGGAACATTATTTTAATATACACCTTACCTCCACTTTTTCTGACAATAATGAAATAAGAATTGCTCTTCTAGCTTCTAATACTAATTTTTATTCTTCTTAGAGATACAACAGTACTTAGCAGCCAACTACTAACAATTTAATGTTGTGCCAAGACAACAGAAAAAGTCTGCCTCAAAACACTCATAAACTAAAAGCATAGTAAATAGATAGTTCAACAAGAGAGTAAAGGAAACAACTATTAGTACAATAGATATATACCTGGTAGTACCTTAACCATTTCTTGGATTTTGCATAGGAGAGTATGAAAAATACTTGAAGCATAACAGTAAACTTGTTTGATGATGGCTGCTGGAAGGATATTGCTTCAAAGTAGGTCAGAAAGTAAAGGAGAAAGCATGAAGGTGTCAGTATGAAGATTTAATAAATGGCAGCAGAATGAAGGCAGAATACTAGTTTTGTTATTTTATTTAGGTGACTATTACAGAATATTAGTTTTGGAACTGAAATTATTTCATTCTAGTTTAATTTGGCCCAAAGCAAATGTATTTTATTTTTCTTCATCCTCCTGATTGAAAGACCTACTAATAAATTTTCAAAATGCAATCTGATCACAGACCCCCAAATAGAGGTTTTTATTACTGACCAATTAAGCTGCAACTCATGTCACATATATAGTGTTATGCCTGATGTGTACATCTTCAGGTGTTTCAAGAGTTTTAGAGGATGCAAGTTCTGGTAGCTGCAGCCTTAACCACCAAAAGGTTTCTGCAAGATAACTGCAGACCACATACAGCTGTTTCCTCTTCTGCTTGGGGCAAAATTTGCTGGTTTGCATTACTAAGAAATATGTGACTGTGTTTGCATTGTGGAAGCTAGAAGTGATTAGGAATGCCTGGATTATGAGAGGTGAAGTGTTGAAAAATGGGTTAGTACAAAGTGGCCCTAGGCTCATTTTCTTTTATTAGCTTCACGTCCCTCTTCTCTCCCTCCATTAAATCCCCACATCAACTTCCCAATTCCATCCCCACTAAACACACACTCAGAGCACCTTCAGTTCTTTCTGTCTTCATCAGCACTGGTAACTCATATGGGTCTCTGCTCTCTCTCCAGGGCTGCCATGGTGTGCCATGGTGTTATGTCTCTTTTCTCTCCCCTTGTGGGCTGGGTTAGAGCACATCAGGAATCAGAGAGTTAACACAGTGGGCAGCAGAGGACATCAAGGGCCCCAGACCTACAGATCCTATCTGCATGGGCACCTGGAGTCTGGAGAAACACAGGACAGTGTCTGAGATCTGTCAGTGGCTGACAGACACATTCCACAACCTCACACTAGAGGTGTCACAGTCATTGGGCTTTCCACAGCCTCACGGTGGTGGTCATATTCAAGAGTGGTTAAAGTATGGAGTGGATATATAGAATTCAGAGAGGTATATCTGGGTAGAAGCCAAACATTGAAGTGTGAGAGATTGTCAGATGGGGAATGTATTCCTGATAAAAGCAGGCAAAGTGTCATTCTCAGGACAGACCATAAATTTCGGATTATGGCATTTAAGAATATCCCTGATGAGGAAACAGCCAAATTAGATTGGGGTAACAGCATGAAAAAAAGAAAAGTTCTGGTCAACTTGGATTTACACATTATTTAAAGTAGCAGCCACAGTGAAAGGGGTGGGGAATAACTGAACTCTTTATTCTGTTAAGCAGCCCCTTTTTTTCCCCCAAAATGAAAAAAATTATGGTGTTCTCTTCACATGCTTGTTCAGCAATCTCTATTCTGCAGCAAAGTAATTTCCTGTAAAATCTCCAGCCCTACATCTTTAGTTTTCCTTTGCAAAAAGAGCAGTGAAAGATGAAAGAGAATACAGCTGGATAGAGAGAAGCTACTCTGGAAGCTGCCCAGCACTGACTGAATCTCAAGTACAGGGAAAAGACTCAATTAAAACTCAAATCTCCTTTACCAGTTAAAAAGTGGGTACACAACAACTACTCTTGCATACCTTTGTTCTTATGGGAGATTTTGGGCTTTTCCAATTCTATACTTACTAGAAATTTTCACAATCATTTTAATTTGGAACTAAAGTGAGTCTTTTGGCAGGAAAGGGGGAAGGGGAGGGAATACAAGGACTCTTACTTACAAGCTTCTGCATATGTTTAGATTTCCTAAAGCCAGAAATATTATGCAGTGGTGGAGATTTCTCACTGTGTTCTCGCCAACAATTTTGTTCTTGTTGAGTCATCTACAAAGCAAATGTAAGAAACCTAATCACTTTACAGGGTGTGCAGCAGATCACAGAGTTACTTCCAAGCATGTGTGTCATGAAACCCTGACACTGTAGGCTGGAAGCTTTACAAATCACTTTGCTGTTAGGTAATTAATATATTTATAGATTCTTTTGTGCTTAAATAGAAGAGTGGCGATAATAGCACTCAAAGACTGAAAACATGCCTCTTTGCTGCTTTGTCTGTAGAATGGTAGGGAAGGGAGCCAGGTAGTCAGCAGTGGGGTGGGTCCCAGAACTGACCTGCCTGCACACTGTGCAGTACCTTGGCCACCTTTACGTGTCTTTTGAATCCTGCATGTCCAGCCCGCTGTGCACATTCCCGTCCCGCAATTATTCGGGACCCGCTCTGCCAGGGCACACCCTGCCGTGTTACTTATGGAAGTGCAATGCGGGATCGAAAGGTGCGAGACTGGTAACAGGCAGCTTGCTGTAGGACACTACAGTACAGAGCCCTCTATTCTACGGAGCACTACGTTTGCAAAGAAGTACTGCACCAGATTAGAAAAAAACCTCGATTATAAGCATGCAGGATTATTCCACTCCCAGAGGAAATTTCCCATACTTTTAACAGGGTAGGAAAGCATGAAGAATAAAACAGGAAGTCAGTTAAGGCTTTTCTAGGCTCATTGAAAACTGAAATTGTGTTTTCATCAGGAATATAAAATGTGGGGGAGAAGAAAATAAATTGAATTTTTTTTTTTTGGTATATAAAGAAGAAAAGCAAAATTCAATATTTACTAAATTCTAAAGTGTTTGTAGTTCATATTTTAACTGATGCTTAAGAAGGTTTGACTCCTTTGCAAAACAATGCAAGAAGTATGAATTGTATTATGACTAAAGACCCAAGACTATCAGATGAAACCTTTGCAGATGTAACTCCACTAAGGTCAACTAAATTATGCAGTCTGAAGACATATTACAGGAACAGAGATTTTATAAAAAGAATAGATGGTATTATTAATAATATACCATTTACATGAACTAAAGCACCTGTTTGAACATGAATATAAACTTTTTCTTTTAAAACATTTTCATGCCATGTTCCTTTCATTTTTATAAAGCAGAACTAAAAGTTCAAAGCTAATTATAACCGTTGTCGTGTTGTTTGGAAGAGTTCTTGTGGCTGCCAGAGGAGGAGAGCCATAGACAATTTGCCACAGAGGTGACTGATAAAATTAGATGTGATGAAATTACTAGTATTTTATAAAAATGTAGCTATACAGGGGTGAGTCAGTAGAAAAATGGCAGAATGATGCACAAAAAAAATGCAGTGTATGAATCAGAATATTAATTGCTGGTTATATATATATACACACACATATGAATATAGCTCATGGCAATTGGCAAATGATAACAGATTTCATAAAGACAAAAACACAAGCGTGAAACATAAAAACTTGATTCAAAATGCAGATGAAGAAATATAAATAAATAAATCAGGTTAAAGAAAATAGTAAAATAAGTTACTTTACTAAAACCTAACCTTGAGAGAGGATACTCGTGGATCAAAATCATGATACATTGCTTGTTTACATTTTCCTATCTGCTGTGCTACTTTGATTGCATATGAATTAAATAATTTGGTTTATGCTTGTTCACCCTGTATATGTTGATAGTTATATACATATATGTTAATAATTTCCTTAATTCTTGATATAAGCTTCCTAAGTGCTTTTTAACACATTGAGGAAATATTTGAATCTACCTTGTAAGTAATTAGAAAACTAATTGTTGTAGAGTGTCATGTAGGCAAGTACTTCAACTTTTAATGCTGAAGTAAACTTCTGAATACAAACAACAATTGATTGATCATTTTAGCTGGAATGAAATTGCAAGGGTCATCATAGGAATGTGAATCCTTTTCCACTGAAGCCTTGATCAGTCAAAACAGAAGGACTAAAGTTGAATCATTAATTCATTGTGGTGTATTAGGGCACAGGTTACTGCATAAACTGCAGTGTCATTGAAGAACAGATCCTGATCCTCTGTAACAACTGTATTAAGCAGCTTTTAGGACAAAATTGATAATTCTAGATAAAAGTGTACGGCAAATTAATGTAAACAGCTAGATATGTAAGAATATATACCATGCTATCTTGTCATAGATCACAACATTCACTTATGAAAAATCAGAGCTCAATATGGGGGAAAAGAAAGAGGAAGACAGAAAGTGAGGCGAATTTGCTATCCGTTCCACTTTATTTCATGACAACGTGGAGGAGATATGACATCTCAGTGAGACAGAACTTGATAAACTCAAAGGCAATTCCACAACTTCTCTGTGGAAAGTGTTGTAATTTATATCTTGCATGGGCAGATGGGAGAGAAAGGAGACAGCTGCTGCAGCCACAACAGCTGACTGCACCAGATATGCCACAACTGCAAAACAGATTTTAGTGAGCCCTCTCTCTTTTTTTAGTTTCTGCATTTACCAAGAAGCCAAAGACAACAGAGGTGACAGCCGGAAGCACAGCTGTGTTTGAAGCAGAGACAGAAAAATCTGGCATCAAGGTGAAATGGCAGCGAGCTGGCACAGAAATTACTGAAAGTGAAAAATATATCATCAAGACAGAAGGCAACAAGCATTCACTGACAATCAATAATGTAGGAAAAGAAGATGATGTGACGTACGCTGTAATAGCTGGAAGTTCCAAGGTCAAATTTGAACTCAAGGTCAAGGAATCAGGTACAGCATTTCCTAAGCAATCCTGCTTTCATCAGTATTTCCAGTCCCACATGCAACCTGCACGAACGAGGCCCATGGAAATTAGCCTATTTTAACACCATAAAATTTCTCTACCAGCAATACATCTGTTTTGCCCAATTATTTGAAGGTACTAATTCATATTAAGCTGAGGAATACATTTCCTGTGGCTAAGACAGCTCTTTCCAGGTGTCAGAAGTCCAGAGAGAGGAGATCATAGGGGAAATGTCAATTCACATCTTCAGAATTCTGTCAAGCTTTTACACTTAACTACTGAAAAGGAAAGCAAAGCTAATCTAACTCTCACTCTGACCTAAACTAAGATGCCTGATCTTAGGACTGGTATTTTCTTATAATAATTTAATTTCAATACAAAATTGTAATAATTGATGAACCATTTACAAGTTCTACTGTAATATTTCTAGAAGCTCATGCATTCTCCAAAATTGTCTCAAAATCTCCTGCTACCAAAAATGCATATTTCAAGAGGGGCTTGAATATGAAGAGTAACCTTTGTATTATTTGTGTATCTCTCATTGTTACCACCTTCTTACAGTAATTAAAAGATCAGTTACATGGGAGTTTCAATACCTTTCCCAGGCTCTTCCTGGGAATAAATATAAAGAGTCAAATTCCCTGGAATTTTCTCATGAAAAAAAATCTGAAGATGCTTAGGACAGATCAAGTCACTCATTTTTTGAAGTATTATGACCTTCCAGATCCTTTTTTCCCCTCCAAAATTGTATCCATTTACCACTTCTGGTATTTGACTTTGCTTTTTAACTTGGTGAAAAGCCTCAAACTCAGGCTGTTTATATCACTTCCTTTTCTTTGCTATCACTGTTTCTTCTAGCAACATGATGATACCTAGAGAGACCTTCTGGTCAGCTGAAAAGAAACTGAGGAATGTTTAACACGATTCAAGATGTCCTGTTCCGTGTGCAAAGACAGGGCATGACAGATTATGTGTAAGGGGAAATCCTGGTATGGATTAGGACAATTTGACAGCTGTCAGAGCACGCAGAAATACAGTCCTGCTGACTATCCCATCCTGAAAGCAAACTGGTCCATACTGTACTCATTCTATTTTCCTCACTGTCTTTCAGGTTAGTTCCATGTAGAGCCTGCTGCAGGCAGGTAACCTGCAAATAATGCTATGGAGCATAGTGGAGCAGAGTGTGCAATGTTACAGAGTAACTGGATTGCCCATTATTATTTGGAAGTGGCTCCACTACCTACGGGTAAAAAAATATCTTGCTGCAACTGATCTATTTCAAGAAATTCTACCTCCCTCCATCTGCTCCAGTTGCTCACTCCTACTCCATTTTCAGACAATTCTGTCTTCTCCATTGTGCCAAACGCATTCGCCTGAATTTGTCTCTGAGGTCATAGTTTAATTGAGAGGATGTAAACTTCCATAAGCCAGGGGAAGAAATTACAGATGGATTTTTAAAATACTTTATCCATATGGTTTACTAGCAGTGTCTAGAGCTTTTTCCAAGCTGCACACAACAATAGCCTTTGTAACATTACATTCCAACAGCATTGCTAAACAAAATCTCATGAATAAGCAAACTGTTTACAAAGATAATAATTATATCATTTTTCATTACCTTTTTTGTTTAGACTACTGATGTTTGCAAGAAATAATAGCATTATTCATCAGCTGACAAGTTTCTACACATTGAGACTATAGAATTTTAAAAAAACATTGAGACTATTTTTTTACCACAAATATGTCCAAAGGCATCAGTTCTTTCTGAGCTCAGCAAAAGAAAAGCCTCATCATCCAGCTACAGTGGGCCCCTTCTGCTTCCAGCACATCCTCTAAGCTCTAGGAAACAACAGCTAATTTATCTGCATTTCCTAACATATATTAAAGGCTGTTCTTTTGCAAAATTTCTTAAGAAAGAAAGAGGAAATATGACTTTCTCTAATCTTGACTTACATTAATTTCCAGAAAAGAGTGAGACAGTCACTCCTGCAGAAGCTGTTCCAGCCCCAGCTGTCTCAGAGTCACCTGCTGCGCCAGCAGAAAGCAGCCCAAACACAGAAGGTAATAGAGAATTAACACTGTCATCAAGCCTGATTTATTAGCAGAAGGGAAGAAGATACACAGAGACTCCTTAGAGTAAGTGAGATAGAGACAGTAGATGAAAGCAGATCATAAAGAATGAGGAATCTCAGAGGCAGAAGTCCACCGAGATATTTTTCAATTAATTAACCAATTAGCTATGTAGTTTGATGCAAAAAAAAAATCTAAATAGTAATTATAATGTATATTTCAGTTTCATCTGCTGACACACAACCAGAGGAACCTCTAGACCCCATTGGGCTCTTTGTGGCACGACCACAGGATGGAGAAGTAACTGTTGGTAAGTGCAAAATGTTAGTGCAAAGTGAAGTTTGTAAACTACCTGGTGCGTGACTATTAGCTCTCCAAGTACAGGGTGACAGCAGTGATATAACAGATAAACATTATTCATAATCTTACTTTACGTCTCCTACAAGGTGGAAGCATCACATTCACTGCCAAAGTTGCAGGTGAGAGCCTGCTGAAGAAGCCATCAGTGAAATGGTTCAAAGGAAAGTGGATGGACCTGGGAAGCAAAGTGGGGAAACACCTGCAGCTACATGACAATTATGATCGAAATACCAAGGTACAATTGGCAGAATAGAGTTCTCAGTCTTCTAGGTATTGATCTTTAATCTGAGGAAAATATAAACTAAAATAGGAATGTTTTGATGTTAAGGTGCCCAAAGCAACACACAAGGCTATACTCATCCATAGAAGTCTGTGTTTGGACCACACAGATAAGAGACAAGCTCTACATATGGACTCTTGCATACTTTATTTACGAAATGATAAAACCTCTGGAGGACTGGGGGAGCAGCTTTGCACTTTCTGCTGCAGGATTCCCTCCATTTTCCTCTTGAGAAACTTGGTGTATTTAAGAGACAACTATAATCAGACAGCTATTTAAGCATCCTTTATCTTGGTCTTAATAGAGCAATCACTCTGCTGCTAGTGCTGGAATTTATTGCTCTCTTGGATTGTCTAGACTGCTTTAAGCAGCTAAGACCCATTTTTTTACCACAGATATGTCCAAAGGTACAGGAGCAGGAACGCAAGTCTGTACCACGACTTTGCATCCTCTGTGGTCTATGAGCCACTACCACCCTCTCCTGGATGGAACTGGACAGACTCGCTCACATTAGCCACTCCTTTTGCTGAATTTTGGCATGTTCTGAACGTTCTGAGGAGAGGCTAAAACTGCTTAGGGAAAGCTTTATCCCTGTTTCCAGTGCATTTAGTGTATGTACATTAGTGTATGTCCCAGCATAGTTTGCTAACATAACATTGTATCCTCGGGAATACCTGCACTGACAGCACTCTTCAGCTGTTTCTACTGAATTGGGGATTATAGGTAATTTCTTGTTACAGTAATGAGTTGGGCACTCAGCAGGTTCTTAGTTCTAAAAAGACACATAGTTCATCCCTTGTCTATTTCTCTCCATGTATGCCCTCTCTGTGTTCCACCATTTCATTTTCTGACTTAATTACTGTATCATTGGTGTTGGTTCTAGGTGTACACCTTTGAAATGGAAATCATAGAAGCAAACATGACTTTTGCAGGAGGGTACAGATGTGAGGTGTCTACCAAGGACAAGTTTGATAGCTCTAATTTCAACCTGACAGTCAATGGTAAGGTGAATTCCTCCCATCTATTTTTTTTTTAATCTTCCTACTCCTGTATTTTTTTTCCTGTCCACCAACAATTCTTCCTGGTACATAATGGTTACTAGACAAGCACAAACCTGAAGTATAGACCTGAAGACCTAGAGGTACACCTAGAGAGGCCCACAGAGGAGAATGGGATTGAGATCATTAGAAGTACCACTTGGTCATCACTCAAGTCAGAACTGTGATGCTCTTTAAGAAAGCACACAAAAAGATGAAAAAATTCCCACCTTTTCTCTGGCTTTATTCTGGTTTCAGATTCATTCTTTTCATGATGTTTCATTCCACTAGAATAGAAGATAAGTTCATTCTTATTTTGGCAAAAGTTCAGTACTAAAAATGGATATTTGAAAAAAAGATTTAGACATGTGACACTATGGTCAATTCCTTTTTCCTTCCTATATAAACAAATTCAACTCATACAGAAGCAAAAGAAAATATTTTAAGAGCAGATGGCTCATTTTACCTAATGCATGGTGCCACCCTCACAAGTGCTATACTGAAAAGTTTGAAAATAATTAAAAGGAAGTACATTTTAACATCAGTTTGCCTCGAGTGTGGAAAAGTTTAAGTAAAACAGTATAAGCATGGACCGTCTGAAAGAGCTGAATATTTGGACCATTTCTTGTTTCAGCAATTCTGTTGAAGGGGCTGCAACATTAACTTGTGTCCAGCCACCAGTGAACCTAACGTAAAGACAGAAGTTTATTAAGTTATTTGATCAGCAGTGTTAATTTTTGGAGTTTCACTAGAAGCAACTGAGAACAATTTTTCTCCCAGCAGCAGTAGCACACCAATTTATACCAATGAAATTCTCTCTATACAACACCTTCAATTAAGATTCTGTACCTCTTTACATAGTTCCAGGAATTTACCTCTGCTGTCAGAGGATAGATTATAATTTATTATTAATAATAATACCCAGTTGATGTCCAGTCATATTCTCATTAGGGTTTAAATATTCTGTGAAGACACTATTGAAATTAAAATTTTGCAGCAGGAGAACTGACAAGCAAGAGATAAGACACTCCATCAGGCTCCAGGTTATTATGAAACATGAGACAGAAATAAATTATCCAAAAAGACCATTGGATGTTGAAAGCTAATTAGTGAAGGCAGCATGTTTAAAGATGATGCGTTAATCTTTCAACATGCAATTAATCACAATTTACAATATAAGATTTTATTTCTAAAACTGTCTGCAAAGGAAAACTTTAGAAATATCAGCGTGTTTTTGCTTTTTGTTGACTTGCTCTCCCATTTTTCTTCATTACTTTTTGCCCCACCAGAAGCACCTGTAAGTGGAGACTTGGATATTCGCGCTGCCTTCCGCCGCACGTGAGTTTGCACAGCAGAAACCTGCCTAGATCAGGTTACACATCCATGTGGAATAAGGAGAGGGGAGTTTGGTGTGAGCTCTATAAGCAGCATACAACTGATAACATTCCTGAAAGCATTTTGATTGTATCTGTTTTCATGTTCTACACCTCCATTAGTTGAATGAAGACAATGACATTGTGAGTGTCTGTGTGAAAACTCAGGTATATGTTGTCTTAGATATTAAAGACTGGTGTTGAAAATGCCAATCTCCCTCACCTTTAATACTTTCTGAATGGATATATCTCTAAATGGAATAATGTTCCCTTCTATTAGTAAGATTCACAAAACTCGTTGGATTTTTTTTATTTTAGAAATTATTAATATGTGCTCTCTCTTTCCTCCACGTAATAATAAATAAGATTCTATTTTAGGCTTTTTATATATTTTTGAAAAGTTACTAGGCCAAGAATATTGCAACATTTATTTCTCTATAGGGCACAAATCATCTGTGGCAACTCTTTGAATATTTCTGTATAAGTCCTACTTTTATATGAGAATTTTTCTAACATTTATCACAAAGAATTAAACAAGACTAGCAGAATTTGTCTACAGTTGAGGCCATCTGTAGGTAGCTGACCAGCCTCACTGTGAAATAGTGGACACTCCATGCATAACTGCATTGTGTTATTTCACCACAGTGAAAGGAGGCTCCAAGAGTTTCTCTTCTTGTTAGCACAATTAAAAGAATTCCAAATCAGTTTGAAGGGAGTGCAGTGTGAGCAGCCTCAGGCTGTTCAGATTGTCAGTTTCTCCCTTAAGAATGAAGCCAGATTTTGAACAGAACTGTTTCAATCTGAAGCTTTGTCTTTGATACCCTCACTCAGGAGCCTAGCAGGAGGGGGGAGACGGATGACTTCAGCCTTTCTCAGGTAGTCACTGACTGTGTCAGCAGACAAATTTGTCTTACAATGAACTGTCTCTCTCTGCTTAGGAAAAGAAAAAAACAAGCCCACAGAATTAAGCTGCAGCCTTAATTCCAAATAAAACACTGTTTGTAATGTGTAGTCTCATTATAATTAATGAGATTAATACATACGAATAAGAAGTAATGTAAGACAAATAAAGAAAAATTTAAAAGATAAAACAAGAATATAAAAGGATAGATAAAAACAAATAAATAAAAAAGAATAACTTGGTAGTTCAGTGAGAGGCAGATTCATCTACAGAGAACGCATGTGTTTGGCAGGTGACATCTTCTCACCCTTGTCAGAAGAAAAAAAGTAACTTTAAATTATATGCATGTCTGCCCTCTCTGTTTTACATGTTTTCCTCTCTACAGAGCACATTTTGACTAAAATTGCTGTTGCTCACAGAAATGTACCCACACAAATGAAAATCTGTTGTTTCCTGGCACACTCCTTATCATATTATCATTGAATTTCTCCCTCTATGCCTTTTGCTCCTAATGTTTTCTACTATAGCAAAAACAGCAGTTCTGAGAGTAGATTTAACTATATGCATGTTAAAGCAATTATTAGAGTCTCTTATTCTTCAAAAAAGCTAAACCTTGATTGCCGGTCTTTCCTGAAAAATTAACTACCACTTGTGAAGTAATAAGGTGGATAGTTATTCTCCCAGCTGTGGACCTGATTTACTGAATATTTGATCACAGGAAATCCTTTCCAAATTTGGGATTATAATAGTTATTTTGATGTACATTTCATGCCTGCAAACACATAAATTCTTGTGAAAGTAAGGCCAAAACCATACTTCTCTGTTTGAGCCTAATACCCAGGAAATTATCCTTTCTGGTACTGTACTATTCTGAAAGTAATCAAAGATGTAAAAACAACATTTTCTTTAAAAAAATCTCTTCTCACAACGTATTTCAAATTACACAGACTCTAAATTGTTATTTAACCTTATATTGTCCTGCAGCATAAGAAGCTTGGCACTTGTTTCTGTTTCATTTTTTTAACAGTACTGTTAAAATGCCCATCATTTTTCTGTTGAGGCTGTTTTCTTACTTCTAAAAATTCTTGTTCCTGCAGTACTGAATTTTCCCAACACCCTGATTTACATTCTATAGACAGATTGTTTTTTTTCTGAAGCAACTAGGACCGTGTGTTGACAAAGGCAGCATTATGGTCTACAGCTACCACCAGTACAACTGGAAAGAAAAAAATTCTGCTTACAAAACAATAATTAAATGTGAGGTATTGCTTCTGGAAGAATATGAATTCTGTGAGTTGGAATCACCAGATTCTTGCACTCAGGACAACAAAGATGTTAAAGAGCAAATGGCCATTGATGATAGACTGCTGAGATGAAGAAAATACATTTGGGCTTTCTAAATCCTGTCTGAATGGAAAGCTGACCTTTTTTTAGGAATAAAATCTAAAGAAGTGATTGTAATGCCTTTATGCTGTTTTCAGAGCAGGTCGGCATTACAAATGTTCAGAAGCACAGCTAAAACCCACTGGATTCAGAACACCAAAAATAATATTGTGCATTCCATCTGAGTTCACCACATGTATCAGGCAGGACTACACATCAAAAAACTCCTGCCTGGTGCTTCTTGTTTTCACAGACCAGCTCATCACAACATTGCTTGTCATGATGCTTGTTGAACAAATGCCTATTGAGCCTCAACTCCAGCTGAAAGCCAGATCACAGAATTCCTCCTTCAGCTCTCCCAAGCACCAATGATGTGACACATTTTTTTCAGTGTAATGAATTCTAGTATCACAAAGAAAGTATCACAATTACAGCTGGGATAATACTAGGGGTAAAACCAGTGATGTTAGATTGTGAGGCATTCCACAAAAAGCCGGATTAAATACTGCCCCTACTGTAAACAATATCCACACTCCTGAAAGACAGAGGAAAGAGGGAAGCTTCTGCAACACCTCTGTGATAATGAATGCATTCCAAATCAATATGATGACCAAATTAATATCCTGTACATCTTCATGTAAAATACAATTATTTTACATATATTTTCAAACCTATATGCAAATGAATATGAACACAGAGCCTACTTAAGTCACCTTCCATGTCAATGTACATTCTAATTCATTATAAACCCATCTACTACTCCCCTACAAAAATAAGTCATCTATATAATGTTATAGCCTCACAAGCTATTCCCATTTCCTTCTGAAACTGGTTATGGCTTTCTATTCCTATACAGTACCGAGGGACATGATGACGGGGCAGAGTTTAATTTCAGCTCCCTACTGAAAAAAAGGTGAGTAAAAATCCATAGACTTTGAGAAAAAAGGCTCCTGTTGAACATTCTGAAACACCAGAACTGGAATAAGTGAAGGTTTCGTAAACTCAGAATCCTTGATGTTTTTCTAAAGCAGCTCTAAATGGAAAAAAGCATGACAGGTATTTATGGCTACTTCCTGAAATACACAGCATTTGCTGCATTTCTGCTAGGTTTATACAGGAGGAAAAAAAAAAAAAAAAGCCCTTTTCATGGGGACAAGGGGGGGAATTAAAATACCCATTTATAATGCTGCCTTATTAAGAACCAGAGAGCTGGAAGGAAAAGCTTTTTATTAGATACCTAAATGTTACTATTACACAGTTCAACTATATATTATCTATTATATAGATATTCTATGTTGCATAAATATGACAAATATTTTTTACTCTTCCAATTGTAATTCTTATTTCTTTCTGTTATTTACTTTCACTTTTTTGCTGTAATTTTTTCTCTAATTCTCATCTTTCCTTGATGTATCTGTTTCCATAACCTGTTTACTTATGCTCTTGTCTTTTTACCAAACTCTTAATCTGAATGTTTTGGATTCCACTGTTGCCAACAGAGAGTAAGCTTTCTATTTAATTGTATTATAAATGCATGGGTCAGACTGAATATGAGAACCATTTGATTTCAAATAATGCATGCATCTTTGTCTTCTTCACATGTAGAACATGAAAAAATTGCATAGTGTGAAAGAAAATTGGCTGCTAATTTCTGAGACAACTATTTTTTAAACAGTTTTAAGGTTAAAATTAAGACAATTTGATACAATCAATGTATTTCTCTGAATGTCCTTTGGCTTTTACCATCACTTTCTTTCATATAATCGCATCTAAAATTTCCTTGAATTCCAGATTTTCTTAATAACCTGCTGCTTTGTATTCCTGTTGTCATAGTATTTAGAATCAAAAAAACCATTTGCATAATACTGTTGCCTATCAAATAGGTGATGAAGTTTTGCTTGCTTCTTTCCGTTCACTGACCCTGGCCACTCACTCTGTCTTTCCAGCACCTGAAACTACTATAAAAACTTGTCACTTAGATTCATGTTTTGCAAATCTAAACTTTCTTAGTTTCAAATTTCACAATCAAGTACTTGGATGAGTGTTGTTGTGAATGTGTGTTCAGTCTCTGCCCGGGTAGAGGTATCACTATTTACAAAAAGTGTTTTATCTTCACAAAGGGTAAAGGATCATGCAGATATATGAAGCAACTTTCTACAGAAGGCACTAAAGCCACAATAGCCTCAGGTTAACTCACCCAGAGTTCAGTGGGACAAACAAGGCCACGTGCTGCACAAACCCCTGTGTTACTCTCTATGCAGGGCATCTATCTATAGGTGAATCCTGCCTTTGCAGTAACACCAAAAGCAGAACACTTCAGGGGGACAGACAGATGAGACAGAAAATACACCTACCAAACCTTCTATAGCTGACATTGATATCTAAGTTTCTTGTTTCAGCATGAACCCAAACTGTTGTAAACAGATTCTAGTTTCCATAGAAGATGTAAGGCATAAAGCAATTGCTTATCTTATTTATAAAATTTTAAATAAATGAAAACAGCATGAAAATATTTGCATAATTTCATACAGAGTCTCCAGCTCTGGAATAAGGAATTGGGAATAAGGCGTTGAGTACTCTCCTAGTGCCTTTCCCTTTTGCTCCCATCATTTGTTTTGAACATTGATCAAACTCAAAAAAGGAGTAAATATCTTCTGTATTTACAGAAATGTTAAATTAATTCATTTAACTATTCATTATTTGTTAGGCTAGAAATGTAATTTATTAAAAGAAGCTTATAAATTTCATTGCATTTTAACAGTGTTTCTGCCATTTCTTGACTTACAAATCCTTGCCTAGTGAATTTAAGAACATAAATTTACTGCTCCTAGTTGTTTTTCACAGCCACTTTAAAAGTAATTTGTGGACTCTTCAGGCTTTGCACACCTCAGGCTGAAGACCACTTATATTAATGAGAACAAATAGGCATAAAATCTCATCATGGAATTAAAGAATTCTTCATTAAAATAGAACAGGAAAAGGGATCTCATGCTGGGGAACTCTCAAGAGCTATGCAGATTCAAACAGAATCGAGAATTATTCTTTCACCATTTCTGCTTTATTACACCATTTCACAAGAGTCCCTCAATCCTCAGGTAATGATCATTGTATAATAAATAGCTTCACTATAATAAAGAGCTTCATTTAACACTGTATCTCCTATCACTGTAATTTAATTAAGTGGTGTTGACATACAGATGTCATGGGCCAAGGAGAGGTCATTGGGAAGAGGAAGGGAACAGCTGTCACAGGACTATTAAATGGGATAGTGAGCAGAGACCTTGAAGGAGGTGACAGCTGACAGGGTCCAATCAGTTGACAGTAACTGGATAGGAAGGAACCATTTCTGGGATGTACAAAACTATTTTTAACCCCTCCACATATGTTTAAAACATATCAGCTGCATATTCCATTTACAGCAGGTTCACTGAGCTGCATCTTGATGTCCTCAAGTGCATAGCTAACCTATGAGGTGACCTCTGTGAATAAGGATCCCCAGCATCAGGGAGAAGAAGAGAGGAGTGGGAGAAACCTCATGAGTCCAAGTGCTCTGTTACTTTTCATACACTGCTTTGTTCCTGTTTGGAGTGGAGGAGTACAGTTTCTCTGTGCAAACTCTGTGTCTTTCTGGGATCAAAGATAATGTTTTAACAAATGCAAAATAGTGAAAAGGAGTGCTGGGATGGGGAAAACTTTGCTCAAAGGCAAACATATCTTTTTCTTTTCATTATCAGAACTCAGTTAAACAGAAGTTAAAACCTCTAGCTTCCAGTCCCATTTTGCATGAAATTCAAAAGCCTTTTCTTTTAATTAAAAAAAAAATAGTATTTCCAAGGAAGAGACTATATTCTTTTTTATGTTCAAATTTCTTATATTGCATGCACCAGAACAGTATTGCCAGATGAAACAGTGGTCTGACACTGAGTAATGGAAAAGCTAAAGCAAAAACTAGGGAAGTCTTCTCAATAGTGAGAGATATTAGACTGTGGAACTTTAAAACTGGAAGGTTTTTCTCAATATGTACTTAAAAATAACTCTCACAAAAAATTTTTGAAATCTCCATGAATAGTCCTACCTGTAAATTTTCAGATACAGAGTGTGTATATACAGACAAGCCTATAAGTGGGCAGATAGAGAAACTACCAATATTTATGTAATGTCTTAAGGAAGATCATATTTAAATATCTTAAGTTCCTATGATGTTATATTTTTTAAGATACAGTTTTTCCACAGAAGTTTGACCATGCTAGCACAAAGAATTAAACACATCTTAGAAATATTATATGCCCTTAGTTTTATATAGTACTTAGTGTTTAATATGTATATATACATATATTTTAATTTACATGTAATTAGAAATATTTGAAAGTCACTCCCTGATATGATCAGAGAAACAAGCCCAAGAACTGCTTATGTTAAAAAGATCTTGATCTATGTGGCAAATCTGTTCAGTTTTCCTGTCTCGTGCTAAGCAAAACTAAAAACTGTTTGTAGCAGCCTCAAACTAAACAATAGGTATATAGAAGAAGAGCCTGTGGGTGATGTTGATGCAGTGTTATGGCAAAGCAAATATCCAGTGTGCTGGTCTTATCACAGGCACTCCAAACTTCAGCTCCTCCTATCAGTTCTGTGAGTGCTAGTGAGGGCTTCAGGCTTAGCGAGTGCTAAACCACTTCCAAGATATGAGATATTGCATACCAGATTTCAGCTCAATCCCACTGAGCTGAAATCCTCTTCTCTTGCTTCCTTTCTGTTCAAGAGCTACAAGGTGCTGGAAATTCCAAGCTTGGGCTGCAGTACTTTATTAAACACAGTACTCCCATTACAAGCAAGCTTTTCCTTGGCAATCAAAGGAGTACCAGAAATGTCTGGTTATATCTGCTGTCTGGACTGACTACAGTAGTACTTTTAAGTAGTAATATTTCTCACAGACTAATTGGACTGTTTTTTTCCTGCAAAAAAATGGAAATACACCCAATAAAATTCCACTTTTCTCTGCATCACCTGCTGCATAATTTGTCTCCTTGTTGGGGTTTCCTACTAAACATGGCCTCATTATAAGGGTGTGTTCTGCCGCACTGGAATCTCCTTAGTCCTGGTAAAAATCAGAAAAAACAGCCACAGGAAGTTCTTTCTCCTAAGAATTTTTTAGTAAAATATTATTTCTTCCATCATTTCTCTATTTACCAAAATGCAAATTATGACAGGCAAAAACACCCCAATAACAGGGTAGAGTTATTTGTTTCCCTGGAAGGTGATCAGCCATAAGTTGGAATAAACAGAAGTGCTTGCACTTACCATATAAATCCCACAATAGAACTGTACAAAGGGTGGGAGTGAGTTTAATTTCAATATGGATCAGCATTTCCCTTAAGCTCATTTCAGGGCATTTGCATGAATTCCTTCATCTCCCTGCTACTCAAGCACAGGCATGTTCTGCTAAGGCTGAAGATGACATTCATGGCTCTTTTGTACTAACACATGATGCCCTTTTTCTTGCCCATTGGGATGCTGCACATTTTTCCAAATGGTTCTCTGCATCGTTCTGGAGTACAGCAGCTTCCTGCGCCCTTCAAACCGGTAAGATTACGCCAATTTTTTGTTCTATTTATGATCTTTCAAGCAAAAAATATGATGGCAGATAAAAAAAGAATGCCTCTCCCAAAGCCAGACTGCCAAATTTTCCCCTAGTTTTACTAAACCAAATATTAATTCTTCCATAATCACTAGTTCTTTGGTTAAAATATAAAATAATAGTTCATTGTAAATACTGTCTTGTTTGCCACTACTCACCGGTCTCTTCATGTTTTATAGATTACTACAGACAACTATTTTCTTCACAACAGATGATAAAAGTCTTAATAATCTATGATACTTTTTAGTGAAGATAAAAAATGTCCTGAGTAGAAAAGGATATGTCTCTTATTTACATAAACCAAGTGCCTTTTTTCTAAGGTTGTTGCCAGCATATGAATTGAGTTCCTTGCTTTACCAGGTTTCATGTTTTGTGCATGGACCACAACAAGACAATAAGTTTCCTTATGTTTCCATTATCCACTATTAAAGGAAGTTAAAAGGTATTAGTTTTGGTTGCTAGAAATAAATCCTTCAGGACAGAATTCAATTTTAATAACTCTATATATAAATAAAAGTAAAACTCGTGACTGGGTTAATTTCATTATTTTACATTATAATTTGGTAAAACGTTAGACTGACAATTTTTTTTTTAAGAAATGGCTTCATCAAGGCAAGATGTCAACCCTATAGATGTGTTAAATACTCCTATAGTAGCAGTCAGAGACTCTAATCCCTTTCTGCAGGGGTGAAGGAAAATCTGAATCACAATCTGATGTTGATGTCTGGGATATCCTGAGGAAAGCTCCTCCTACGGAATACGAGAAGATTGCTTTCCAGTATGGTATCACAGATTTGCGTGGGATGCTGAAGCGCCTCAAACGCATAAAGAAAGAAGAGAAAAAAAGCACAGGTTGGTGAGATGCATTTCTTCCAAATATAGTGTTCATATCTTCTTTACAGCAGCGAGATACAAGACCATGAGAAACAGTGATTTCCTGTTCCAGTTATTACTCAGCCTTTACATATGAAATACTGATTACCAAAGACTGCAGCTCTGCCCAATACTCTGACATTCCTTGTTCTGAAATTCTGGATATCCTGGACATGCTCACTTTATCAGTTCCACAAGCTTGGCCCCTTCTACTTCCCTGAACATAAAACAACATCCCCTACTTGCCCCCCACCCCAACTAGTCAGTATGTCAGGCAACAGCGACATATTTAAAGAATTTTAATTTTTATGATACATCTGGAATTATAGAGCCTTTTTTTGTCCTGTGAAGTATTAGTAGTCTAATTGTAACTGACTTTTTAAAAAGTCTGAAACACAGAAGCCAAACAGCCATTCATCAGTACTGAGAAGACCAAATATAATTTTCCTACATGGGCAGATGTAACTCTGTTTAGGATGTGTTGCAGTACATATTCACATCTTATTTAGAATATTCTACTTTGCTTATTTTGGTTTGTAACACATGCTATTTGTCATCCTACTTTAAGGAAAAATGGCACAGGATGAAGAACAGACAGAAAGGGTAAAAATTCAAACAGGGATGCAGAAATTGGGGAACATTTGATGATGGTAAACAACATGAAAGGGAATAAAAGTTTGTTTCATAACCCAGAATGAAAAAAACAAGTATAAAAATGATAAGGTTTTTTTTTAATCATTCTCCATCATAGCATTCCTCAAGAAACTGGATCCAGCTTACCAAGTAGACAAGGGGCAAAAGATTAAATTAATGGTTGAAGTTGCCAATCCAGATGCTGATGTGAAATGGTTGAAGAACGGACAGGAGATCCAAGTGAGCGGAAGGTAAACTACAAATACAAGAAATCCATAAAGAAATGAGCTACAGCTTGGAAAAAGTGAAAAGGCTAGCTTTTCTGAGAAAGAAAGGAATAAATAGAGAGAAATAGAAGCTGAGAAAGAATCTACGTAGTGCTGTGACTCAGGGTCAGTTTGCTGTTGTTGTAACTTTTTCTTTTTTCTTCCCTCTGTTCTATATCTACATGTGACTGGATGCTTCCATCTACAAATTTAGCAAGTAAGTCTTGAGATTACATTCTGCTCTTTATGTGTATATCCAGGGTTCAACTGTACTTTCTCTGATCTGGGATATACTTCAGCATAACTTCTTTGTAAAACCAATCTCTAGTGATTTTGTGCTGAAGCCATTCTTAGTGGTAGTCCTGCTAGATCTGAGAACAGCATCCAATGCCTTTCACAGGAGTTTGTACATCTCACACGTGGAGGAATATTCCCCATTATTTCCTGTGCTAATTTTTCAAACACTGCTGCTGTTCACTGCACCAGGACAGGCCTATTCGTCTTAAGTCCTTACAAATCTTGCCACTGATGTCAGAAAAAGAGTAGGAATCTTTTTGTCTTCCAGGCAGGAGGAGAGAGAGACTGGGTCCAGAAGGGTTTTCCTCTGATAATTACATTTAGATTCTCTTTTCAGATATATTTTTGAGGCTGTTGGGAATAAGAGAATACTGACTATAAACCACTGCTCTCTGGCTGATGATGCAGCATATGAATGTGTGGTGGGGGATGAGAAGAGCTTCACAGAATTATTTGTAAAAGGTGAGCAGTGGCAACAAAAGGAAAGAAATTTCCCCTCACATTTAGCACTGAATTTCTGTCACCCTCTCTACTCTCAGATTTCTCTTACAGGAAAGGAAATTCTTAAACATATTAACAAATTCTGAGATCTATTGAAGTAGATATTTTTCTTACTGTTAAATTGAGGAAAATTTTGCCTAACAACAACCAGGAAAGCAGCACAGTGATATTATCATTAATTCTCATTTGGAAAGTTATTTACATCTCAGCAATGGGACTAGAAACTTACTTTAAAAATTTGATTCCACTCAAGATAAACATGTGCTCCAAGCACCACAAGCAGATTAAATAGTACAGAAAAGTAATGCCTCCTGTGTTAGAAATTTAGAATATATATGAAAATTCTTTAATCCTATATTTTTATTCCAATATGTGAAAAATGTCATTTGAAAATTCTGATCAGATGATCTGGCATAGTAAATTTTAAGTTCTAAGACAGAGATCATCACCATTTATTTGTCCAAGAACTCCTCCTGTGAAGTAGAGAATGGTGAAATCTACCTCTGGTCTCCATCCTTTCAGAATACTGTTTTAATAAAATTCTCTTTATTTCCAGAACCTCCAATCCTGATCACTCATCCACTGGAGGACCAGATGGTGATGGTTGGAGAGAGAGTGGAGTTTGAGTGTGAAGTGTCTGAGGAAGGAGCTACTGTGAAATGGTAAGGGAATAGAAGAAAAAAACGAAAGCAAACCAAAGCAACATGAAACCATCTTCCTCCATGGGACATACCAGGAGGTGTGGCATTAAAAGGGAGAACGCATCCTACATATATGTCAAACATTGAGGAGGATCTGAGAAGCAAAAATGTGACACAAAACCCCATATTAAGTATAGATATAGTGTCTCTAGAATTTCCTGCTCAGTTTTTACACTTCAGTAATATCTAAGTATTGCCCAGACTAATCAGGTCCATATTGTGATGAGTTTGCTGTACTTTCTGAAATCTTCTGGTCTTCTCAACTGCAGTGAGGTGTTTGGATTTCTAAAATATTTTTCTTAGGTAAAAAGTTAGTGTCTCTTGAGACACAGAGGGAACACATCTGCTATGGCAATCCAGCAAAGCCAGTCATTATGCTTAGGCAGCGAGATGGATTAAGATGACACAATTAGAGCATGGAGCCTGTTTTCTTGGGCATTCCAGCTGAGCAGAAGCTGGAAGGTGCACGCTGCTTGGGCAGGCATGACAAGCAGGGCTCATATGCCCTGTCTCAGGCACACTATTCTCACTTCATTTCTCTACCAGATGAAATTCTCTTGTGCTTGTTAACAGCTTCAGGCACATGGTTATCAAGCATTCCCACAATGCCCATTGCATTCCTGGAAAGTGCCAACTAATGATCTGCTGTCCCAAAGGAAGGAACTGAGAATTTAAATGGAGTCCAAGAGCTAGTACAGGGTGTGCATTACACTGTTAAAGCCACAAGCACAGGGACACGCATTCTATTGTTCAGGAACTGCCTTGCAGATGCCTGGTCACAAGAGATGGGGACAACCAGATCTGTCCCTCTCAGAACACAGTGCAGCTGCCACACTTTGATCCTGTGCCTTTGAACTCCCATACATCTCACAGAGCTGTTATCTGTGGGATGAGCATTTGATGTGACAAGGGCAAACCAGCAGCTGTCTCAGTCTGAAATGCAGCAAGTGGTCAGAGAAACTCATCAAATCATGCCAATGGAAAACTGAGCAGTTAGACATTCACACTGTATTTTACTGGTTTTGTTATGTGAGACTCTGTCAATGCTCTTTGGCAACGAAAGGGAACGTTTTGGACAGTGGAGAGAAGTGTCCAGGGAAAACTTGAAACAGTGTGGAGAAAGAGCTCCAGTTTTATGGCTCATTAGGGAAATGCTCACCAGTTTAAGCCAAGTAACAGGTGCTAACTCAGAGCACCTGTTATAGCTCTTACACTTCAAACCCAGGATATAAAACTACAAGCACATGAGCAAAGGCAATTATGTGATTTGCACAAGACAGACATAAGGGTGAGGCATGGCCATCAGACTAGGGCTCAGAGAATTCATTATGTGGGTCTCTTCAGAGCAATCAGAAAAGAATGTTCTCTTGATCACCAAGAAAGGTTCCACATTACAACTCTTGCAGTACAGGTTTTTTTCTAAACTTCAGATGATCTTGGAAGTAAGATAATTCTTGAAGAAAAAGGTGTAATAAAGTACATAGTTTTGATCTAATTTTTCCATCTCTGAATGCTTGATGTACCATCTTATCAGCTCCAAATCAAAACAAACCATGGTAATGTATATTTATAGCAATAAATCTGTGTGTCCCAATTATCACATAGTACCTACATAAATGACATGTCAGAAGACATTAACCAATTAATCCTTAGAATCCAAACAGGAAATAGGAAAGCATTTCCAGACAAAGAGGCATTGAGTGGTAAAGTTGAGAACAGATATTTGATCTTGCAGATGTTCAGGACTTGGAAAGACTAAACCACAACTGACCCACCTCTTACTACACCAGTTCTGCTTCAAGTATGAGGCTGGTACAATGACCTATGGTGTTCTGTAAACCAACACTCCTGTATAATGTATAATTGACTCTGTTTGATTCTATATAATGCTTCACTTACACTTTAGTACCAACAGATTCTTCTACTTTGTAGTTCCAGTTGCCAAAGAAAGGCCTGTAATATCACCTTAAAGAGGTTTTCTGCTTTTCACAGCAGCAGTGTATTATTTTAAGCTAAATGATATCTGGGAGTTATTTTTCAAGGTTTACAGTCTCTATTTCTCACTATACCCATCTGCAAACTCTCTATTCTTCCACAGGATCAGCAATGTAAAACAAACGAAAGTTAAAGATCCCTTCCTAGGGAGTTAAGACACTAACCATCACAAAAATACTATTTTCATTAGTTAGTCAAGATTTCAAGAGAACTCTTTCTTACCAATGGGTGAATATAACATTCATATATTTTTCATGAGCCATGTATCAAAATAGAGCATGGAAAAATAAATTTAAAATTTCAGCTCCAAAGGTCTAGCTGCAGAATACGTGCTTGGTTTTGCATTTAGTGACAGCAGCATGCTGAACTTTGGGATTACAGTCCATTTTCAGCAAAGGTTTCTGCACTGCATTGTAGCATTTATTCCAGAACTAGTTTGTGTGAATCACAACCCCAGCCTTAGGAGATCATCTCACATGTTGTCTCAGACTCTTGTCTGAAGAGGAATGAAGAGGAAAGAAAAGGAAACATTATGCTGACAATAAGACTAAGCTCTGTGTTTCAAGTGGTTGTAAAAGGCATCCTCTGCTTCCTCCCTTCCTAGTGCTGTTCTGTGCCCTGCAAGGGAGGCCAGTCCTTCACTAAACCAACTCTAAGTTCCAGTGAGCTCTGCTGTAACATACCTGTAGGTATTCTGAAATGCACTTGCATCAGGAACATCTAAGCCACAGGTTGTAGGATCCTTGTCTCTGCTTAAAGCTTTGATTTTGTGATTTACTTCAGCAGATTTTGACAGAGGTAAAAGGCTTTTTTACATACATCTACTCAGAAATTAAAGCTATAGTATTTTAATGAGTTCCAAGTAGATTTCAATTTGCCATTCTGTAAGCTCATCTGTTAAGCTGAATAGTCACTGAGTCACTGGTCACAAATAAGTCACAAATAAGTCACAAACAAGGGAAATGACAAAAACGTAGAAAGAATATTTTTACTCTATTAAAATCACACGTATTTTTCTATTTGTTTTTCCATGTCACTATCAAAGAGAAAATCTTTTTAATTTACAAACAGCAGCTCTATTCAAGTAACATAATAGAAATAGAGTCAAGTAATTATGAAAAATGTGGTGCTACAAAATTAGTAAATTGAAGAAATTCCAAGTATTTTCTTCTGGCCTGTTTATGTTATTTAGGATGAGGAACAGAAAACCCTTAAAACACCTTATGTATTTTTGTATGACCTTGATTAAACAGCGTGAGTCCTCCCTGCTCATTTCCCTTCATGACGACTGGAAATTACAATAATTAAATTTCCTCCCGGGCTGGATGGTGAAGCTTAATTTAGTAAAGTCTTAAGTATACTATGGCGTCCTTGAATGGAAAGAGCTACAAAATCCAAAATACATACTCATTTGAATCCATCCTAAAATTTTCTCCTTTTGCTGATGCCCACAAATCATGGATTTATAAAAATTGTATTTCACATCAGGAAAATTGTGATTTTAAGTAATATCCCACCATGTCCCATTTACTTTCTGGCTGTTTTTAAGACAGTAAATTCCCTGCTGGTGAAGTGTGTTTTCAACCCTTTTGTCTTCTACGGCATTTAACAAACTTTCATGTTTATCTATAGCATATAAATAGAAAAAAATCAAGTCATTACTTGTGGTGAATTCTCTTGAACCAGAAGTCAAATACCTAGGGAAAATGAAAGATCAAGATAGAGGCATTCTGGTTCCACTAACATTTGTGCAATGATCCCTTTTTGCTAACTTGAAATGTCACTAAGATTGGATTCACCTTGTGTCTTCCAATCCTTAGTAACAGTGAGCTGACCCTTACTGTCCTCTTCCAACCACAACAAAAATGACTCAACACTATTTGGTATTTCAGGGAAAAGGATGGAATTGAACTGACACGAGAAGAAACATTTAAATACCGATTCAAGAAAGATGGAAAAAAACAGTTTCTCATTATTAATGAGTCAACCAAGGAGGACAGTGGACACTACACCGTGAAGACCAATGGTGGGGTATCAGTCGCTGAGCTGATTGTGCAAGGTAGGCACAAGGAATATCCCAGAACCAGAGAAGCTGAAAAATGAGAACAGGCTGAAGGTAACCTTCTCCAGATAGTGCAGAGTGGCAGCATAATCCTCCTGACAGGGAAAAAGAAGATGCAATAAGGGGCACAGGGTTTGATAATAAAGGCTTCAAGGAGAAGTCAGACCTGTGTGCCGGATATAACAGATACTCTGATAACAACAGGTGCTTAGCTATCAGTCCTGTTAAAGCCCTGCATGCTGTGCATTTCCCTTCATATTTCCTCCATCCATAGGCAGCTTGCTCAGCCCTTGCCTTTTCTACTCAGTAAATTCACATCATCTACTTACAGAGCTATTCTGACTTTTGATGTGTGTATCGATTATTCTCACGATATCAGAGAAAAAGCTGGAAGTTTATCAGAGCATTGCAGACCTGACAGTGAAGGCACGGGACCAGGCAGTCTTCAAGTGTGAAGTTTCTGATGAAAACGTGAAAGGAATCTGGCTGAAAAACGGAAAGGAGGTGACCCCAGACGAAAGGATAAAGATTTCCCATATTGGCAGGTCAGTCTTGTTTCAGAAAGCAGGTACAGGCATAAGAGTTGTTATCTCAGGGAATAATACAAAGCAAGACTTTGTCCTGGCTCCAGCTAAAAAGTTTAAAAGCTTTTCATATGCAACATTTAGTGACAGACTTGTTTTGGTATGTGTGCAGTCTTTCAGAGTTGGTGCATTTTATATGTATGTTTCAATGGTATATCAGCAAAAATCTTCATTTTCATTAGGATTACATGGTGTTTTGGTATTCAAACAATCTAGAAAACACATTGTCGATAACTTTAAAACTAACAGTGGTGTTTAGATAGTACATGTGAGTAAACCCTACACAAAAATTAGCTTTTATATTAACACATACAGCTGTGTAATTCTGTGCTCAAGTCTCCTAGCAGTCCAGCTACTAATGGAAATGGAGACCAAGAAGATGCAGCTTTAAATACTAGGTGCTACTGTTTCCTGTATTCTGTTTTGGACTTAAAATAATACAGGGATGGAGAATCACTTTTTAGTTTGTTTAGTCACAGTTACTGTTTCACAATCGGATCAAATGAAACCAGTGATCA
Organism: Hylia prasina; assembly: GCA_013397195.1. Taxonomy (NCBI): domain Eukaryota; kingdom Metazoa; phylum Chordata; class Aves; order Passeriformes; family Sylviidae; genus Hylia; species Hylia prasina. Next base: position 455,258 of record VYXD01000888.1, on the reverse strand, counting down.
GCATTACAACTGCCCTTGTAATGGTAAAGGACTGGAATAGAGCAAGGAAACTGCTTCCTCTCTTCAAACAATCTACCTCGGCAAAAAAAAAAAAAATCCATTCATAGGCAACATGCTGATATGGATTGGCTTTAATACTGAAAGCAGGGCAGTCTACAGCCCTGGTGGTTGTTGACTTGTGTCATGGCAAGGGAAGAAGAAATAATAATTTCTGTTAGTATCCTATAGCCTGCACCTTCTCTCTTGTGGCAGCCCTGTTTCTCGTGGGGAGGTAAGGTAAGGGAGAGGAATATATTTGTTCATGTTTCCAGAATCCATAAGCTAACTATTGAGGATGTAACACCAGAGGACGAGGCTGATTATTCCTTCATCCCACAAGGATTTGCTTACAACCTTTCTGCCAAGCTCCAGTTTTTGGGTAAGTTCTCTTAGAATGTGTAATGGGAATTCCACAGGGATAAAATGGTGACATTAATCATGGATATACCAGGAAGGAGAATGCCAATCTCTTTTCTGGTACCTCAGTGTAGGCACATTGCTTTTCCCTGTTATTTTTCATTACCATTATCACATTGGTTTACAGAGCCTGTTTTTTAATTTATTGTATAAATCTGCAGAATAATATGCCTTATGAAGGCATATTAATCAGTTTTAAAATTACTTTGTGGGTGCAGATGCTATGTAAATTCTGTTTTCTGATCTATTTCTCCTTCCCTGTCTCCTCTTTCCCCCTCCAGAGGTCAAGATAGATTTTGTACCAAGAGAAGGTAAGAACAGCAGCCATTATTTATATGCAAGTAAGAATGCTTTCAGTAGCAAAGTAAACAGTATTTTTTTTCATCTTTAATTTAATGCATGAAGTTTTTTGTTTGTTTGTGGTTCTTTTTGGTTGTTTTTTTTCTTTCTTTCTTTCTATTCGGGTTACTCAAACTGTATTTAAAACTTATTTTCTCTACCTTTACTATAGAACCCCCTAAAATCCACCTTGACTGTCTGGGCCAATCCCCTGACACTATTGTTGTGGTAGCTGGGAACAAACTGAGATTGGATGTTCCTGTGTCGGGAGATCCAACACCCACTGTCATCTGGCAGAAAGTAAACAAGGTAATGTACAACCTGACACACTGTCTGAGGCAAGTCACAACAGCAAATTTATTTTTCCTTCTCAAATATTACTTTGGTTTGCAGTATTTCCATCTTCCTTTCAATTGTGTGTTTTTGAGCCTCAAGAAAAAAAAAATTAAATACTTGTACTGCAGCTGCTTGGGACATGGCTGGTTTTGTGATTCATCCTGAACTGTTCCTTTTTATGAACTGTTCCCTATTTTTTTTAGTCCAAAAGAAGGGGCTGACTATATATGAGTAGACATATGTCCATGCAGCTAGAAGGGTATCATACACATTTATTCTCTTCCTACCTCAGAGAAAAATAAATAAATTATGAGTCATTCCCATCACCTTCACCTGATAGAATGAACATTTTCTGGAGGTGACAGCTTCTTCTTTTAATCTTTATCAAGAATTCTACAGTTTGTGAAGAAAATGTCATTTTAGCAGATTAGTGGCATAAAACTGAAATTCATATAATAAAAATAGAGGAACCTTGCTATTTACCTTATCAAAGCAATTACAAAACATCAGAGAAAGAATTTAGAAGCTAGACTCAAAATGTTAAATGAGCTTCCTTTCTGGATATCTCAAAATATCCCCACCCCTCACCATCTGTGGGCTTTTGAGCTATAACTAGCACAAAACAGAAATATTTTGCATAACATTCTACAGCATCATTACACTTCCATATGTGTAGATACAGTAAAAATAATATTTCCAATTATGTTAATTCCCCCAATCTCCTATTTCTTCATGATTATGGTGCATTCTTGCTCAGGTTAGCATATCCAAAAGCACTCAGAACTTTTTTCTGCAGTGCAGAATTATATGGAAACAAGTTTTTTAAAAAGCCAAGAAACTGACTCTTCTATACAGAAGTTTCTCTGATAAAATGACAATTGGGTATCAGACAACCTCTATACAGTGTTACTTCTGAGGTGTGAGGTGTCAACATACGAGGAAAAGCAGCCAGTCTTGATTGAAGGTTGTGTAAAATATACTTACTAATGAAATTCTGAACAAAGAGTAGCACAGCCTCAAAAGATGTTGTTTGATGAGTGTTACAGACCTGACTGTATTTCTGAATGTTAAAATATTTGCATCAACTTCCTATCCCATTGTTACAGAGAGAAATAATCCTTATTTTTGTAGTTACACATATAGAGTAACTAGTACTAGAGGACACAGACAAGTTCACAACAACACTGCAGGAATGGCATGCTTCTTCCTTTGCTAAGCTGCAAATCAGAGTTTGCTGACTTATCCTTCCCTTAATTCACAACATCCTGATACTTTTTTTTTTTCCCATTTCTGCTTTTTACTTTGGTTTTGGTAGATTTCCTTCCCAGGTCTGCTTGCTGCCTCACTTAGCTTTTCTCACACCTCCATATTCAGCGCCCCTAACAAACTCTTCTCTGCCTTGCAGAAACAGCTTTACTGCTCCGCTCAGCCTTAGCTGACTTTCTGTGGTTTCTTTGCTTATCTAGAGAAACGACCTAGTTCGAAACGATGATTCCATGACTCCCTCAGAAAACAGCAGCGATCTAAATACTGATAATAAGGTAAGTTCCTTATGATTTATGTAACCACACAAGTGTTCATAGTGTTTTCCAGATAAAAGGTCATACTCAAAATAAAATTTAAGTCAGTAGATATTAAAAATGGTGACCTGAACAGCGCATCAGACCCACTATCCTGCCTCACAGTGGTAATTACCAGACACTGCTGGGCACAAGAGATCTGGGGAGCAACTTTAGAGTAAGAAGCTGATTGAGAAAGTCTTTTTAATTACTATCACATGGTGACTGGGTTACATGGAATCAAAGCAGTTGTTTGAAAACTCTTTTAGATTTATTTGTGGGGGGTTTTCTCCCTCAGTAACCTGTAAGCTTCAATAATAATTAGGACAACATCTTACAGGACACACAGAAAGATGACAATGGGTCAAGAGTGTGGATGGACTCTAAAGCAGTGAAACAGGACTCACTTTACAGCAACTTTCACTTTTCACATAAATTACTTCTCTCTTGATAGAGTAAAAAATATTGTACATTTATTATACAGCAATAAAGTATTCTCAGGGTTAGGACATACTCACACTAGTCACTATTTGGACATATATTCTTTCTAATGGTTTCTTTTCTAAATCTAAAGATACATAGCTACAAAGGAAGAAAGGAGTGTATTACATATGTACAACTAAATTGTGGTCACTTTGTTCAGATTTTAGCAAAAAGTAGAAAGTTTCCCCATATCACATTATTGAGTGGCAGAAATCACACTGATGTCATTAACAGTTACAAGAATCTTATTTTAATTTATACACTAACCAACTGTTATCCATGAAACTTTTCACAGTGATGTTAGCAGCTGTACCAAGTAGGAATTTCTGGAAGTACTTAGGACCTTCTTTGAAACATAACTGGGTTTGTGTAACTAATGGTGAATCTCAACAACCTGCAGACTTTCAGCCAATTTTCCCAAATGTCATTTATGTGACCCAATCAGTGTACATTTTTCTCTTCTACATACAAATAGAATTTGAAAAATTTTACAGCTTTTCAGTAATTACAATAATATTCAATGATTTGTAGTTTTTCACCAGCTTACACACAGATGATTTTATCTGTCACTTGCAATGATTTTATCTGTCACTTTCACTGCCCACAGCTCCTGTTTGAATCTGAAGGCAGAGTCCGTGTGGAGATGCATGAAGACCATTGTGTCTTCATCATTGAAGGGGCAGAAAAAGAGGATGAGGGAGTTTACAGAGTTATACTTAAGAATCCTGTTGGAGAAGATAAGGCTGATATCACAGTCAAAGTTATTGGTAAGTGAAGGAAAGAAACAACCAGAGCATGAAAGAGTTTTAAGTCTGCTGAAACTCACCCTTCTCTAAAAGTCTAAAACTCTCTCTGATACAAGTTCTGACTTTAGGTTTAGAAAAATGGGAAAGAATCATAAAGAGAGGAACATTATGAATCAGAAATTTGGCAGAAGTATTTTTTCAGAGGTGAAAAGTTAAGAGAACTCCCAGTAGTAAGCAATGTATTTCCTGTTTCAGGTGTTTCTATCATTTTATGGATGACATTCCATTCTGAAGTACATGCTTCATGCTTGTCAGAGATAAGAAAAGTTTCTAGTAATTTCGTTATGTGTTATGTTTTTAAGCAGAGATTACTTCATTCTATAAGCAGTAAATGGTTAATGGAATAAAGAAACAAAATTATGAACAGATTGACAGACGCTTTAATGAGTCACAAAAGACCTGGGAGGGATATGATTTTGAGTTAGAAAGTTTTATAAATTTTTCTTATTTAATTTGCTGATACCCTGGCACATATAACAAAAGGACAAGTTATCAGCAAATCAGAAATAATAAAAGAAAACTACTTTCACCTACAGTATAAAAATGTAGAATTTCTTGGTAAATACTAAGTTTTCTTCCATCTTTTATAAATATTAAATCAGGATATTTACTATGAATATCTCCAAAGTGACATAATATGTGAGACATGCAGTCATATTTTACAACATTTATTCTAGAGAAAATAGGAAACCCTGGAGCAAACCCTCATATTACAGAACAGAATTACCTTAATTTTTTGCAAAAATTTTATTATGTCTGGGAAGAAAAAGGGAGCTGAATAATCAATGGTATTTAAAGGAAACCAACCTAACGAAGAAGCATCAAAGAGCAGGATTCCCTTTAGACTAAGTTAATACATTCTGCTTGTGCCTACTCTTGCTGACAAAGCTGTATTACAGAATCACATAATAAATTTGGTTGGAAAAGATTTCTGATCTCATCAAGTCCAACCCCACCATGTCAACTGGATCAGGCACTGACTGCCACATCTAGTCTTTACATAAACACCTCCAGGGACGGTGACTCCCTGGGCAGCCCATTCCAAAATCAAATCACCCTTTCTGTGAAGAAGTTCTTCCTAATGTCCAGCCTAAACCTCCCTGGTGCAGCTTCAGCCTGTGTCCCCTCACCCTGTTGCTGCTTGGCTGGGAGAAGGGGCTGACCCCCACCTGGCTACACCCTCCTTTCAGGCAGCTGTAGGGAGCAATAAGGTCACCCCTGAGCCTTCTCTTCTCCAGAGTAAACAACCTCAGCTCCCTCAGCTGCTCCTCATTAGACTTGTGCTCCAGAGCCTTCACCAGCTCCATTGTTCTTCCCTGGACGTGCTCCAGCCCCTCAGTGTCCTTCTTGTAGTGAGGGGTCCAAAACTGGACACAGCACTTGAGGTGTGACCTCACCAATGCTGAGTACAAGGAGACAATCACTGCCCTGACCCTGCTGGCTATGCTTGCTGATACAGGCCAGGGTGCCATTGGCCTTCTTGGCCACCTGGACACGGCTGGATCATGTTCAGCCACTGTTGATCAGCACCCTCAGGTCCTTTTCCACTGGACCACTTTCCATTCACTACTCCTGCATCCTGTAGTGCTGGAGGAGGTTGTTGTGGCCAAAATGCAGCACCCAGCACTTGATCTTGTTGAACCTTATGCCATTGGCCCATGATCCAGCCTGTCCCGGTCCCTCAGCTGAGCCCTCCTGCCCTCCAGGAGATCAACACTCTGACCCAACTTGGTGTCATCTATGAATCTGCTAATGATAAATTCAATACCCTCATTCATTTCATCAGTAAAGATATTAAACAGCAGTGGGCCCAACATTGATTCCTGGGGGACACCAGTACATCAATACCACACAGAAAAAAAAGTGTTAAAAATATTTCATTTGCTTGCATAAAGAAATTGAAACAATAACAACTCTCATTCATTCTCACACTTTCTTCAGATGTTCCTGACCCTCCAGAAGCTCCCACAATCAGCAACATTGGAGAAGATTACTGTACTGTGCAGTGGCAACCCCCTAAATATGATGGTGGGCAACCAGTACTTGGTAAGAGTCCAAAATCATGAACTCCCCTGCAGCTTTGCATATATTTTTTGCTGCTCCTTTGAAATGGCGGAGAAGGATTCTCTGTTTAGACATAAGGAAGGCTGACCCTCAGTCAGGAGCTGCTCTGAGGAACTGAACTTTCACACCACCTGGGTTCTGCCCCTCCAGTTTTGAGGAGAGAGTGCCCCCTGCCTGTGCGATTTGAGTCAGAGAACTATTTCTGCAAAGTAAAGCACAAAAAGGTGATATGAAAAATAGGTAAAGCTAACTATTCTCATTCAGGACTGAAATTTTAAGTCAGTATACAGGCCTTTGTGCTTACCTAGGATTATCAAAACAGATCTGTGGCCACCTCAGATGACTGGTTTGGAGTCACCAACTCCAAACATCTGCAATCTCAGGCTCTCATGCAATACATGTTTTATAGCGGAAAATTATTTCATAATTCTACTTCATATAAAACAATGAGTCATAAAACAGTTTCAATCCTTTTAGTGACCTTAAAATCTATACTTAAAACTAGAGTGCAAAGCTATTATGTGATGCAGGAAATCAGCAGGCACAATCAAGATTATCACTGACACCATTTAAGTTCTGCACAGAGCATGGTGAATTTTAGATAGAAATCTCTGTGATCCTCAGAAGAAAAAAGAAAATAATTCTTGACAAATTTTAGGGGGGAAAATTCCCCTGGAGTCCATTTCTAGCAATTTGTTTAATAAAGATCTCTAGAGCTTGAGTTTCTTTAAAAAAAATACATTGAAAGCTATATGGACTCCCATGGGGATGGCAGAGCTAGAAGTGTCCAAAATTCTTTTAATCTCCTGAATAGTATCTGGAAGAGAGGAGTTTGTATTTGCTTTTGGGTGTTTGGACTTCATTCATTTCCACAAGATCTACCTCATTTAAATCAAAGAATTTAGCTGTGCAGGAATAAACAAGGTACTGCTGGGCCAGTGCTTTGTGGTTTCATCTGTTTTGACAGGAAGCAAGCAAAAAGTCAGCAGTTTAAAATTTCATGTGCAGAGATATTTACCAGTAGTTGTGTCATTACCAGAGGCAGCCCCCACCTCACTGACTATACAAAGCCTGTGATTTTGTTTTGTAGTGTTTTCAGGGCGCATATTTTGAAAAGTTCTTTGCTTCGTTTTCACTGTCAAAGGAAGGATTTTGTTAATGTTCCAGTAATGACCCTTTGCACTACCTGAGAAGGTTTCTTCAGTTAGCACAGGGCTGCAATACTGGCAGAGCTCCAATAAAACACCTGCAGCAGGGGGAGAGGAAAAGCCAGGATGCAGCACTACCCATTCAAACAGAGCTTTAAAAGCAAGTTAAAAAGGCAGGGAGGAAAAGGCATATTCATTCTTATCTGCCTTCATATTGTTACAGATGGCATTGTAGGCACTCAGATACAGTCTTTGTTAGCTATATCCAACAGATATAAAAAGGAAGTTCACACCCCATCTTCACTTCACCTTTCCTGGGGGTTTGTGTGCTTTGTGTATTACTAAAACAGTATCTTTAACTCTCTCATTTTTGGTGCATTTGGGGAAATAATCTGCTTTACCAAATGTCACCAATATGACCAGTATTGTCATTTCACCTCCTTTCTGCCTGTTTTGTTTGGGGTTTTTTTAATTGCAAACGTCTTCATTTGACACTTACAAGCTTAACACTGCTTTTCTGTAACAGCAAAAAGCCCCAGAAACTGAGTTGATGAAACTTCTCTCAGTCTCATAGACCCTGGTGAAGAGAGAAAAAAAACAGGAACATACCACAGGAACCATAGGTTCTTTGCTTACAGCATTTAATTCTGAAATCTACCGAAAAAAGCATGCCAGGAGTACATCTTTATGCATTTAAAGCAATGATACAACCTGTCAGCTTGAAGATACATCCACTGTTCCCTTCCCAGAACATTCTGCAGACTCCCATGCTCTTTTTGCATTTCAGCATTGACAGGAAAGGGTGCATGTGCCTGTGCCTACAGCATGCCAGCAAATCAAATGTGCCTGTCATTCTCCTCATCCCTGGAGACACCTTAAGTGTGACTCATACTTCCCAGGTGTACCAAAGGGACTTTTGCAAGTTTGACAGCCATGACCTTGGTGAGCAGCAGGGACTGAATCACTCCCCTGAATGGCTCAATTCTGTAAGTCCTTGCTGTGGACTTACACTACTGTAGCTGACCCCTGTTACAGACATCTGTGCAGACCTCTGCAGTCTATGGGTAGGAACACACCTATACAATACACTCAAATACATGGCATGGGTATATGGCTGTTCAGTGTATTCTCTGATTATTCGTTCTGTAGTTAAAAGATTAACAGCTTTCATAGCAAAGTTTGTTTAAAAGAAGCCTGTGTGGATCACATCTAACACAGGGAAGCAGCAGAAATTTAATACAGCTAAATGGAAAGAAACAGTTCAGTAGTCCTTTGTACCAGGTCAACTGGAAAATATCTGACATGTATGTTCCCAATGTGATACACAACCATGCTCCATATTAAGCATCAGGAATCACAGATTCCATTCCCAGTTTTGGGAAATGAGAAGTTTATCTTTTATACTGATAATCCAGCCTCACTTAGTCATTCTGGAAAACAGCATGGTGGTGTTGGAAGGGCTATGGGTGTTCTGGGTGGAGAAATGCTAGGACATGGATTCCAGGGATGCAGATGGCACCTAAAACCATACTACAGATTTGCTCTGCACTGCACCCAGCTCTCTTTGCTCTCTGTTATCTTACAGGCTCACTTTCCTTCCCAAGGAAATCAGAGCAAGAAAAATGGTGAGGGGCCATATCTCACTCAGTGTAGGGCTGAAGCAACGTGAGACCTGCATGGTCTGGGAAACATTCTGCATTTCCACCACCTTGCAAAGAACACAGAGATCTAGAATCAGTTCTTTGATAAAGCATTATTAATAATAATTTTTAAAAAAAGGAATTGTCAAACTGTTCATCCAATTAATTCTTCATGGGGGATTTAGGCTGTTAGTCAAGATTAGTGAATTGAAGTAGAATAGAAGAAAGAAATTTATTTTTTAATGCTATACCACATCTTAGACATTTCAAGGAAATTTCTCCTTCGCTTAAAAGGATTTTCTTTTTTCCTGCATGTGAGAGAACAATTTCCAGTTCTTTTACATCATAACAACTGTCCTTTCCAGGCTATATTTTAGAGAGAAAGAAGAAGAAGAGCTATCGATGGATGAGACTGAACTTTGACCTTTTAAAAGAGCTAACCTATGAAGCCAAGAGGATGATTGAAGGAGTAGTTTATGAGATGCGGATTTATGCTGTGAATTCTATTGGCATGTCCCGGCCAAGCCCTGCCTCACAGCCCTTCATGCCAATTGGTGAGTTTTGAAACTCCATGGTATTTCTAGGATAAAACCAAACCAGGACAATTTTGACCTCTTCTCTTCAACCACTCTTAAAAGAATGTGTCAGGAAAGAGGCTATCAACCATTGCTATAGTCTATATTTAATCAACCTTTTCCTTTGTAATGCTCATCTATCTCTCATTCCTCTTCCTGAAGAGCAGAGAGGTTCCAGTTTCATGAAATTGCTGATCAATTTTTAGTTGTTATAATTAGAAGTGTGAGAGTCAAGCTGGATCTGGAAAGGAGGAGAACTAATTGACAGAGATTTCCCTCAGCTTCTCCCATTCCCTCATGGGTGCAAATATCACAGTATCCCGTCCAGTGCTCCCTTAATCCTCGCCCTCTCCACAGCTAAAAGGATAGATGATTAAGAAAATATTTGAGGAATGATTTTCTATAAATAATCCTTCCCAACACAGCAGCGCAGTGTCTCCTGCAGCTCCCTGAGCAAGGAGCAAACTAAGGGAGTCCTCAGCAAGCCTGCCTGCTAACACTTTTAGGGAGAAGACCCACAAAAATACAAATAGCTGGAGATTAAAATGACTAGAGTTTCTAAATCTACAAATAACAGCGAAGGGGGACAGCCTGCTGACGGAGATAATGTAAAAGCAGATGATGCAGTGAAGGAGTCAGAAGGGAAGGCTGAACTGCAAGAAGGGTCTCTTAATTCTGGATTTCAAACACACAACGGCTGGTCTGCCACAAAAGAGGTCAAACAAGAACCATCAAGTGGAGCTGCTGAAAAAAAAGGTCCAAAGTTTTCATGGGATAGGCAGAGTTTTACTTGATTAAGGATAAAGTTCACACTTACTTCTTCAGAGAAGAGGTTTGGGGTTTTGATCGTGTACTGTGTGGTTGTGTATGCTCCCAGCTGCATTGCCTCCTGTGTGCTGTCCTTGCTACCATGTGAATATGAAAATTTTTGACAGTTACAGAAATGAAATTAGGTGATATTTTTGTTTGTTTGTTTTTACAATACCTTTGGGAACTCAGACTGATTTGAATTAGTTCCACAATTTGTGAACCTGTATTTAACTTACCTTGTAAAATCTGTTATGTATATTCAGAAGATGTTCGGTTTATAATACACTTATACACAGATCATGCCAAACATACCTTTCGTTAACACAGTTGCTTTTATGGTATGTATACTAAATTTTATGGTCTTGCACCCTAAATGTTATTTTGAAAAAATTGTTTTCTGTTTGCTTTTTGGTATCAATTATTTCACAGTAACATTTATGTGTATTTTGGATCCTCTAGTAAGGGCTTTTCTTGATTATTTTTAAATTAGTAGATAACAGTCATGCTGCAGAAGACTGAATTTACCTAGTGGCCTTTCTGAACTGTGGGTTAATAAAAAGCCATGACACACCTGTTCTGAAGAGATATGAAAAAACTGTATCTAAATCAAAATTTTTCATCCCAAAAATATTTTTCTCAAGTATGTCTCTGTTACAAATGCACAAATCAGAAGTAGTGTTTCTGTAAACATGTAGTCACAACTTTTGATCATTTTCTTCACAGTGAAGTGAAATTTAACCACTGTCAATTTGGTCCTCTGACCATGCAAATTTTGTCCAGTTACAATCAGGGTGTAAGCACAGAATATAAAAGCTACATATTTTCATTTCTAGACTTCTCTGCAGACTTACGATGACAATTTGACTCCCTTATACAAGCCGTCTTTTTTTCGATGGCTTTTATTAAATGATATAATAGGTGTTACTCTTACCACATGAGCTTCAGATTGATTTATTTTATTAATATAGACAGTGGTAAATAAATCAGTGGTTAATCACTCCTTGTATAGCCTTTGAATTCTCATAGTTGTATTGCTATTTCTCAGAATCTACTTGCCTGTATTTCCTTACAGCTCCTCCAAGTGAACCAACCCACTTTACAGTGGAAGATGTTTCTGACAGCACTGTTTCCTTGAAGTGGAGGCCCCCTGAGCGGATTGGAGCTGGGGGATTAGATGGTTACATGGTGGAATACTGCAAAGATGGATGTAAGTAAGCATGAGTACTGGGCAGCAGCAACAGAGCATTTAAAAATTGCTACAATTGCAACAACCTCACCTCAATACACTACCAACAACCTAACCATGTCCAGCATGATAAAATTTTAACTCTGATCTATGCCAACCATTACCCTACTCACTACAATGTGACTGTAAAACCATGGAAGTGACATCCATAATGTCATCTTTACAATCATCATAAGCTTTAATAAACATATGTAGTACAAAAATATCATTGCTGTTCTGTAGTCACTACTATACTTCTGTATCATTCATGAATTGCATATTTCTTAAAACAAATAAAATAACATGATTGTGACAACATCAGCCAAACTTTAAAGTAACCATTACCTTACCTCATTTAATACTTGTACTGGTAATAAAGAGTGTAACAGCACCATATATTCAAAATTCAATATTCTCATGGTACAATGTAATACATCATAAAAGTCAAACAACAAATTTAATATTGATATTTTCTCTCATGGTAGGCTCAATTGCCAAATAATCTAAACCAGGGGGTTTACAGGGCATAATTTATGCAGAAATAATTTACAGTCTTTAATGAGACATCACTATAGAATTACCAGAATCTCTATGTCATTGTCATAGACACTGATTTTATCAGTCACATTTCCATGCTTTATAATAGGGAAGCACCAAAAATTCTGTTCTACTGTGTCAACTGAGAATTAAACAGTAAATTCCAACAGTTATGTGCTCTGTTATTGTTTTCAGCTTATGTAGCTCTCACTGATCTGTTCGGACAGTCACAGAAGGTATACTTACTCCAGGAAAAAAAATTAAATTAAGGCTTCACTTCCTTGCTAAACCAACTTCCAATATTCTCCCCCTTCCCATGCAGTAAAAATAAATGTCAAGAAGTCCCATAGCTCTAAGCTCTATAAAACAAAATGCCAAAGGAACAACCCAAAGATGATTCCCATATCCTTAACTATTTTAAATAACAAAGTGTAGAGATTGCTTAAACACATCTCCTTGATCCAGAGGTCTTCCAACTTATTTTATTGCCTTTTAAGTGTGGTGTTGTAACTTGAATTCATTTTATCCTAATAGAAATCTACCTTCAATTGCAAACAAGGCACCAGTTTGGAAAAATAATGTATTCTTGCAATATGCAAATACTGTACTTGTAGCTACAGAATGGATTCCTGCTCTTCCTGGGCTCACTGAGCGCACGTCTGCCCTGATTAAAGATCTGGTCACGGGGGACAAACTTTATTTCCGTATCAAGGCTGTAAACCTGGCTGGTGAGAGTGGAGCAGCAACAATAAAAGAGCCTGTTACTGTTCAAGAGATCCTGCGTGAGTATCTATACTGAACAAATTTATTCATTTATTTCCTCTGGCCAAAATTCTGTCTTTCTCTGAGAATAACACACAAACTGCTCTTCCACTCTGATTAGGTGCCCAGTGTCTTCTGAGAACATCTCTACAGCACCCAGGTCTTATATTTGAAAAGCATAGCTCTTAAAATAAAATTCCAGTTCTTAATTTCAAAATATGGACATTTCACCTCTTGCAATGGCACTGTCAGCATTTAAGAAACATTTATTTAATATTTACCGCTCTGCTTGAAAAGCTGCTATACTACTGCAAAATGACTGTTGACTGTGGCAAGAGATCTATTTACTTCATTGTCACAGATTATTAATTACCACCCTGTGTATCACCCAACAGCTGTAGACTAAAATTCATTTGACTGGAGTCCAAAAGACATCAAGAGCTGCTAATAGTGGATTCCTCCTTGGCTCACATGAAGTGTCTGCCAGAGTCTCACTGGCAGTAAATTGAGCCAATGTAAATAAAACAAAGTTTTAATGCATCTCATTACCAAATGGTCATGAAGACAGATACTCCAACTGTATGTTAAGAAATTCCTTCTGTAATGACAGGGAAGAGAATAAGGATAAAAGGAGAGCCTAGAAAGCTTTCCAGTGAGGTAGAGGAAAGCAGAGACTAGAAGAAAAAAACATGCAATAAAGTCCTTTTTTGTTAATGAAAAGTAAGGTGCTACAAAGACATTCCACTACATCCATCTTAAAGAAAGAACTGTAACAGAATGACTGTAGTAAGATAAAGAATTCATCAGTTGCTGTCCTTTTGAGTATGTCCATAAATACCTCCAAGTGGCAATTTACAAGGTGCTTCAGTATCAATATAGCAATAGATAATCACAATCCACAATCACTCTTTTACTCCAATACATCCCTTGTCTCATCCTTTCTACTGAACTGAACAATTTCTCCAAAGAAACAAAGTCCATAGAGAAGACTCACATCCAACAGAAGTCACCCAAATTTGGCATTTCAGATGGGACACATTTTCACAAATGCTGCTGTCACTGAAAATATGCTCAGATGTAAATATATAACTGAGACTTAATATTAACTTTTTATCCAGTAGACAAATACATTTGAAACTACTGAGAGACTGAGCTACTCCCTAAAATACAAACCGTGTTTCCACAATTTTCTCATGCTTACAATTATCCATTGCCTTATTTTTGCTATAAGTAATGTTGCATATTATCAAAAAGTTTTGTATTTAGTGTACTAATGCTTAACTGCAGAGCGTCCCAAATTCTGGCTGCCACGCCACCTCAGACAGACTCTGGTGAAGAAAGTGGGTGAGACAATCAATATTGTGATCCCTTTTCAGGTATGTATCAGCTTCTATTCATGATTATTTATGATTACTTACATAAAGTAGTTTCCCTAAAGTAAGTTCCCATTCCTTCACTGCTTAAGCAGAATTACTTAAGTATGGCTGATGATTCATTAAACCCTCTCAAACATTTGAGAAGGGGAGGGAATCACTCTTTTTTTCAGACTTTTTTTTTACAGTCAGAGTTTCTTCTTTAATCCCACCTTTTGGGGAAGAAGGAAAAAAGTGGTGTGTGTGCAAGTCCATTCTTGCTTACTGGGCACAGAAGGCACCTTTAGAGAGTAGTGGGCAAAAGTGTAAGAATCCAACTAATTACTCTTCTGGAAACAAGGTCTAGGATGTCACTGAACAACTTCTTTGGCAAAAGTGTGTATGTTAATTTCTGAAAGGCTGACTGCAAAAATCAGAGTTTGCACTTAAACAGAAGACCCCAGTTAGCCCTGGGATGCACAACCTGAGTGTGTGTACAAAGACCCACTTGGGACCTACTTTCCATGAGCTGAAGGTATAAAAACAGAGTATGATGAGGATTATCAAGAGTGCATATATGTAACTACACTTCACTAAAGTCACACACAAAATTGCTAAAATGTACACAAAAACTGATCTGACCTGTTACCTCATCTTGGCATTTTCTAGAGCTGTACGGACAACTATCTGACTGTTTCTAAAAGCCCACATGCCTTTTTTCAGATGCAAGACTATAACATCAATAGAGTGCAAGAATTAGTGTGTGTAAGAAAATGGTTTTCTAAGAGACAAATAACAAAAGATATTGTAAATTCCAGACTCTGGCTCTGACAGAGATACCCTCAGTAACAACAGATATATCACCCAATCAAGTCCTCAGTTAAAATTTCAAGACACTGAAATTTCTCTACAGTCCGGGATTGACATTTATAGAAATGCAATCCTGTTATTAATAAAGACCTTTGAAATTCTCATATAAAAGATGCTGGAGATATACAAAAGATTTTTTTCCACAAGGGAGACATGCATCACCTGTATTCTTTTGTTTGAGCAACACCAGCAAGAAAATAAAAATTATTAGAGAAATATCTATTTAAGCTTAAAGGTACATGTCTTTTTGCCCTGGTTACTGGATTACATGGAAAGTAAACTTTTTCACAAAGATACATCTGATTAGAACACAATTGCAAGCCCTTGGATGGAATAACTTCCTTGAATGCTTGAATTATTTCAGCATAATCACAAGCCTATTTTTTTTCTTTCACATTTCTTGTCTCCAAAATTGTTCAAATTACTTTTTCACTGATGCCTAGCCACACACAAAATTCAAGATTTGTACATCTGCTATTTCTGAGTTACATAATTTAAAAAAAAAAA
>VYXD01000888.1:389123-439758 GCA_013397195.1 Hylia prasina | reverse complement strand
AAAAACAAAAAAACAGACATTTTTCCTTCTTTGATGTCCAAGTTGAAGAAAAATTGCACTAATTTGACAAGCTGTCCCATAAGAAGGGGAATAAAGTTTGGCATTTTAGAGATTTGTATCTTACGTCCCCCTGCACTGTTTTTGACTGGACAGAGTTATTTTTTTTCATGGAAGCTACGATGGGGTCATGTTTTGAATTAGTGCTGGAAGGAGTACTGAAAATTTCAGGGTATTTCAAGCAGTGCATACACAGAGTCAAGGCCTCTTCTGCTCCCCACAAGACTCTGCCAGGAAAGGAGGAGCTAAACCGTGACACCCCCAGAGCACCACCCCTTCCCAGCATATCCAGCCACCTCCTCTGCTGAGAGCAGCCTCACTGCAATATTCCCAGAGATTTGCCAGTTCTTTGCCCTCCTCCCCTGACTGGCATGTCCTCAGCTCCCTGGCCAGGGAAAATGCATGTACCAGCTAATCCAGAGCTTCACTTAGTCCTGCCTCATCATTCAGCTGTTGCCAAACAAAATAGTTAAAAGACCAAGCTTTCCCCAACTTTCCCTCAGTGGGGACACTAACTGAGGTTTCGGCATTTCAGTCTGTCATCAATTTTTCACAGAACTGTATTCAGCTAATTTTAGAGATTTCGAGTGCTCTGTCAAATTTGGCCAAATTGAACCAAGTGATTGAAAAGTTATTTGAGTAGCTGACTGACAAATCATGTACTGGTATAAGCTCTTGTCTCCTAAAATATAAGGCTAACAAAAAATGCTAAAATCTATCCATTAACACCAGATTTTACTCTGAGAACAAAGCCAGAAGACTTTAATTCAAGAAGTATTTTTGTGAGTGAATTAAATTTGTCATAATGTTGACTTGCAGCTTTCACAGTATGAAGAGTTTAGAATATGTAATACTGATGACCTTTTAAAAAAAGCAAATAAAAAAGAACTTTTCCCTTTAGAGTTTGAAAAATTTTAAGTCACTGGCCATTTCTATGGCAGAAGAAGACTGTAAGTAGATACAGTACCTAGTGAAGGTGGAAATCAGTGCTTCTACTATTTGCAGTCTCTGTGCAACCTTTCCAGTGACCTCTGTGGTCGCTACAGTGAAATTCTGTGAAATACATTGTCAAGGTATCCTGGGTTTAATGCTACTGGCAGACCTATTTAAATCTTTAGATCAAAATGTCCCAAAAAGAAAGTAAAACATTGTTACTAACCTTATTTCTGTTGAGTGCATTAAGCAGGTGGAACATTCTGGTGAAAGGAAAAGAATCAACTGGTTCTTG
This sequence comes from Hylia prasina, assembly GCA_013397195.1. Taxonomy (NCBI): domain Eukaryota; kingdom Metazoa; phylum Chordata; class Aves; order Passeriformes; family Sylviidae; genus Hylia; species Hylia prasina. The sequence goes on along the minus strand of VYXD01000888.1, from coordinate 438,473 downwards.
CTTCAAAATTAACTCCGTGGCACATGATTGGAGGGGTATTATGTGCTATTAGTGGATAAAATTCACAGTAGTACTGAGCAGTCTTTTTCTCCATCATATATGTGTGAATATAAACATCTAAGAGCATTTAAATTCATTCTTCCCTGGCTGTGAAATCCCTGAAGTTTCTCTGGTGCTATTTAGCCACTCTGTCACTCACTGTTCCCTCTCGGATTATCTATTACACATTGCAGAAATCCAATCCTCTGACATATGTATTAGGAGCATGCTTTCTATCTGTTTATGCTTTTCACAGTCTATAAATACAAGAGTATATGAAAACCAACACTTTGAGCACTTGCAATCTTTCACTGGCACTCACAGCACTTCAAAAAAGGAGGAGCTGTGAGTGAATGTATCTGATCAACCACACTAGAACACCCGCAGCAACAATCTTGTAGTCAGTCTGAAAACCTGCCAAGTATTTGTCTTGACAAAGTAGAAATTTAAATAAATGCCCATAGAACTATACTATTTAGTCAGATTATTTTTATTTTGAAAGAATTCCCTAGCCAAATTTTTCAAGGAGGATCTTCATATCACTTTAAAATACACACATATATGGGAAGTAAAATAGAGTCAGTTCTTGGCCTGTTCCCAATTATAAGGCAAAAATATGGAAAATAAAACACAAAATAACCCAAACTCTTTCACTTGTTCCAGAATTTCTACTATACATTCCAGCTGAAGAGATGAAGCCATTTCTTGCTCTAATAGGTTTTTGTGAGGGTTCTATGAAATGAGACCAGAGTACTGGTACACTAGAACAGGATAAAACAATCTTGTATCTATTATTTCAGAGCTGCAGGCCTGAGGTGCTCTTAACTGTGCTCCTTGGCAGAAAGCTGTAAGAAAATAATTTACCAGAGAGAGAAAATGGAAGATCTAAAACTATTGCTCATTCAAGGTGTGTTTCAGCCCTGATGTAAAATAAACTACAACACATCTGATGAGTTAAAGAAAAGAGCATCAATGACCAAATAGCAATTTCTAAGTGTTTTAGACAATTTTGGACAGATCTTGGCCTGGCTCTTATAAAAAGTGAAGTTTTTTCCTAATACCACTAAAAAAAATAATGATGGTACAGAGACCATCTGAGCAAATATCAGACAAACCTGAAATAAAGGTGTAGCAGTGCACAAAGATTCATTATTATTCTGTCTACCTTTAGGCACCAAAAACCAAGAGTCTGAGTATCTCCCTCTGTAGGCTAAGGGAAGAGATACAGTCTTTCAGAGTATATTCCAGACACTCAGTGGATTGAGGAAAACTTCCAGAGCTTTCTCTGCTATTTACTGGAGGCAGAGTGTCCCAATTTCAGTGCCTTAAGCTTCAGTTCCAGGGCAGCCTGAGAAGAGATGACTGCTGGCTGGCAAGGTCCTGCTTTCTCTCCCACCCATTTGAATTACTCCAGGCCTGTGCTGCACTGTTTCACCTTGGTAACCTGACAGAAACTTAGAATCCCCACTGAGTTATTTTCTGTTGGATTAACTATTAATACAATTAAATTATCATTTACAATTATTTAATTAACAAATATGTTACGGCCATTTTCTGTTTTCTTGGGATTCCTTGTTTGGAGTTGTACTGTGGAAGTATTACTTCAATAACTTTTGAAGAATTAAATAGTACTTACCATTTTTCCTGGAAATGGCTGGATGAGAGTGATGCACACCACTGATATCTCACTGATTCCACAATGCCATCTTCCATGGCTGTAGCAACACTGACAGCTTAGGTTGACAGCCACCAAAACAATTTTGCACTGCAGCTCCAATACAGTAAATTTCACATCCCAAGACTGCAAGATGACAATAGTTTTTCAAAAGATCTTAAAAATGCCTGGGGACAGAGCATCAAGTGTTTTAAGAAAGGGAGGAGGAGAGCTGAGCTAATCAGAAAAACTCAGATAACCTGTTGGCTTCACTGGTGCCTGGGAAAGAGTACCAGACAAGCACTAGTATTTCTAGATTTGTTCTCAATATCATTTCAGTCTCTAACTAAATGGCACCCTCAGAGCATGGTGCCACCAAACCACACAGATGGTAGCAAATATTTGTCTGGAAGAAATGAGAAATTGTAAAGTATTTATAGAGTTTACTACCTCAGCTATGTGTATTATATGAAGCTTTCTAGATTTATAGATCACTAAGAGAAAAATGGAAATACTAAAGCCTTAATTTTTTTTTTCCTCTGTTTAGGGTAAACCAAGACCCAAAATCACTTGGCTGAAAAATGGTCAAGCTCTAGATTCCAAAGATGTGGGCATTCGGAACAGCAGCACGGACACAATCCTTTTCATCAGAAAGGCAGAGCTTCATCACTCAGGGGCATATGAAGTCACTCTTCAGATAGAAAACATGTCTGATAAAGCTGCAATAACAATACAAATCATAGGTAAGACCCTGACAACATCAGAATGAGGGAGATCATGAAGAAAAAAAAAAAAAAAAAAAAAAAGGAGGGAAAAAAAAAAAAAAAAAAAAAAAAAAAAAAAAAAAAGTGGCCAGACTGAGGCAACCCAAAGATCCAACTACCTCAGAACCTCTTCTCTTTCAATGGTTGGTTGCAGATGGTAGGACAAAACTCAGAGCAGAGCTAGCATGTGACCTTGTTTTGCTACCACATTTTCCCACCTTGAAATTATCTGTGTCCCAGAGACCTTCAGAGGGTAAGGGATATTCTTTGTGTTCTATAGTTCTTTAGTGGTCATTTTCTTGCCTAATTTTATCCAGTCTGTATTTTAATCCAGGTCTAGTTTGAGAATCTAAACATCCTTTTATAAAGAATTTAATTTTAAGTACATATATACCTATTTGTTTTGATTTGAGTCTGTCTCCTGACAATCTCATTTGATGTCCATACAGTTTTGTATCAGAAAAAATCATGAACAGCTTTGCCATGTTACTCATGATTTTATAGCCTTCAGACACAGCCTCAGTTAGCTTCCTCAAATTTTACTCTCTTCATTTTGATTATTTTCAAACAGATGCCATTCCATATCTTTGATCATCCTTATCAATCTCCTTTCTCTCTTTGAGAGAGATAAAATTTGAGAGTTCTGGTGTTCTTAGGCATAGGCATATTGTACTCAAGGAAGGAAATATGAATCTTGGAATGGATGTACTCCTACATGTTTTTTTTTTCATTAGATAAGGATAGGGAAGATAAAATCATTGGTGTAATATACCTGTACAGTTCCAAAAATTAGAAGGCACAGTCCTGTGAATTTGGAAAATTCCCATTTAATGCTTTACTCTGTTAAGAGTGTCTAGCTAGTCTCAGGGTTATTCTCTATTATACAGTTTCCAGTCTCTTTTCTAATATCATTTTAAAGGAATGTGTTGCCAAAGTTTCCATAACTTCTGTTGGGATTATGTGAGAGAGATTCTGAAATCTTGCCTATTAAGATTTCATTAATGTTCAGGCAGAGCTTTTCTATTTCTCCTCATGACTGCTGTTTCTAATATTCTTGATAACTGTTTTTATTTCTCTTTCCCCACACTTTCACTGTTATCCCAAATTTCTTCCAGTGTATCAATACATTTTTAGATATGTGTTTTGGCTCAACTCCTAATGCTTTGGAATTAAAAATGCTGACTCTGTTCTGCTTAAAGTTTTATTAATTATGTTGGCAGAATGGGTATGCAATGGTGCCAACAGCAAACAAGAATGACATAAAAAATTGGAGCAAATATGTCTTGATACCAGCAGCTGCTTCTGCTCAAGAGGATGGCTGTAGTTTGCAAGAGCAAAATAAGTAAATGGCAGCTAAAACAAAATGACCCCAAGAGTGCCCAGAGAAAGTGTGGATGCCCCATCCCTGGTGGTGTTCAAGGCCAGGCTGGATGGGGCTCTGAGCAATCTGGTCTGCTGAAAGGTGTCCCTGCCCATGGCAGGGGGTTGGAACTGAAAGATATTTGACCTCTCTTCCAACCCAAGCCATTCTATAACACAGGTAAAGGGCAGTGGTGCACCCTACACTCTAAATTATCTTTTTAAAACTGACTAGTGACTCTTGATTCTGGCCATTGCTCTTAGGCCTTAGCACCAAGTATCTTATGTCTATTGTTTGATACTGTAGAAAGTCACAAAACCACATCTACCTACCATTGTCAGAGAGTTAGACAGACAATAAATGTTTGAAACAAAGAACCAATCCTATCACACAGGTAAGAGTTGGAGGACAGGCATTAACTTTATACTTCTTGGGCATTTTGGTCAAACAAATGGGAATATGTATGTTTCATTTAATTCATGACCAAGAAGAGAAAGGGCTTGTAGCATATGCAGATACTTTGGCAAGCAAGGCATCTACTCTGATTCTTGATTCTGTTATTCTCTCATCACAACTTCCTCTTCTCAATTCTGTCAACTGCACTTTTTGTTCCCCAGGTTTTATATTCTCTTGGCAGGACAGAAATATGGGTGTTTCAGGCACTCTTCCTACATTCCTAGTGGTGCTTTAGTTGCTGTAGAACAGCAGGCTGAAAACTCAGCCTGGCCTTCAGAGACACAACAAGTCAATCATTTGAGGTGTCTTTTCATCAGCTAACTTCCCTTGGCAAAGGTCTCCTTGAAGAAGAAGTAATGCTTGTGGCTTCAGCCCTTATCTTTTCTGGGGTAAGGCAAGAGTGCAGGTGGCCAAAAGCTCTGCTGCTCTGATAAGTCAGGTCAGCTCCAAACAAGAGGAAACAACTCTGTTACTGCTATCACCTTCCCTTCCCTTGTTGCCAAAACAATTGCTGCCATTTACTCTATAGATAAAAAAAATATGCATTTTTTCTATGGGAATACAGTATTTATTATATACTTTTATAAAGTTCTTAGATAATGAAAATCTCTCCAATCTCTGGAGAATAACGTTCCCTCAACTTCTTTCACCCTCTACATGAATCAATAAATTATGTCTTTCATCGTGACTTCTGTTGACTGAAGCAAACCTCAGTTCTATACTTTATTATTTTAACTGGAATTAATTATATTTTTCATTATGTATTATTTGAAAATATAAATTATAATTAATCTTTAAAAGATAATTCACACTTTATCTCTTCTTCCCATTGCATAAATTTCATTAGTTTGCAAAACACAGCTGAGCTTGTGCTGAGGGTAACACAGAATACTTCCTCAGAATATAAATCCCCACTCTGACACAGTGCCTACAAAGGAAAATTATTTGGATCAAAAGCTTCACTAAGTTTAACTTTTCCCATCCTCCATTCACAAGCTAGAGAGGTACTGGTTATTACTGAGAAAGAAATATTCTACCATTCTACAAAGAAATTTTGAATAGATATTCTTGCAGATTACATTATCCCACTGAACCGCAAAGATTAGGAATATAAAAACCCATGTAGCAAATTTATCCATCTCTGCCTTTTTCAAGGTTGTTCTTCACACATATGCAAACAGGTATGTAGTATGAGCAATTCTTCTTGTAAATCAGAATAGATAAATTGATTTCTTTATAATGAAGATACACATATGCACATCTAACAAAACAAATTTTTTTTCTTTTAAGTTGTGATTCAAATTAACAACAAATTCATTGCCACATCCCCATAAGCAATGTTGTTCATTTGACAATATATTGCCATTCCCTACTTCAGAAACAGAGAAGAAAATGTAAGACTTTACCTGGTTAGTGGCTGCTGAGAAACACAGAAGATGGCAGGTGTTTCTCTGAAATGTTAGTGCAAGATAGGCAGAAAGAGGATGATAAACGGAATGAGAGCCATGCATTCCATATCCCTTATCAGACATCATGCAGTGTTCTAGCTGGCACCACTTTGAAGGAGGACAGTAGGGATCAAACTAATTATAAAGCAGTTTTCAATTCCAAAGTTTGTCAGTGAAAACAGAATTAGCACATTATGCTTTGATGCAGAAAGTCACAGTTCCCCTAGTAACAAAAGCTGATTTATTACTGGTTTCCATATCCTTCTTTAAGGAATTAAATTACAAGCCACCTATAATGCATTCCTCTGTGCTTTGCTCATCTCAAACCTACATCCATCAGATTCTTACCATTTTCTTAATTTTTTCCAGCTTAGCTGCAAAATGGGGAGAGAGTTTCCCTTCAGGTGTCTAGAGTGGTCTTCAACCATTTTTCACTCAATACCAAGATCAACTACCCAGCTGTCCCCAGCAGGCCCCATAACTGGGTGCAACAATCTAACATCAAAAAGGTGAACTGGTGTCCTCAGATTAAAAAAGACCAACATTATTTAATAAATTTAATCTAAATCTTAAAGCATTCGACTAAACAACATGGCATAAATAAGAATGATCCTCAAAAAGAAAATTATTATAATTTCATACTATGTTGTTTTTCTCTATATTTCCATGTATGTTAAAAAAGACAGAGATTTCTCTATCTCTTTGAGAGTTTGTTCTTTTTCACGTTCTTACAGAGAAATCACCCAATGGCCAAGCTAACAAGCACCGAGCCAAGAGGGAAAAGGTGTATTCCCAAATGTCTGGCCTTTCTCAGCTGGAAGGCACATACCCCATTGCACTGGTTGTTATAGCAATGTAGATAAATTGTAGACCAATGTAGGCCAAGAAATTGCACTGAGATAACAAAGCAAGTAATAAAACTGCAGTTAAAGAGTTAATTATATCCATCCAAACAACACAAACTTCTTATCACGTTTTAAAGAAGAATTTGTCTGGTTCCCATGTTACTAATTCTAGAGTGTTGTCTATTTCTCAGTGGCATTCAGGCCTCTCAGAAGACTAATAAGAGGGTATTTGAAAATTTCCCAACTTTCTTGTTTACAGTTTTAACTTCACATAAATGATGTGTATTGCTATGGAATGTTATCGATTGCTATCAGGTTCAATTTTTTTTTTTCCCCTGCATGGAGAAATGACAAAACTCCTGGATCTTGAACTAAAAGAGAACATGTTTTCTTATGTCTCCTCTGCAGACAAGCCTGGTCCTCCTCAGAATATAAAGCTTGTGGATGTTTGGGGATTTAATGCAGCCCTGGAGTGGACACCTCCCCAAGATGATGGCAATGCTCAGATCTTAGGCTACACAGTCCAGAAAGCTGACAAAAAAACAATGGTAAGAACTTGTTCTGGGTCCGTGGCTTTGTAAGGAGTGAAACCAGCACCTGCTCTGGGAACACAGAGACTTGAGGGAAATGACTGAATTCATGACACTCATTTGTGTGTCCAAGGTGTCCTATGGCACCTCAGAGGCAATTAAACATTGAAAAATAGAATCTAAAAACTCCCCAAAAGGTGAAAGATTAAATTAAATGCTCAGTAGAAAATGGAAGAGAGACCAAGCCTGTGCAGTCTCTGGTGGTGACTGCACAGACAGCTCTTCTTAGAAGGTGGAATTATATTTTTTATTTGGAATTATGTTTTTCATGAATGCAGCAAAAAATTGAAGGGGAGGGAGGAAGAGATAGACTTGAAGTGAGATGCTAGGCATACCAGGATATATACTGGAACAGGTATGTATGCCAGTCAAACTGGAAAATATCTTTCTCATGGAGGACCCCATTAATAGTCACATTCTGAGTACACATCTTGTACCAGATTCCCCAGATATGAGTATGGCTAAAATGTGGTTGAGAGTTGAGGGATTTTTCTTCTCAAAATAGAAGTATTCATATGTCTATGACATATGACTGCCAGAATATAAAAGTAAGAAAATAGATCAGCTGATCTTCACAGGAAGCAACATAATATTCATTTCACAGGTTAAACACCTGTCTGCCTGTATTTTCCTCATAGCAAGAAAATTCTCTCCACACCAAAAGTAGCACCGTGTCTGACCTCTCATAACATCTTTCTAAACAGTACAGTCTTGTTACAGGAATGGTACACTGTTTTTGACCACTATCGTCGCACAAACTGCATAGTGTCAGAACTGATTATGGGAAATGAGTATTTTTTCCGAGTCTTCAGTGAAAATTTGTGTGGACTGAGTGAAACTGCTGCAACCACCAAAAATCCTGCCTACATCCAAAAAACAGGTAACATATTCTTCAAAGCAAAGATCATAAAAGCCACTAAGTACCAGAAGTAATACACTGGCAAATGGAAAACGCAGTTTTACTAGCTGCACCGCTAAAGATATTTTCATCATTTAGTAATTAGCGCTTATAAAGAATTTTAGCATCAAGAGCCCTTATCTGGGCAGATCTCCTGGACTAATACAAATATCAGTTAAAAATATTTAATCACACAGTCTTCCTAAACTATATTAAGTAATAGAGCTGGGGATTATATTTATATTTTGGGGTTAAAAGTTGAAGATGTCTGTGGTGAAGACTCCCTGAACACATGGCTATCATATTTTTAACAGAAGCTGAAAACCCATGATTGCCTGGACCTTTTATCTTAACTAACACATTAAACACGAGATGTGTTTTGGAATGAAATGTATTTAAAGACTTTTTATATCACAAATGCCAAAAGCTTTGAAGCTTCTTAAAATCATACAGAATAAATTGACAGATAGGCTGTACCCAAGTCAGCGGAACTGACAACACGGTTCTTCCTATTTTGTCTGTTTGAATTGCAGGCACCACTTACAAACCCCCTTGTTACAAAGAGCACGACTTCTCGGAAGCTCCGAAATTCACCCACCCTTTGGTGAACCGCTCTGTGATCGCGGGATACAACACCACCCTGAGCTGCGCTGTCAGAGGAATCCCCAAGGTACACATCGCCACTCTCACTGGGATTGCAGCAACAAGCCAAGAATCCTGTCAGTTCAGGGTGGCTGAGTGTGGTGTGGCTGTCCCAAGGAGAAGCAGAGGGGACCCCTCACGTCCCACCTCACACCCGAGGCTGTGGCAGAAAGGGGGGCGAGTGTTTTCGGGGTCTGTGCACAACCGGGGGGCAACACAGTGAAGGAGGCAGAGGAAGGGACACTCACTGCCTGTGGTGACAGCACACCACTGGAAATGCACCACGTCTGCACAAAACCAGAAGGCAAACAACAACAAAATTATCTGCTCACAATCTATACTTTGCTCTCTTCAGAACTGAAGAAAACAGCAGCTAAATGTCACCTACTCTTCCATTAACCAAATGATACAGAGGAACAGCAGTTTTTCTGTTACACCAAAGCATCCACATAAGTTTTTGACAGTCTGAGCTATTTTGCAAAACTAACTAGTATAAGGCCTGGTGTCATGTGAAGATTTTTTGTGAGGGTTTTGTTAGTTTGGTTTTTTAATCTCACAGGAATATTTTCTCATTCTAAATATATTTAATAAAGTCCCATCAAAGAGTACATAAAGATGTACTATTTTGCTAATCAGGAACAGGCAGTAAAAATTGAATCAGCTAGGAGCTAAATTTAGACTTCTCTAGAAAAAGGAAATAAGATTTTTGTCTGCAGTGAAGGAATTTACCATATTATGAGATAATCTTGTCATGAATTTAAATTAGTACAATCCATTCATGTCTGGCTGCTTATTTTCAGCTTCTTTCACTACCTCATACCTGTGCAAGGATCTGATTGCTACAGAGAAGAATATGTAACAATCACTCAGAGTCCAAATTTTTTTTTAAAAAAAAGTCATTTGTTGCAGTTTGTTGGATGACGAAGGAGCTCTGGACAAAACTCAAGAGTGAAAAGGAAGCATATCAGCATATCCATGTAAACAGCTTCAGAAAAACAAGAACATTACAGAATAAACACCAGCAGCTGTAGGCAAAATCCATCCTCCAGTAGCTGCCTCAGCTTAGAAATGACAGAATGCTATTGACAATATTCCCTCTTGGTTAACCGACATTTTTGTGCATCTGCATCCACTACATTCTGTTTCCATGGTTTTAAGAAGATTCTTAAAAAACCTTCTCAATTTTACGGCTGTTATTATACAGTAATGGCAGGCTCTGGAATGCAGGCATGCTAGCTCCTCCTTCAGATTAGCCTGAAGGATCCAAGTAGTCCTCAGCCTTCAGTACACCTCATACTCTTAAAGCAGCTTTTCCAGATATGTTTTTGTACTTCCATTGCCCAAGTTAACCTTGATAAGATGTTTCAGTACCTGCAGCAGTACTCTGCAAAAGCTCTCATTACCTTTCTTGTGTGGATGAAAGTTTCCAGTTCTTAATAATTGTAGATTCTCAAGCACACCTCAGGATGATCTGTATGGCATGGAAAAGTTACCACTGCAGGCAGAGACAGTACTTGTGCCCTGCCAGTAATGAAGTGCAATAAGAGACATATACCCAGAAAGATACAGAGGCTATAGAGAAAGAAGGAAGAAATGTTAAGGCAGGAAAAATTCCAGCAGAGATCTGTCAAGAAAATCAGGCAACTGGCAGGTGGGATTCGCTGGATTGATATACCACAGGTCAAAGACAAAAGTAGATTCAGTAGATTTGAATGCTAAAAACGGTGCAGTAGTTTTGGGGTTTATGAGTGAAGAAACAGAAGATATTAATTCTGAAAGAAAAACAAAAAAGAAAGAATCACCAAAGCTCAGTCTTCTACTCTTTAAAGACTGTTTCTTCACTATATGTACTAATGAGCTTGAAATAAACAAAAGCAGTTTGTTTCATATCAGATTTTTCATTTTCAAAGGCACATTTTCAGGTACTGGAAACAAAACATAAAAACTTGAACTGGTATAGAAGCAACCACTTCATTTAACAGCAGAAGCCAACAGGAACTTCATTTTAAATTCCTGAAGTTTCTAAAGATACACTAGAGGGTTTGGAAAAACCTTTCCCAGACCAAACCTTGGCATCCTAATTTGGCCACCCAGCATCTGTGGACTTTTATTAGAACACTTCTGTTCTAATAATCTGTGATGTTTAATTCCCCTTCTATAAGAAACTTGCAGCATTAAAATACATTTTAATAAGCACAACTAAATAACTCCTAAATGAATGAATTTGTAGACAGTTAATAGGGGTTGGGGATTTTTTTAAATTGCAATAAAACAGGGCACAAACCTACATTTTCTATATGCTATTTGTGAACTTTTGATCTATTGGTTCGATGAATTTGTACTGAAGGAGATGTTCCTTGAAAGATTGTTAACATTTTCTATATGCTATTTGTGATTTAACAGAAATACTGAACTTTTGATCTATTGGTTCTATGAATTTGTACTGAATGAAATGTTCCTTGAAAAATTGTTAACACTGCTTTGTAAATAGCCCTCATAATACTATTTAGCCTTTGATGGCACATTGAGGCTGTAAAATCAGGTGTAAATCTTCCATTCTCTACCTTCTATTTTAAAATTCTTCTTTCTTGTTCTTCAGCCAAAGATATTCTGGTTCAAAAACAAAATGGATCTCTCTGGGGATGCCAAGTACCGCATGTTCAGCAAGCAGGGGGTGTTGACCCTGGAGATCCGAAAACCCACCCCCTTTGACGGTGGAATTTACACCTGTAAAGCTGTGAATGAGTGTGGTGAAGCTGAAATAGAGTGCAGACTGGATGTCAGAGGTAATCAAATGAATCCTATGGATAACCCTAATGCTGCAATGAAGAGAGAGCAATGGGTTGTTAAATGAAAATAAAATCATAGTTCCCCTTTATCTAACCCTCACTTTTTGGGTGGTATATAGAAAGTTTGTCAATTACATGCACCAGCAAGGTTGTTTTTTCATTCTGAAGTGTTATAATAGAATTAGGCTACTTGCTAGGTAATACAGGTCTGATGGTGTACAATTATTGCACTTCTGACTTTCTATTTCTAGAGCAGATACTTAACAGTGGAAGGGAGGTCTATCTACAATCATTGCATTGAGAATAACTTCATTAGACTTTGTGCTTATTCCATAACTGAAAGTTTTAAATCAAGTCATTGGCTATCAGACATATGTAAAATGTTACATCACAAACATTTTTGGAACACTAACAAATTATTTTGTTTGTCAAAAGAACCAGGAACAAAAGTCACATATTTATAACACAATTTAAAAAAATCAAATATTAAATATTTTTTGTAAAGCTGCCAGTAAAGTATCTATTTATAATACAAATGTATGTAGCATTACTTTAAGTGCTCAAACTCTGCAAAAGCTGCAAAAGTGACCTACATAACAGTAATTGATGGAAATCCATTTTCAGCGCAGCAAGCCTGAATGTATTTCTACACAGCACTGAGTTAAATATTTGACTCAGGGCTAAATCAGGAATGTGCATACAGTATACCTTGCAGTGTTGGGTGCCAATACCTTCAGGGCTCAAAGATTAATTTTATCATCATCTGAAGTTTGCTTTAGGAACATTAAATCTTCTTAGAATCATCAGATAAAAGCAACTACTAGAGAGTGTCCATATTTCACCTTCAGTACCATATCTCAATTTAAAATTAGTAATTTTTAATGTCTGATAATATCTTAAAACTTTTTTTCATTCTCCAGCAGCTCAGTAGAACTCTGAATCTCAGTTGATCTGCAAGTCAAGGTAAGAATAAAAATAATTCAGATGGATAAAGGTGCAATGGCTGTTTGGTCAGGTATATGAATAAACAATCACTAGATACTCATGGTAGAGACTTTTTTAAATTTTCATAATGTTGGTGGGGGTATGATTTAGATTACAGAGATGGGTGTTTGTTTAGATTTCTGCTTGTTTTTTCAATAGTCACTATTTCATGGGTCTCCACCTTTAATACACTCTGCCAGTGTAAAAATCTGTAAGAACAACAGAATACTTTGTTGTCGTTTTTTCTTAATTCACTACAAGCACTCCAAGAGACTGTTATTTATTAAAGTAGGGCTAACTAATATCAACGCTCTTGCTTCAACAAAGAAAGCATAGTTAACATTTAAATGCATCTAGAAGTGTAATGTACATTTTAGACTTTAAAATAATGAAGTAGCATAATAGCAATCAGGTAATGTATTTCATAATAAATCCTTCTCCCCATTCTCTGTCTTAGCATTAGAATGGAACTTGAAAAGAAGAAAAGTGAAGAGATTAATGAAACAATTTCTGCTCGTTTGGTAGTCCTGCTCATCTTAGAAGTCACTTAATACACATGTACAAGGAGGCAGCAGTGTCTTGTAATGTCCTGCTTACTCAGTGTGTTTTCAGACAATATTTCCTCTTTTCATATATCTGTTTTAGTTAGATTGGCCTTGTCTCCACATGAAGAAATTGAAAGAAATCAAGATAAAACTTTCCCCCCCCTTACATACATAAAATATGTATTGAAAAGTAGTAAAATTATATAAAAATAAAAAAAACTAGTCCTTTCCTAATGTCTGAAACAAACAAGTCCCCCAGTTCTACAGTTCACTCCATTTTCTCTTTGCAGAACTCTGACATTCTTCATAAAAGACAAGTAGCTCAGAATAATGAAGCAGCAAGATATTATTTACAGTATATAAGCAATATATTCATCTCTGTACAACAGACTGTAACTTGCATTCCTACAGTTTTTACTGTCAGTGAGTGCTTGAAATATCCACTGCTGTGCTCTTGAGCAGAACTGTGTCGAAACTATACCATTCAGGAATCACTGACTATAGCTATGGTTCTGCTTTTTATAGAAAATAATCCCTTTGATAATTACTCACTACTTGTTTTCTAGCTTTTAAAAAAACACCAGCATAGAATTCCAGTTATTAGACAGTTTTTGCTACCAATCAGAGACATCACATGAATCTACAAGGATAATTTTGCACGTCAGATGAAACAGTGAAAGTTCTATCAAGGAGGACTATTTGCACATAAATAGAAAACTTTAAACAGAAGCTTAGAATGAATGTAATTAACTCAATGTCATGACTCTTCCTGAAGGTTTGTGAAAGGCCATGAGTGATATATAAGCATTTTTGCCGATGATTTTGTCTAAGCAAATGACACAACAGCATTTCTAGCTTCTCACCTACAAGTCTGGAGAGTATTTGGGGTAGGTTTTTACCAGTTCTGCCGTAGTTGATAGTTTCTAGCTGGGAAGTACTTTTTAATGATCACAGTACAGGAGATAGTAGGAAGATGACATTAATCCAGGCAGCATTGCCTTTTGGAAGAATCTACACAAGGAAACTGAAGTAATACTGCTCCTCTGCCTCCAACATGCCACTTGGGATAGCAAAGCATGTCTGACACAGTGTGTTAGTTGTATTAAACAAGCAAATGCATCTTCATAATAAAAGCACTGATGGTCACGAGATGTGTATTTTAATTATTTCATTATGACATCAGAACAGAAAAGGATATCCTCTAAAACCAAAACAAACTTATTCCAGGTTAACACCTTTCTGTTGTACATTGTTGTTATTCAATGAATAAATAAAATTTTAAAAGGAAAATATGCAGCCAAGTTTACATTGTTTTGTGCTTACATCTTCTGAGCAATACTATTATTTAAAAAATAAGGCACATACCACAAATAAAAGACAGAGATGATCCATATTCTAAAGAACCTGTGACCAGAATGCAGTGGACCAAGAGGACCATCCCAGCATCTGTGGGACAATGCATATTGCAAAACCAGTGACTGAATTGCAAGGGGCCTTAATTCCACAGGGCCTCCTAAGAATGCTGCACTTGAGAAACACAAATTAGTTTTAATGTCCAAAACTTCCAATGACAATGAGTCAAATGCAAATTCAAAGCCTTACAAAAAACAAGCACTAACTCTAGTTAGGTTTCTGAAAATTCTTCATGAAAATGTGAATTCTGAGTTCCAAACGCTAACCACTCCTCACCTGAAAAGAGGAAAAAGGGGAAGGTGCACCTGCAAAGTCTCAATTTCCTGTAATTATTTCTAGAAAGGTCTTCAGAAAATGGAAGGTGTTTATTGATGTTTTGCCAGCATATACTATTCTCATTTATCTGATCAGTGGCTGACACAGTTCTTAAAAGTAGAGTCACAAATTTCCCATTAATTCTGTGGTAATAAATAAATAAATGATTAAGTAAATAACCTTCATCCCAATCTGATTAAAACCATATACACCGAGAAGCTTCTCCCAAACCTACCTGGTTAAGAAAAACAAAGTATCTCCCAGTTTTTCCCCCATCACACCTGAGAGACTAGTTGATGAAAGACAGTTTACACTATCATTTCCTGGGTGAGATCTCCCCTGATGTAAAATCAGACGGCCTTATCTCTAAATGTCATGGCAAATAGCAGCTTTCTCTTTTAGCACAGTAAGTTCCTTTCACAGCTGACAGCAGTTACTTTCAAAAACAGCAGTCCTACTGAGGTCTTTCCAGTAGTTTTCCCCACAAAGCCAAAAAAATCTGTTATTGCTCCAGTAAGAAGACCCTTCCATGTGAAAAGTAACTTCAACAAACATAACCTCTTCAGGATCATTATTTCTATCCAGTTGGATGTGAAACTGACTGTAAGTTTTGATGCTTCCATTTAAATTTCCATCTAAATCCTGTCAATTCAGGCTGTTGGCTGCCAGTTCAGTGTATGTGCCTTTCCTTCAGACTACAAACTATACACCTGATGGAGATACTTGGATGCTTTGAATTAACATATGTAAGACTTATTTGAAGCACAGGGGGGTTGCAGAGCATTACTAAAGCCCAGTGAGTCACTTCAGGTAAAAAAGAAAATCAACTCTAAAATATTATGACGATATTATGACAAGAAAAAGCACTACCAGTACTCCTCCTAGCCCAGTTCTCTCAGGGTGGCATTACCTGCCAAACAAACCCTCTGCTGACATTTTAGCCTAGGACAGCACACACGTCACAGCACAGCATCAATTCTTTTGTATCATTTGTGTCTTCAGCACTGTTGTGTAAATAGTCTAAGTCAACAATATTTACTTACTCCTAGCAATGGGAAGGTTCATGTAATACTCTTCATAAAAGCCACCAGCTGGAATTAAACTGTCAAATGCAAACAAACCTTATCTGAACACCTTGTTTCCTTGAGATTGCCTTAGTCTTCAAATCCTGACCATTATTCTGTGAGTAAATAATAATAGCAAAATGAATTAATGGTTGACCATTACTTCTTAAAATAACAAAGAAAAGGGCCAAAGAGCTTCCTCATGCTGCAGCACCAGCTCCCCCCTTCCGTGCCAGGAGCTCCCCCACCCACTTGTCAGATCTTGCTCAGAGAGATTATTGCTCAGGGCTGCAAGGCCTGAAGAAAATCTCTTCAAACTGTGGTGTGAGCATAGCAGATTAAGGTAAAGCTGCTGGGTTTCCTCCTTTTCCTCTTCAGCAGGCTTATACAGAAGCTGTCAAAGGCTGTGTGGGAGTTAATGGATGGTCCCCCAAGGAGATAATTATTTTTTCCTATTAACAAATCAGTGGATCAGTTGAAGCTAAAGAAGAAAATTACAGTTATGTCCACACAGAAGTAATGACAGTGATTGTTTGGCAGAGCTTCTCAGGTTGCAGCCTAGTCTGTATTCTGCTATCATAGATCTGTGGCTATTACTTTAAAACTAGCAGGCTTATCTGTGGTAACAGCTGCAGAATAAAAGTGACTGTTGTTTCTTTCCTGAGCCTTAGTTTTCTGACTGGTAAATAAAATTGTCAGGAGTATTTCATTCCCAATTCACTGTAAATCCAAGTATATGCTCTAGTACTAAAGCTATTCTTTCAGAAAGGGTGCCAAATCCTAATATATTTTTATACCATCCACAATGCAGGTGAATACCTGTGTGTCCAAGGAAGGATAACCTGTATAATAAGAAGCTGTGTTTCCATCAGTGTATGTTGTCACCAATTAGGTACTAATGCATTTTATTTAGGTTATGGTTATGGTTATGGTTAATTACACTCAGTGCTTGTACCTGACAGTGCACTAGCAGCTATGCAGACAGAAATATTCTAAAATTAAGGAGTTCTAAATTTTCACACATCTACATATTTGCTGACAAACCATTGTTTGGATGATCGTTCTACTGTTAGGCAGAAATCAGTGTAAAATAGAGATAACTACTTGCATTCAGTATCATGTTTGGAAAAATCTCACTTTCCTTAGTATCTTCTAAATTTTGAACCTTGTCTTTGATGGATTGTTTCAGTTTAGATGATCACTTCAGCCAGTGCATGACCTGATTTTAGCACAAGCTAATGATACAGATGACCTAGATGATCTAGATGACCTTCAAAGGCCCCTTTTAACCCAAACTGTTCTATTCTATTATTCTCAAGCAGCTTTGCTGCCTAAGTTACAATACTTACAGTGAGGTAAAATGCAAATTAAATTGATTGAGCTCAAATTCTCCACCATAATGTTTATGAAAAGTGCCTCACCTCTCTTGAGATTATCTTCCTCTTCCTCTCTGTGAGAGGGAACAGTTATCTTTACCAGATTTTCAGATTTTTCTAGGTTTACTATATCAAATTATATATAAAAATTCAGTTCTACTTGTTGAAAATTACAGTGAGAGATCAAGAGGTTCCTATATATTATTTTAACAACTTCTTCAATGCAGGACATGCCAGACATTTAAAGATAGCCTCAGCACATCTCACCTGAAGGTTTTGTTCCTTATAAGAAAGGATTATTGTTATAGCTATTTCAAGAGAGATCTACAATTGAGTAGAATGAATCAAAACACAAGAAAATATTATTTAGTAGAACTTTTTCCTTAACTGAATCATACAATGGCCATTCAAAGGACACTAGCAAGAGAAAAGACTTTTCTGGAAGTGAGAAAAATCATTTATGTTGCTTTGATCACAGAATTCCTTGTATGTATTTAGGAGAGAAATTTGTCGCTAACATGTCATCTCAGAGCAGGTTTAGAACTACAAGCTGTTCCTGTCTTCTTACAAATGAATTTTATAAGAACAGTCTGCTGAGATTAAAAATAGCCCCACTGATAACTTTCAAGTGCTTCCCAAGAAGAGAACTCTATTTTAGGGAAACAAAAGCTGTCATAGAGATATCCTTTATTTGTCATTGGGCAGGGTCCCCACAGCAGTCTGCATAAGCAACACATCCTAAACAGCATGAACTGGTGAAAGTTTAAAAGAAACAGATAAGAACAGCCTCACTTATTAGGTCCAGATTTGGAAAAAATAGTCAAGCATCTGCTTTCCGTGCCAGACAGAAACACTGACAATAACCAGCCCTGAAAGCACAGAAAAATGTCACACTTATGAACACATTTCAGTCAATAATTGTGTATTAGGACAGTTGTACCCAGAGACAAATAATCTAAAAAAGTGACTAATCTAAAATACGTAAAACATCCATGGATAAGCAAAGGTAAAACAAAAATGTGTGCTTCCTTTTTCTTCTTAACCATGGATAATAGCCTGAATCTGATTTTATGTTCTATACAATGTATTTAGCAAACATAAACAATATCATACATAGTTTCCATTGTTTTGCTTGGACATATAAATTGTGGAACCCAAATACATGAACCCAAATTGTGGATGAATACAATTTAACCTTCAGTAAGGTTGCATTTCCTTGGTATCTGTCATGTTAACAACTGCCCCAGAAATCCAGATATATTCCAGGAAATTATGTCACAAAAAGATCAATATCAACATAACTCTCAAATATAGTTTTGTTATTTACTCACAGTTTTGATATACCTGGAAAAAAAGGCCAAAAAATCCAAGCTTCTCTTCTGCTTTGTAGGTCAGCTCATTGCATGTGATGCCTGGAAAGAAAACCCCAAGTATAGTAGATTTTGATCATAGGAAAGTCCTCAAAAATTTCTACCTGAAAACAGGACTTGTTCTTCCTCACTGGTAAAAGGGGGGATAACTGGACTGTGTATTTACAAAGTATAGTATTTGCTTTTATTATTTTTGTTTCCTACAGTCCTGGAAAATGTTAACAATGTATGAAAATTTTTGGGCTACAAAGGTTTTTAGGTTTAGACAAATTTATTTATTTTTAGTACCAGATTAAATGCTTGAGCCATTTCCAACAAGGGAAGAGCTGCTGCTGGGAGCTATCACAGAACAGCAGCACTAAGACAAAACCTTTTCCCTTCCCTCTGTAGCACTCTTCAGCACTCCACCAAAAATAACTTAAGTGCAAGAGGAGTAAGCATGGAATAAGGCTGAGAATAAAAGATGACAGAGCACTTGGTAAGAACAGGAGACAGTGTTGAGGAATATTTAGAAGAGCGAGGCCACAATTTATTGATAGGGGGGTTGAACAATCCTTGCTTTCAGGGAACAGTGTAAGGCCTTGTATTGTGCCTGCTGTGTACTGTCTTGTTCCTATATTGCCTTGAAGTAGCAAAGATGTAGCATATGTAATAACTTATTGGTCCTTCTCACGGATGCTTCCCCACGGAAACTGAAGAGATGTAACAACTTATGGTACCTTCTCATCGATGCTGAAGACAGAAGTGTTATTCATAAGACAGAACAAAGAAGAACCTACTGCCAAAAGATGTGGACCAATGAGCAATAATTTAGGGTGTCTGGACACCAGATTTTAACCAATTAACAATTATTACGCTGTGTCACCTTATGCTTTGTAACCATATAAACATAGGGAAAATAGAATAAACTTTGAGGTCAAATCTAATCATATTGGTGTACGTTTGATACTCGGTTCCTTCTTCGTTAAGACAGGAATCAGAGACTATGACAGGAAGCTGGAAAGGGGCAGGGACTGGTTGAGAAGGTGACTGGGAAGAGCATAAGTCTGAAATGCCTGGGCAAAGAGGCTGGGCGATTATGATGGCCATAGATGCAAGAAGAACGTATGAAAGAGCTACAAAGGGAAATAGATAGAGATGATCTGATGGGAAATTGAAGTATATGAAATTGAAGACAGTATAGGCCAAGGATGTGTGAGGAAACAGCAAGGAATCCAAACAGGGCAACGTGTTAAAAGAGGAGAGTTCTTTGATACCCAGAACACTAAGGATAGACTTGCACTTACTGAAGGTAATATGAGAAACTGAAAAGGCAAAAATGAGAATGAGAATACAGAACAAGAGTTTTCACATACTTGAAGGAAGCATCTATTTAGAGTTTTACTGGTGTTTTTCCTGACACCTTTTGTTCCTTTTTATATTGAGCTATTTTGGGAGATGGGGATTTCTATTTCTATGTAGGTTCCTAAACCACGTTTATCACTATAGTAACTGTTGCAAATAGAAGCAGGACTGTTTGCCCTTGGCTGACATATATATTCTTTGTTGGACTGATGCTTTACAACAAAATCAACCAGTGCTAGATCTACCATGCTGCAGAAGTTTCAAAACATTGCATACCTGTAAACAGAAAGTTAACTTACCATTCTACTAACCTTGGTATAAACAATGAGATAATTTTTATCATATCTGAGTTCAGTACCTGCCTGAAAGAGGTCCTCTCTAAGCCTGTCGTGCTCAGCTGCACTCAAACCTCCCTTGTCAGTTTTTAAACCTTCAGACACAGTGCTGGAAAGAGGGGTCACATACCTTCTATTATTAAAGCTTCACATTTCTACTGTTTTAGTGAAATGGCCACACTGGGAATGGCTGCAGAATCTCAAAGCTGTTGTTCACACTGAACACCTTCCGCGGGTGTCACGGGGTAGGGCTCTGTGTGAAGCCTTTACCACCAGCACAGGCAGTCACCACTCAGCTGCCTGGGAGTGTCCTGCCCTTGTGACAAGCAGATGCCTCTGGCTGAATTGTGACTTCTGGAACAGCAAGGAGCTCTTTGGCACTGCCTCTTGTGTGACAAGGTCCTTTGCACAAAGCTGCTGCTCCTTGGTCCCAATTCCCACTTCTTCTGGAGCTTGGAGATGTTTTGTTTCAACAACACCTGGCTTGTCTAAGAGCAGAGAATTTGAGTTTGTAAATACCACTGGAGTCAGAGTTAAGCAGAAACCATTTTTTTCCCAGAAGGAAGATCTTCCCTCCAAAGCAGTATCATCTGACTCTCATCCCTTTGGCAATCAAGGGGAACTGGGATGTAAATATTGCTATCTGTGAGAAGCTTAGCTTCTATTTTCTGCCTAGTTCTGAATTCAGTGATAACAGGAGCCAATCCCTGACACTGGGGCAAGCAGCTGATTTGTTACCCCTCCTTATTAGAAACACATTCTGTGAGCCTAAAGCCCTCTTCTGGCATAAGCAGCATCATTCTAGAAATATTTTCAATATTTTTGCAACCAACATAAAGGTTCCTAAGGCTTACAATCGCAGCCAATTTCCCCATCTACTTTGATTACTAAGGTAGAACTTCAGTTGGAATTGCAATTCTTAATGACTCACATTTACTAGCAATTTAGCTTTTTAATACCCAGATGAACATTTCATCTTACTCTGCTATCCTGAAAGTGTTAAAGTAGGATAGTAGGAATTATCCAAAGTTAGGAATCAGGGTGTAGGAAATTTTTACAACAGGTTACTTAAAGTAATGAGCTCTTTCCCTCAACAGACCTTCAAAATGCTTTTTTCCAGCTATATCTTTAGCAAATATCACTTAATAAGAACCAGTGTCATGACACTGACTGATGCTTAAACTTTTAACCTTTAAAACATGAACCCACTCATATCAGAAGTGGACACTGCACTCACATATAAAACAAGAGCATTTTTGTAACATCACAATGAAGATCTGATAACCAGAGAACAGACAAACTAGTAACTTATGTTCACCTAGAAAACTGCCAGGAACACTACTCACAAATTCCAGTGTTTGCAGAGAACACTTAATAACCATCACTTTGAAAACCAGCTTCCACAAACAATAACTGGTAGCAGAAAAAGAAACCTGTGCAGCCATAAGGAAGTTTCAAGGCAAGTTTATGTTCTTTGTCACATTTGTGTAAGTGCCTTGGAAATAACACAAGTGTTAAAATGAAAAGGTTGCAATTTTGAAATTTTTAAATACTAAGACACAGGCTCCTCCTAGCGGTAAAAATGTAGGAATTATCCTTTTTGTGTTAAGAAATGTCTAGCACGATTTATAGTTACCGATTAGTCTGTTAGGATTCCATTTGGTTCTGGAAGGTTTAGAGGCCTCTAAGTTCTTACTTATTGCCAAGGAATTGTTACCTAAATATCAAAATGAGTGGGACATAATTAAAAACACTTGCAAATCACTGTAACTATTTTCTTTTCCTCCAAAATTAAGTTTATATACCTCTTAGTGCTTCAGAGTGATGGAGGGGAAAGGATGAATGACTGTATTCCAAAGGATTTATGCTTTTGTACCAATTTATAATCCAACCTGCATTTGCATTTGGTATCCAGAGAGCAGCACTGGGCATTTAGTGCTGGAAATCTGCAAAGCACGTCTTTGGCTCAGATGAATATGCTACACCCCCAACATCAAGTATCCAAAAGATTTTATATATTTCAAAAATGTCTTCAATTCTGAAGCCAAGTCTCACCTAAAGAGCAAAGTGTCAGTGCAGTTTCTGAGTTTCTGAGCTTGTTACTGATTCATCCCAGCCACAGAACAGCAAGGACTATATTTAGCCACACTTGTTCTTCCAAACAAATTCTGTCAAAAGGGACAGAGGGCCATTTTTATTACCAGGTCCTTAAAAAGTCTTATTCTGCACTGACGTTTTTCATCAGCCTAAAGCAGACAGCAGCTTATGCAATTTAAAAAGGAGCCGTATATAGTAAATGATGTTGTGCATTTAATAATCTCCCCCCTATAATTTCAAGTTGATTATGGTAATAGGCCTACTAACATAATTATAACCTAAAAACTGAAATTGTCTACCTCAGTGGGACCCAGCATTGCATAAATGGAATCTCTATTGTAGACCAAAGTGCTTTTAATCTTAACTGTACTTGAAACACAGCAGTATGCAGAAAACTATGAATGAATAAAAATTCAGATACTGCTATAAAAAAATTTAGGGTCTCAGAAGATGAAAAAAAAAATAAATTCAAACCAGGCTAATTTCATTATTTGCCAATTTCAGTTTTGCTTTTATGTTATGAAAGGATGAAAGATTGTTTACGTACCACTTCTACTTGCAAGCATGCAAAAGAAATTTCCATATTTCAGATGTGTCTGTTTTCCCTATTCATGTTTTTCAAACGCTTTTGCTTTAAAGACAAATGACACAGATGTTGCATTAGAAGAAAAAAAAAAAAAAACCCACCAGATTATTTAAAGTTGTTTATGTGGAAAGAAATTTAGATTGTCCATTTAGAGTCTTCTCTTTTCCACTATTTTGTGTGTGTGGTGTATTTTGTATATAATTACATTTGTTTCAGAATAACAAATGATAGAAAAGCAAAGGAGAATGAAAACTAGTTGCTGGTTGAATGACATTTTATTTTCACATTCAGAGAGCTGTACAGTTTCTATAAATAGATGTGATAGTATATTTACATCATCCTCACCCATACTAGTATATTCCATTTCAAATGGTAGATACCCTGACCAAGCCAAAACAGGGTTATTTCTGGGTGCATTTACTCAGAATTCAATGTCAAAACATACAATACATCAGTTTGTATCAGAGCAATTTTTCCTGGTATTTTACATGTAACATTATTTTCTCTAGACAGTCTCACCTTCCAGCATCCTAAGAGCTTTCCAGACAAGTGCAGTACAGTTCAAGAACAAAAACGGGATGCAAAAACAAACATTCATATCCAGCCTATTTAAAATAAGGAATGCGATGGATAGTTTTAACTACGTGAGTTTCATTATACATAAACACAATATTTTCAAGATCCCTTCACATACAGGTACAGATTGAAAAAAAAAAAAAAAATCAATAGTTTAAAAAATTTGGAGACAGCAAAATCCTCTGGGCTCCTGAACATTTCTGCAGATTACTGTACTGTGCTTCTGCCAGTAATGTTTCCAAGTTTTACACTGCTTTATTCATTTTCCAATCCCTGTGATTAACTTTAGAGAGTGCTTATTTGCATCTGTCAACTCTGCTGCTGGGGTAGCTACCAATGTTACCTAAATTCCCATTTGAAAATCCACAGAACCCATGAAGCGTTGAGTTTTTTTACACTATACTACCTTCAAAGTTTCTCCCTCCACTTGAGAAGCAGTCATCTCCACAGATGGACCAATTAAATAACCAAACTTCAACTGTCACATGATATTTTAAGACTATGACAGCTAAATTGTTCATCTCTACCCAAAGGGACTGTAGAACTATGTGACAGGAACTCCGTGTTGGTAATTAAAAATGAACAACACAGAAGGAAAACAACAAAAACACGACACTGAAACAACATACAGGACCAGGCTGCTTCCACTGTGCACATACCAGAGAATATGAAAGCAGAAGCCTGCAGTTGTAAAGTGATCAAGTTGTAACAAGTACCACTAGAACAAAAAACAACCAAACTCAAGCTATTAGTCATCTTAACAAAAACGGATTTCAAAGGAATGTCCAGAGTAAGTCACTCACAGCTGGATGCAGATGCTCAAAACTGTCTGATGAAAAGCTCATTTAAAAACTCCATTAAGGATGAATTCAGAAGGAGACTGAACAGGGAAGGCTTAGGTTTTTCAGTGGGGAAAGACTTGCAGGGTCATACATAAATAATCAAGTTCTCATAAAAGACAGAAAGTGAGCTCCAGTAACTGCAGTAAAACTGGGAGTACTGCATATCAGTGTGCCAAAGGGTAGATATTCCCAAGTATCACAATCAACTGGAAACTGGTCGAGGTGGTTTGCTTTTGTTTTCTGCCTCTTTTCCACGAATTGCAGCCACGTAAGAGAAGAGACACAGCACGGAGTAGCAGATCTCATGAGCCTACAAGAATTTAGAAGAAGAGATACTCAAATTCAGATTAACTGTCTTACATAATACATTGTACATTTGTATTTTCCTGCATGTCTTCCTTCATGTGACAGCTACTCTGGCTACAGACAAAATCAGGAAAATGTGTCCCCTACCACCTTCTGAGACAGACAGAGAAGAGCCATATAACAAACTAAAAAATTGCTTTTGGATAAAAATATTAACTGCTTAACAGTACGATTTTATAATTTTTAAGAACAGTATGCTAAGCTAGAAAGCTGACCAACTGGCTTCAGAAAAACCATTCTGCGTATTTGCTTTTGGTCTGTTGCATGAAATTACAAGGTATTTGTATTTTCTAGGAGGTGTTGAGAGAGCTAACTAAAGAGAGTGTTTCACATAGCACTACTCAGTTTTAAAATTATTTAACTGATTAACTGTGCTATTATTTAACCAAAAATCCTCTTTTACCATGTGACTGGCAGCACAATTCAGTGAAGGTAAGACTAGGACTTTATTTATATACTAGTTCTAATACCAGCTGTTCTGGTGATCTTAAAAATTCTTGTCCTTTAAACTGACATTTAAAATTTTTGTAAAGGTAATAAGCATAACAACATGTTTTGCTGTATTACAGTACAAGCTAAAACATTTTCATAAAATACTTTTTTTTCTATTAAACTGGCTTTTCTTACTAACAGATACAGCTATTTGCTTCTTAAACTCCACATATTCTAAGCACTTTTTTCTAAAGCAAATTTCCAGCTTCTTCAAATAATTTTGCTCTCTCCCCTCTTGAAAGACTGAGTTTCTATGAAATCACCAAATGTGCACAACTGCACTTCAGGCATAAACTGAAATTTCAATTCTGATGATCATCATTGGTTTCTATTTCTTCCTCGTAAGTGTCTGATCATGTAAAAAAGTGCTAAGTATCATTATCAACTGCTGGTGTTCACAAAAATGTTCCAAAAACTGAACAGTATACCAGAATAAGAACTCATATATACAGCAGGAATCAATACTTTTACTGTTCTCTCATAAGACATTGCTCATGAGGAGATGGGAATTTTTTGTAAACTGTTAGCAGTCATTTTATTTTTAGGAAGTAGTCTCCCTTTCCATTGTTCCATGGAGCAAGGGTTGTGTTCTGCACTGTCTTAAAATTAACAGTTCCACCAGTTCTCACTGTGCTACAGTTCTATGCCAAATTGGCTACCTTTCATTTTATCTGTCTTAAAAAGGAGACAGTGCCTTTTGCACTACTGATGAGTTCCTCTAATTTCATAGATTCAACCATCACTGAGTTTTGCCGTCTCCCCCTAATGAAAATATCATAAAGAGCAGCTGGTGTTTCACTGTAAATCCTGCAGTCTCAATGTAATTCTTCTCTCCACATGAAAATGTAAAGGTACATCCTCTAGAGAACCACCAGAGGCATCACAGTAGACTCACCATTGGCGTCTTGTACTTGTGGCTCACCACTTCTTTAGTTTCAGGAACTAAAACCGGACGGGCAAGAGACAAAACAAAAAGTTCAAAAAACGAGAGGCAAATGGGAAAGAAATAGCACAACGTTCCCATGGGAAAGGGAAGGGATGCAGACAGACAGCAGGTGCAGGTACAGGGCACTTCACTATCCCTCACTTCTACATACTTCTTTTCATTCACATTATATATATCCTTGGAAGACACTGGTAATGTCATAATAAATAACGCAAGCTGGCAAAAATTTTCACTGCCTCTGTTCGGAACAGCAGATATTTGATGGTTCTTAAGAGACTTTGTCTTTTCTCACGTTACTTATTCCTGCTAGAGAGTAAAAATAATGATAAAATATGCTTAATGACAAAATACACTTAATGCCTAGTACAATAAAACATAACCCAGCAATTCCATAGGAATTTGTCACTGTATGAGTCCCAAAGATTTTACCCTTGAGATGTTTGAACCCTTCTCTGCTGAATAACAGATCTCAAAAGAACTTTTGGACACTGTATCATATGCTAGTGGAATCCAGAGGGAAAAAAAGAGACCTGAGGGAGAAATTTTTCTTAACTGGAAGACTGTTCTCCAGCTCTACTTTTAAGTTTCTCAAGATATTCTTTCTCATGTATAGGATGTGTGTGATGGTATTTACTTGACATACTCACTGAAAACATTCATAATTTTTGAATGAGTTGCCTTAAAATAAAATGCTGAGCTCAGTGACACGTATTCCTAAAATACCAGGCTGGTTGATTTATACAAGTCTTTATATAAAAAGAGCATTAGAGCATTGATGAAAAAAATCTATTATCCAGAAAATCTGACCTTGTTCCACTGCACTGCCTCAAACTGACAGAAAGAAAACTGGCATAATATAGCTAAAGGAAATTTGTCTTTTTTTCTCATTGTGGAATGCATTAAAAAACTGTTTGTGTGCAGTGCATCTGAACTGTGCCTTTGGCCCGCACTTGGTCTGCAAATGTTGTGAACAGATACCATGGGAAATCACCAGAAGAGAACAAAGACCACACTAGAACATACAACTGGCAAATTTAAAATGTCAGTATCAGGGGAATACCACAACCAACTCTGAGTACTTCCCTTCCAGAATAGCTGGAATTTGCCATGAAATTTCTGTGTCACAACAAAAGAATTTAGATGAAGCAGTACAGAAATTACGCAAAAACAAATCATTCCAGGTTCATTGAGGAAGGATAAATGTTTTATTACATATAGTACTAGTGACAAGAAAATAAACAGAGGCAGATGAGTTCAGTATGAAGAGCCAGGAAAAGTCCACAACAAAACCTATCCATGCAGATGTCATCTCTTCAACTATGATGTGACACAGCTAAACGCTGGAGAGGGAGACAGATCACACTCTAAGGGGCCAAGAGTAGGCAGTGCAGACTGGGTTTGAGAAAGTTCTCAAAATATAAACCAGTACCTACTAATTCTTGTATGTCATGGTATTATCATTCTTGAAAATAATCTTGAAAAGTTGAAATAACATTCAAAAGTATAGAATATGATGGTAAAAAGTATTGTTTTTGTTTCATTTTTCAACTCTCACTCTCCTTGGAGTTGGCAGTTGAAAAAGGCTGAGTAACAAGGGAAGTGCACACCCAGGCTGCACTGCCCCAGTGACACCAGAGACTAAAGCTGGGGAGATAAGGAGGTGCACATCCAAGCTGCCTTACCCGTTGGCACCAGATGTTCCAAATTAACTCCATGTCACCAGGGGATAAAGGTGGGAGTGAGGCTGGTGCACAGCCAAATAGGGTAGGACTTTTACAGCTGTGTAAGTCTCACTGCCCACTGGATAACATACAACTGTTCATATACTCTTCAAAAAGCAGGAAGGGAAAGCTGTAAGGACCTTGTGCCATGAGGGAAGGAGAGAAGGGAAGCTGTAAAGTCCTGTATTGTAACTGAGAATAGGAAGAGAGGGAATAGGAGAGCAGCTAAGCAAGGTACTGTCTCTCCACTTCACAGTAAGTTGCCTTGTCTTTACTTAAAGTACTCCTTCACAGTCCTTCCAATGCAGAAAATTCTCCTGAGAGGACTGAGTTACGAAGATTAAGAAGAGTGGGTTTGCATTTACAAACAGAAGTCAAAGCACTACCACTCCAGAATACAAAGAAAAAGGGAAGAAAAGAAAAAACAAACAGCCCTCCCACAAAAAAAAAGGACCCCCCATCACAACAAGAAAAAACCCCAAAGAAAAAAACCAAGCTTTCAAAGATTCAAGCCTCAAACTGAGAGATTAGCACTTTTCTTCTAACATTAGAAATTATTCCTGATGCTCTTGAACTGAGTGGATGAAGGGAGTAAATTAAGCACCATCCTGCAGCCTTTGGTCCTGCAAATGAAAATATGGTGCTACCACAAAATGAGTTTAGGGGAGATCACTTTACCTGCTGGAGAATGAAGGTTTTCATAGCAGCGACGGTGAAGGGGCCACAAGAAAGTAAAGCACAAGTACACAGCAGTAACTCAAATTCCAGAGGGAAGAACCTTACATTTCCTCACTTACTTAAGTTCACACTTTCATTCCTGAACCTCTACTTGCATCCTGCTCTGAAACCACAAGTCCAGCTGTGATGCTGCCATCTAAACCCAGCATTAACACAAACAGATCTTTAATTTCCTCCTGTGCTATCACTAATTTGGAGCGCTCACGCTTGGTAAAATCAAAATCTTGCATTGAAGTACTTCCCATCAGACTAGAGTAAAGCACACTTACCAGACTCAACCTCTCTAAAGAGTATCTACTACTTCAATATGCTCATACTATAATAAACCTGATGGCAAGGTTTACAATGCTTAACACTAAATAACTTTATTCTTAAGATGTCCAAGCAAGTTCTGGCTGAGTGCTTTTACTCTACTACTATCAAACATGTCCATTTATCTTGAACAGGACAGATTGTCTTATCCTCTCATCTCTACAACAATTTAAAAAACAGCTCTGAGGTAGAGTCTAATCTCAGCATAAGAAGAAAAGTTAGCTTCCCCTGCCACATCCTGCTTTTTTTTCCTTTCTCTCTATCAGCTGGATGGGCAAATTGTCAATCTCATTTGGTACATGTAAATTGGTTCTTGTCTTCGACCTCTATTTTGTGAGGGAGGATATTTTTAACTCAAGTGGTTTAATTTCTCAGTTTTTGCTTGTAGATTTCAACTCCCAGTTTATTTTTAATTACTTCTTAAAATTACCCTTTTATAAATTCCATATGACAATTCTGGCTTTTGCAATAGGCCCTTCATTACAAAATCTTTTGTAAAAAAATAAGAAGTACTTTTTCTTACATTTATTACAGATATTATTTAGGGGCTAAATGCTCTGTTACACAGTAACAAATACAAATTAACTAGAAGCAACCAAATCAAACACTTTCTTCCTTCTTGTGCAATATAAACAATGAAAGTAAGTACTTGACACTAAAACCTCAAAAATTATCCAAAATTAATTTCTGATCCAAGTAATTTCTTTTAAGTAAAGATTTCAGAAGCTGAAGCCATTCTTTAAGCTAATTTTATGGCTTCTGAATTCTCATCTTTGTAAAACCCATCAATAATCTTTTACTGACTTACGAAATTTCTGAAAGCAATAAAATGAATCGTGCCCATCAGCATGAAAACATGGTATCAAAGGAACAGAAACTGAACAGAACTTACGAACTTCTAAACTATTAGAAAATTTTCATGGTTTAAATACACAGATCTGATAATATGAACCAGGAACAACATTTTCAAAAAATGGGAAAAAATTGTTCATGAATTCAAATCTGAAACACTTGGGAGATTTACAGTAAAAAACAAGCAAACTGCAACAGTCAGAAGGATTTTATCACTTAGAACTTTGTGTCACGCAAAGGTGACAGACAACACATTGTCATGGACAAAGACATTAATTTCAGAAATCTCATATTAATAGTCTTCTATAATTCAAGGGAGAATCCCTCAGCCAGAACATTCTCTTCACAGTACCAAAGAACAATTACAGTCTTGGTAATGGGAGCTGTTGATTCAGATTCTGATTAATGGCCAAAGTATGTATGCTGATCTACTATGGAATGTTGTAAATTTCAGTTTCTACGTTTCATACATACTCCTAAGACCTAAACAAATGTCTCAAGGATAGATGGAAGAATAAACTAATTTGGGTTTCAAGAGAAGTACGTAGATCACCCTTCCAGAGAGCTGCATCTGAAGTCATTCATATTTTTCAGATCCTAGTTAAGAATATTGTGACTGACACTAACACTGAAAAGTAAGCTGAAATTCTGCCCAGCCTCTGGTGTAGGCAGATATGCAATAACAATAACTGACCAAAATAGCACAAACTATCTGTTCTCCTTATCCTTCACTTTTTCACTCATGCTTGCAAATAAAAATCACAGGATAAATAAAGTACAACCTGACAAAACAGCTTCTGCTCATTCAACAAAAATTAAACTACACCTAGAGCAAAAAGAAAGTTTTGCAATTAACAGTAATTCTTTGTAATGAAAGCATGGTGTGTTGAAAAAGTTCACCTTTAAATCCTGCTTTAAAAATGTGGTTTCTCAGATGAAAAAGGAACATACCAAAGAAAATTCACACACACATCCACACCTGGGTTTTGTTACTTCAGAAGACTCAAGACCTTTTCTTTGTCTAATAAAAAAAAAGCACCTAGGCACAAATCTTAATATGATAAAAATTAATGTGCAAATTTTTATGTGAAGTTACCAATCTCTCAGGCAACTCTTTGTATGCAATCTACATTCCTGCCCATCTTCGAAATTGCAGTGCAACTCTGAATCTGAAGACTGGAAATTTGAGTTACTGCCATGTGAGTACAGACCTAATATCAAAATAATGTAATTACCAAATTCCTCCAGGACAAAGACTCCTCGCACAGTATTGCACTTTTTAATGTGATTCAGCTCTATGAAAACCTACAAAAACAGGAGGAAAAGTGACATAAAATTAGTTGGGTTTATAGGTTTTTTAAAACCAAAAATCAAAATTAAACAAAAACATCATCACAACAGATACAACCTGAAGTTTTATAGCATACACTACCAGTTCATTTACAGTTTAATATATAAATAAAGGGTGAAATAAATATTCAGAAGACAAACTTGCCACAGTGCTAGAAATCAACAAAAAACTTAAAGTGCTAAGAAGCGAAGACAGCAGAAGATGAAGTACCTTCCGCTCCTTGCAGGAGGAGAAAGCATGGAAGAGAAACGAAGGAGTTAGTAACTCTGACATATCCAACATTGCTACCCCTTCAGGCACTCAAATGAGTTATTGCAAAAAGAATACCAACACACCTGAAATACAGCAAAAGAGGGGGACGAGAATAAAGCTGGCTCCCAAATTTGGCACTATTTGTAGCCTCTGATCCATCCCAGGTAGTTTCTGCCCCTCCATGCATCCTCCTCCAGCACAGAGGGCAGGTAAGGGGCACTATACTTCCCACCCTGATACTGATCCTCCCAACCTACCAAGCAGTCAGATTGAATCCAGTGAGGAACCACTAACCTTTCTTCTCCCTGATGTTTCTGCCATGTAAGATTTTACTAGAGTTTATGACATATAATCTTCAGAGTTACTCTTGGAACCATCTCCTTTTAACAGTCAGTACCAGTTTTCTGCTTTGAGCAGCATGGGAGAGTTTGAATCCTTCTCTATGGTTTGCTGGCTTCACATATGGCTTTGCCAGCTGTGCAAGTCATTTAGAAAACAAACCTGCCTTGAAGTCATGTTTTACAAACATGAACCCCAAAAGACAAAAGCAGTTGAACTACATGACAAGATTTTTCAGTCCAGAACATAGATGCCAATATTGCATGAATAAACAAGTTCTCTTTGCATA
The DNA here is from genome assembly GCA_013397195.1 of Hylia prasina. Taxonomy (NCBI): domain Eukaryota; kingdom Metazoa; phylum Chordata; class Aves; order Passeriformes; family Sylviidae; genus Hylia; species Hylia prasina. The sequence continues at coordinate 406,483 of VYXD01000888.1, read as the reverse complement.
ATGGGTTTGTTTAACATCCAATCTATTTGAAGATACAAAACAGCCCCTTCTTATGTGCACATGTCCAGAAGGGTCAAAGTCAGTACACAGACATAAGACGCTGTAGCAAGTGCTATAAGGACTCTAATCCATATCCCAGTTTCTAGGAGACTTGCTTATCAAGGCAAGACAAACACTAAAAGTAACACTGCCCTAATATTCAGAGTGTCTATGTCAAACACCTTAGAGAGGTCCTTGCAAAACTGTATTACAATAGTGTGGTTTGATACTTTGAGTGCCTACATCTTTAGGACACCATGATCTCAGGACCTTTTTTTAAAATGGTACTGGAGAAATTTCACTGTCTCAGAAAGAAGGGAAAGGAACACTCTGCAACCCTCTTGAACCCCGTATTAGCAGCACCACTGTAGTCATGTATTATATCCTACACATGAAAGACAAAGGATGTCAACACTAGAAATTGTTGTGGGGTTTTTTGAAGAGACTTATCTGTATCAAGAGAGATCAGTAAAAGCACCATACATCTGAGATAAGACATGCTGATTTTCAAGTCAAAGGAATTTTATTGTTATTTTTATTGTCAGAGAACTAACCAACAGACCTGAGATACTTTTTGCTCAACAGAAAAACCCAAAACTTCCACTTACTTAACCACAAATCTTGCTTTCTGCTTATGTTCAAGCACTCAAGGGAAAGGAGATTTAATCCCATCTTTTTTTTTTTTTTTTTTTTTGCCTGTTTTCATTCATTTTCTATATCCGTTTACTCAGTCAAAAACATTTTAATTTTTTGAGGTATACTTACAGAATAAACAAATCAATAACAGAATACTTTCTTTACTGCACCTAGTTCTGGTTTTTGTAATCTTTTCAGTGAAAAGTTTTTGCTAATAGTCTGAAGTACAAAAATTCAGAAACTCAATAGAAAGGCTCAGGCAAAACACTGGCCATTTTATTTGGGAAGAGTTAAAACTCTCTAAGAGACTTGACTGCCCCAGGTGCTCACGATCTGAGTTAATGTTACAGAGTGCTGCATTTCCACAAGATCTATGAGCAAGATGAAAATTTATCAAGTTTGTCACAATTACAATCTATTTTCAGAAGACATGAGTTAAAGGGCAATTTCTTGCTATATTGTTTAAGGGACAGATATGCTCTCCTTTCACTCCATCAGAAAATACACATAAAGGAAATAGCAATTACTTACCCTAGAGAAACTGTTGTTCCTAAAGACAGAGCGTTCAGTGTGGATCCTACTGTAGATAGGCATGTGCCTTATGCATCTTATTAAGCTTCCATCTATTTTCGACACAGATGAATTCATAACAGGCACAGGCTACTGAGTCCCAACATAATAACAGAGTTTGTAGACGTGAACTCAGAATTATCTGCCAATGCCACAGGTACACTTGATTCCTCCCTATTCTAAAGAACATCCTTTGACCTGCTAGGCACAGATAGACTACAACATTTTTTCTTAAACTTTCATGTGCTGCAGCATGGTAAGACAATCTCTGAAAACTAAAAGACTCTCACATGTCAATAACAGGTTGTCCCACCATGCACCTGAGACATTTCCTAAGGAATTCACAAGAGGGTAAGAAAGTACACACATCACAAATCAAGAGCCTTCAAAAATGGCTTCGTAACAGCAAGCTTCACACTGAAGCAGTATGTTCAGTCTTCTCAGGTAGACTCCATTTATACTTTCCTTTTAAAAAGTGGAAAGCCCTCTTACTGTGTTCTAAGTGAATTCTGTGATATCCAATCAAGCAGAGCAGTAGAAATCCCTTATATTAGTAAGCCACAATACTAAAAGGAATACTTGGAAAGATAGCCAAGAACAGGGCCTTCATATTGAGTAAGGAGAGGAAGATGAAGAGAAAGCTGGGCTTGATGAGATCCTGTAGGCTTTTGCTGGTCAGTATCCCCATTCAAACTCAACAGAAATAGAAACAGCCATTTTCAGCGCCGAAAAACGGCTGTGGGATCCTGGTTTTAATGATGCTTATATAAATATTCTGAAATCAACCGCCTTAAGGAGCAATTCACAGAGTGTATACAAGAATTGAAAAGAAAAAATCCTCCACAATAGCAGAGCTTTTATTAAGAAAACAGACTGGTTGATGAGTGTCAGAATAAGAATGCCAACATCCTTTAGCTCCAAAGATTATGAAATTGGAGGGAATTTTTATTTTTTCATGGTGCAACTAGTAGGAGTCCTTTATGTAACTGCTACAGTTGTCCATTCTACAGAAATCCTCAAATGACACACATTTGATATCTGTCTAGACACTTTGCTTTGAGAACGAAAACAAGGATGTATCTCTTAGATCCCCTAAATGGTACTGAATGCTCTGGTCAGCTGGCAATATAATCTAACAGACTAAGAATTAAACATCTTGAATAAATGCATGTATTTTCCAGAAATGCACTTGTTTCAATATCCATCCTAAGTAATACCAACTCATCTGGCTACAGTTTCATTGGAAAGGTGATGAAGAGAAGGAATAATCCTTCAGGTGAGGGAGATTGCTGGCATATGCCCTGGGTCTGACCTTTTTTCTTTTCTAGAAAAAAGACAGGAATCTTCATTACTGACAGCAAACTAGAACACCATTCTCTCTAAGGAAGGATATGACAAAGCTGGTATTCTATGAGTTCTGGTAGTAGCACAGGTCTCAGTATCTGTTGTACAAAATTAAAGTAATGCTCCAGACAGTCCCATACTAAAAATCAATACAAGGTTTCCCTAAAATTTCTTTCTGAATGTCATTCCAGTCTTTGCAGGGGAAAAAAAAAACAACCAAAAAAAACCCCCAAAAAAACCCGGCTTGAATCTGGAGATCTGAAGTTTTTCTTTTGCACAGATACATGTGTGCTCACTACGTGCTTAACACTGAGCATCTTTGTCTTGTGAAGATGCCTGTTACACTTAAAAACCATGCTGCTGATAATGTGGTTATCTTTTCATACATCTTTTCTCACTGCAAACATGAATGTGCCTGCCTTTTCATTTAAGAAATGGAGTCATCTCCATAGAGATTAGCAGTTTCAGCAGAACTGTTTTGACCACTGGGCGAAGTAGCAAACAGAACATTCCTATTGTGTGTCCTTACATTAGGACAAAGTAATTTCTATTATATCCATCTATAAGGTTCTCCAACCATTGCTTTGAGAACAGGGTTTAATTTTCAAAGGCTTTAGACCTGCCATTTTCAAGAACTATGAAAATTCATTCTGTACAACCAACTTCCTCTTACAGTTCTTTGTATTTCAGCACCCAATGAAAAGATAAAATCTGTAACTTAGTCAAGTAGAGTGTTCCATCACAGAGTAGGTCTGAAACTCTACAGCAGGTTGGACATAATCCAGGTTCTACCCTTGTAAGAGACAGCAAGGAAACTGAGGGAGGTTCACAACTCTCCACTTCTTATACTGGCACATGTGATCATAGTGGCACATGGTGCTGCTGTGACCTTGGGAGAAGTATTCAAGATTCTGAGCATGTGTGTTTGAGATGCACATGCACTTCCAGTGGGATCTACACTGATGTATCCTCAAAGAAAAACAAAGCTTGCATGGGGAGAAAAGTCTAGTCAGGAGGAAAGGAAAAAACACTCCACAGAGAACTGACAGAAGCTTTTCTTTCTTTCTCTCTCACACACACACAGACACACAGTCTCCCTTCTCCCCTAAAAATTGATTCTACTGTCTAGCATAGCATGCATTTAATATATGCAAAACAAAAAAAACATAAAGCAAAGTAAAAAACAAGGATCAAAGGAAGCAACAGAAACAACATCCAGAGAAAGGAAGAAATGACAATTCTACTTGTGTTTCCTCTATGCCCACAATATCTGCTATTTGGAAGGAAAAAGGAACTTTTCTCTTATTTTTGTGAATTGCATCAAGAGCCAGTTCCCTATTTTCATACAAACATCTACAGATAATTTCTAAAATTTAAAAAAATGGTAGATTAAATATAATGCAGAATGTTGCCTTCTGTACCTGCAATATTCAAACACTGTATCTTTAAGGCTGACTGCTTATGCAACGAGGATTTGTTCACGGTGTGATGCATTATATCAGCTTAGATATTATTGATCACTTTTTCTGTCCCTATATACAGGCTAGCATTTCTTTTGTGCTTAGGCAATTCAGACCACAAGAAACAAGAAGCTGAAAGATGTATCAACATCTTTCTTTAACAGATTATAGTTTTCCTAACGATATTTAATTTCAATGTGGTTTTTTTAATATATATATATAGATACATGCTTGTGGGTTTGCATGTAAATATATCTAAGATTTTTTACCCACATCAAGCTATCCCCTGTCCTTATTGATACTCTGGGTAGAGGAAACACCTATACAGGCGTGCTGCAAAAAGCTTCATGCTCAGTCTTCTAATAGATTTCCCTCATACCTGACTGTGCATAAATTTCAGGTTAATTCCTTCCAGTGTGACCTGAAGAAGACCTCCTTCACCAGTTTTCATATCCTGCACAGGGAACTCACCACCCAACTCAGGGCCTGTGATGTTAATAAAGAAAAAAAAAAAACAAAACAAAACAAAGGCAAGAACAAACCAAAACAAAAATCCAGAGAGAGAGAAAGTGAAGCAAGCAGTCAGCCAAGTCATGGTATGGGGAAGGGGAATATAAAATAGTAAAACCGTAATTCCTATTGATGTGCATAGCAAAAGGACACTAGTAAAAATAGTAGAGACCATTTCAGTGAGTCCACTCACTGATGACAGCTTTCTGAAAACCACTAGGATTTCAAGTATTGTAATAAATTTCATTCTGGTGACATGAAGTAACATCAATATCAGTTCATCCTGTATTTATTGTATGTCATATTGGGGTATTGTTTGTTTGCTTTAAATGCCTCATGTCATTTCTGCATAGTAAGACCATGCAATCACATAATACCATAGAGAGCATAGTCTTAAGTACAGATGCATAAGCACAAGGAGGCTTGTATTTGTAAGCTGCATTACATGGTATTGTTTTAAGCAATTAAAATGTCAAAATATGATTAAAATAATAATTCAATAGAGCATATTAATAGGTGAATAATCTAGACATTTTCATCTAGCTTCTTTTGAATTATTCAGTTCAGCTAAAAAGTGCATTCTTAAAATGACTTTTGAAAAATTAACATTTTTTGTACAACCACTGAGCTCTGGGGAATGGCTTAACACAATTCAAAAACTTTTCAAACACATTTTTAATACAAAATTATTGCCCAGTTCTTAAAATACCTTTCAAATACACACTTGCTAAAGACAACAATCTGCTACTTGCACACGGATGCACAGTTACCCCAAGATTACCAAGTAAAAGGAGATTATGTTCAAAGGAGCTGTTAATAAAAAAAATGCTGATTGCAGATAAAACAACAAATGTTCCCAACATGTAAAATCTTGTACCTGGTTTAATGCTTTGCTGCCTTGCTGCTGCTCGCTCCATACTGTCTTTTACACAGTAGTACAGTTCCCGACACTAACAGATATAAGAAGAGTAATACGATGTTATTTCTCCAAATTACTAAGGGAGGGAAAAGAACAGCAAGATTTTAAGATTCTACAAAAACAAGTCCCATGTGGTGCCCAATGACCAAAAGCCTATTCAGGTTCAAGCACACCTAATTACTAGTTAGTACTTATATTTGTTTTACAAGATGATAGAGAAACTATTTCATAGTATTTAACCACACAAGCTAGTGAAGAGTTCATGCCTTGGCACATTCTAACCAAGCCTATGCAGTTTCTTACTGTAGCAAAAGCATCGAAATGATCCCTCCCTTTCTTTCAGCTTCCAGCAATCAATCTTGTTAGTCATGCACATAATAAGTATCTTTTTGTTATTCATATCAATTTCCTTATGGCATATTCTTCTCTTCTTCCTTCAACTCTGAGATTAAGCCATAATCTCAGAACTAAATTTGACAAAATTTTCTATCCATAGCCCAAGACACGACACAGAGAAGGCTGAACTACTCTATACTAGAAAGGAACAAGTTTGATAGATGGACAAACTCAAAAGAGTTGAGATCAGTGGCTCAACATCCAAGTGGAAACCAGTGAAAAGTGTGTTCCTTGGGTGTCAGAACTGGGTCCGATGCTGTTTAACACCTTTGTCAGTGACATAGACATTGGTATTAATGGAAGGTGTCCCATGGCAGTGGGGGGTTAAAAGTAGGTGATCTTAAAGGTCCCCTCCAACCCATCCGTTCTATGATTCTAAGATCAAAAATTATACAATCAACTCCTAGGGCATAGTTTTATTTAGGATTTGTCCATGAATACCCCATAATATTTTTATTATCTTCACAAGCCTGCAACCTCACACAATATTTAATAATACTGATGCTTTTCTTCTTCTAACAAAAAAGCTACAAGTCATTTCTTAAATTATTTTCTGGTGGACAACTGTCTTCAAGCAAATGACAGGGCACAATGCCGGCTTCAGATGTCAGTGCTGCTAAACAGCCATTGCAGTTCAGTAACCAGTGCTGGAAAGAGAGCACTATTTTTTTGATAAAAGGTGGAATATGATACACAAGGGATTTGGGGTTTTTTTGTGTTGTTATCCCTGCAGTGTTGTGTATATTAAACAAGATACAAACCTTCTTTGTGTAGAACTTGTTCAGTTGTGTCTCCTGACCATTCCTGCGCCAGAGGCAAAGCACTTTTGTTTTGGGACAGTAAGTCATGTTGATGAGTTTCTCATACCACCAACGCTCATACACAGTTCCAATGTTGCTTCTCAGCACAATACAATCATCACATACCTGGGAGCACAAAATATTACATAAGATTTTTAAATCTATTTCTCTTATTTCTTCTGCTACTAGTTGCATTAGTATTATTCATGTCTCTACCTCCATGAAAAATATGTCTCCTGTTGTGTCTGTCCCAGCATGTACTACAAAAGTCTGCTTCTTGATGTGGCGGCTGCCACTGGGTCTCACAGGGAGTTCCCGTCCATTCTAGAAAAAAACACACATGCAATCATTAATGAACTTTGAAGGAAAATCCATTAGGTGAAACAAATGAAAGAAAGAAGAATTTTTAGCAGTATTTAATGAGCTTATTGGAGACCATTTTGGACAAAGCTGTAAGCAAGATGCTCTAGGAAGTTTAGTTCCAACAAGTGTGACTGTGAGAGTTATCACAGCATACAACATTCACGTGGTACCATACTCAGTGTGAGAAAGGGAGGTGTCTGAGTTCTGGTATCATTGCAGTAAACTGGTCTTAATTTTCCCAATTAATTATAAGATAATTTTGTGTCTTTTCTGTGCAGAAAAGTAAGCTCCAAATGTAGAAATTACCTTTAAAAGAGCCTAAATTGCATCCACCCTGGTGATGGTTGTGTTAAAAACTGGCTAGGTTTACTAACTGAGGCTTTAGCACATATTCTTATTGATCATTACAGGACATTAGATTTATTCCGTATGAATACTGGAAACAGTTTTGTACAGAAACTGATTCCTACAAGTCTTATATAGTGGCCTGGAAACTGATAGAAAGCTAAACACTTCTTACAGTCCTAGCAATCATAAAGGTTCCTGCCAGCAAAAGTTACTATGAAAATATTAATGTTGCGCAGAAGTGTGGTAAATAATGTCATGTTTATACATATTTGTATTGCAGCCCTAACTGATAACTGTGTAAAATTAAAACATTATAAACAGGGTCATATAGTCACAGTCTTTATTCTATACTTGTGAAGAGTAGCATTTAAAAATTCAATTAATTATTTTTAGTATTTTTTTCATTAGTGTTGCAGAGAATATATGTAAGATTTGCAGGTAATTTATTTCCTCCACTGTAGATCCCAGAGGTATACTCACTCATGTTTTACTTACCAGATTGGCAAGTTTGTCTAGAATATCATTTATTTGCTGGCTGTGCACCAATCCAATATGTGATTTTCCCATTAGACGACGAACCTTTTTCCTAATATCATTCTTGTTCACCTAGAAAGCAGATATACAGACAGTTGCTTACTTTTCTCTATTCATAGGAGGCAACTCCCATCTCCCAAACACATCTTGGCTTCCATTGCTAAGAAGCAAAACAACTGCTCTCCAGTTCCCTCATGCTAGGGCCTCTTTAACTCAGCAGTACAGGACAATGTAGCACATATCCCACTTTTTCCAGCTACTGTGCAAGTGATCCTGCGCACAACAGATTTCCTGCCTGTCCATGTGCACAAGCTGCAGTTCCACTACCCACCACTTCCCGCTGCTGACATCAAAAGCCTCAGTTCTCCATGTTACCACTTCTGAGTCTCATTGGCCAGACCAGCTTTTCCCCCTCTTCCTCTGCACAGACTCAAGTTACACAGCTGTGGAGCCCTCAACACAACATGGTAATTTCAGAATTCTCACTCTTTCACCGTGTGTTTCCTGGTCACTAGGCTGTGCCTATAACACTCCCAGAGAGTCTTCAAACTGCAAAAGGCTCTTCCTGAAGATGAGCTGCAGGCAGGCTCAGAAGCAAAATATTTCAGCCTCAATTGCCATTTCAAAAGGCCACTATGAATGTCAGCCATTGATACTAAAGGCTTCAAAGACAGAACACTAATGTTTGAGAGCTGATTTCAAGCTGGATCAAACATTGTTTTTTAACACATTTGCATTATGACCTTAATGTTGTGGAGTATATAAAACAAACTCAATCTGCTTCCTTCCTTTGGCAAGAATTCTTTGTGCTTGAAAGAAAGCATTGTATTTTTAATGTATTTTAAAATTAAAACCTACTAGGCTCTGCTATGCAAAACAAGAAAATAAATTAATTAATTAAAATAAATTAAAGTACCAAAGTGCTAAGTTTGAAGGACTTTGCTTCCCTTGATAGTTCAAATAAATTCATCTCCCTAGTAGCAGAAAGCCTTCTCACTGTGCAGTGTCTACTAGAAACTGCCCACTGGTATTCACTGAGTGGATTCTGAGTTTCATAAACAGGGATGTATGGTTTCAAGACAACACCAATTAAATATACTGCTTAAATCTGAGCAGCAATCTATTTAAAAGAACAAGAAGTCACCTTTATCATAAGCATATAAGCAATCATGTTATGGAGCAGTGTAGCCAACAAGCGATCCTCATCATCCTCCAAACGCTTTCGATCGTGTTCTCCCAGGGACAGATACCTGCAAGAAGAGCTACATCTGAAGCAGACTCACAGGCATCCTTCACTAAAGCACTGGCAGAGGACACAGCACTGTTTGTGAAGTGTATGGTAAATAAAACCTCTAAAACACTAAGTCAAATGGGTATTTTCCAGTAAAACACTGTGATCAGTAATTAAACATTTCCCTTAATTATTAACTAGTTGAAGCAAATAACATCTGCTCAGTGGGAAATTTGTTAGTGGTCTGCTGGACTTATCCATTTCCTGTTCCCTGCAGTCACAGCTCTGTGACAATTACAACTGTCAGAAGAGGAACACATAACTCAGCAAAAGAGCTATCCAGCATTAGAGCTTAAATACAGCTGCAAGGATGAGAGAGCTGATGAAGGAAGTGCACCAGGCACTCTCTTTTTCCAGTAAGGCAGGCAGTTTCTGGAATAAAAGTTTTAAAACTAGCACCCCAAACTAGTTCTTATTTTGGCTACCAGATTTCATGTTCCATGACAGCATGGATGGGAGCAGTCAAGCTGCAGGTGGTAGACAAGAGCACAGAATGATCAGCTGTTAACAGAGCTGGGGGGAGGAAGAGGAAGTTAGTCAAGATTGACATCTTACAAGCAGTCAAGCCTTAGGCAACCACGCAGATATTTCTAGAGAGTGGTTTCCTCATGGGTTTTTTTTGTTTGTTTTAACTACAAGCTGTGAAAACACCTTTAAGTGACTTTGCATTTTGAGAAGGCTCAAAATGCCACTTCTGGAAAGATTTAATTCTTTCACTTTATTTCAACACATTATTATTTCAGAATATAGTGATCCTGCCACAGAAATCTCTTGCTTTACTAATGATCTAGTCTATTCCATCTGTTCATATTGTTATTATGCTTACACTACCCATTTCTCTGGAAATATCTCACCACAAGAGTTAAAAAATATATAACCATAACTAAAGACAAGCATTTCAGTATCAGGAGCTACTGACCAGCTGAGAGAGAAGAGGCTCCCTTTGGAATAGTCATGTATAGTAACCAGGTTTACAAAGTGACAATAGCATGTTAAGCAGAATTAAAATAATTTTTTCCCCTTCTATTTTTACTAATTCAGTCCCAGGTGAAACAATGAGGAGGAAAAATGTCTACTAAAGAATTTACCTGTCAATCATCTCCTGAGGTCCCTGGTCCATGCCCATTCCTTCTCTCTCTAACATCACAGCATCCAAGAAGGCATCTTCCCAGAACTGCATCTGGTCCCACAAAGTTGAACGCTCTTTGCCTATGCAATGAATAAAAAAACTGAGCACTGAGCATTTATTCCATTTACTCCAGTCAGATTAATTACTGTTTATTCCCACTTCTTGAAAATACCATAAGCCAACACACAATGAAACTATATTAAAAAGTTTTAAAAAGCTTACTTGTAAAACCACAAGCAATATCACAACTGAAGAAAAGTGTAAAAGAAAAGACAAATCTCTCATTCTAATTAATGGCCCAATATTTTTAACCTCTTACAGTAAAGTACCTCTCATCCTATTCTTTAAGGAGTATAACTTCTTCCATAAACTGTTAACGCTGCCCAAAAGAGACACAAATATCTCACACAGACACAGATCACAGCAAACACACAGAGAAGTGGAAAGATAAGATTATTACTCAGAGAGAAGGTTTCCATTGCAGCATCCTCTAACTGGTCCCAGACAGATCCTTTATCCCTACCTGCTCCATTCCAAGCAGGTAGGAATGATAAATGGGAAGGATGAAAAACACAGGAAGAGAGAGCTTTTGATTAACAGCAAGTCCAGCCAAAATACAAAAAAGCCAATGTACTCCTAATTCAAAGATACACTTGAAGCCCTTTAGTGTTCTGAGTTTAGCCCTCTGTTCAGTGACTTAAGCTGAATGATCATTTTTCAAGATCAGTGATATATTTTAGCTTTTCATACATAGCTAACTTCCTTCTCCCCTTCTTCACACTGTTTAAAGAATTCACATTCAAGAAGAGCAAGAGACTTGGACAGACTTAATTTTATGCAAACTACACCATTCACACCAATCTCCTCTTACACTTACTCAATTTCCCCAGCAAAACTTTGGCTTTACTCTGAGTGGTCTGACATGCCTTCCTATTCTATTAGCATGGATAACAGTTGGAGGTTAAAAACAGTGTCAAGGAAAGTAAAAATTCTAGTCTGTCCTAGACATGATTTCATCTGAACTTCAACCTGAAAGATTCCCTCCCCACAAAAAAAAAGTAGCTTACCCAAAAGTCCTTCATACAGATAGACACGCTGGTTCCCATCCTCTGGACCTCTCCCTGGAATACTCCCTTTGCTATCCTTCACACTCTGCTTCAGGTTGTGAGACTTGGCCTGAAAATAATACAAGAGGTATTGGCAGTTTAACTCTGCACCCTACAGGACTTTCTCTTGAGCTGTTGGGTTTAACAGACACAGTTTGCAAGATATACGTCAAAAAATCTTCTCCTGCAAACATTCACAAAGCAATTGTTTTGTTCAAAGAGCAGCATAATACACTTAAACATCCAGAGTCAGACAAAGAAAAATCAAAGAGAGACAAATAGAGAAATTAAAACACAGAGGAGGCACAGTGCTTCCCTGAAGGAAAACTGAGGCAAAACATAAATGCAAGCTCCAGACTAAAGGAAAGAACCTCATCCCCTATATTTCACACTTATGCATTCATAAAGGTATGACATCAAGCAAATAATTACATATCATCTGGCCTGAGGAGTGAGAGCTGGGACTACCAGCCAGCAGGAACTGTGACAACAAAGCTGGCCCATTTATTTCTCTACCACCAGGTAAACTACAGTAGATATTTGAATTTATCACAAATCCTATACACCCATCATCTTTGTTCTAAATCTCTTGCAAGGGTTCTTAGAATTCTATTCAGTTCTATTCTATTTATTATAGGAGAAAAATGCAGAAAAGTAAATGTTAAAAAAAAGTCTGACACTCTTCAGTAACTGAGAGGACACCCTCTTACAATAAAGGAAGCAGACATGGTAAAATAATTTTCATGCTTTTTGTAGAAATCTGCCATGAAACACAATGGTTTTGTTTGTTTCTTAACATGAGAAGTAGAAGCCCTGTAAAGGCTTTTACAATCTTATCAGGATTATAAAATAATGAACACAGACTGATCCTAAGGCACTGCAAGTTGTTTCCTTATTTCCCTGAAAGCTCGAATTTAGTTCGAGCTTGATTTACACTTGATTTAGTCAAATCAAATGTATCATTATTTTCTTGGTAAGATGTATATTAGAGGTTATACATGACAATCAAGGACTTTACAAAATGAAGTGCTCATAAATCATTTGAATTTTGCCACATACAGATCTTCCAACTAGGCAAATATATTTAAATGTTATGATTACACTTCAAATAGAACTAAAGTAATATTTTAAAGAAACAGAACAACTGCTAAAACTAGAACGGATCACTCCTTTACTCTTATCAAGCAGCTGCTCCTAAGAAACAGGGAATTTTCCTTTTAGTTAAGGACAAAAAATGCCCATCAATCTTGTACTGCCTTTAAAAGGTAATTAAATGTTGATTTGGTTGAGAGAAATACTGAATTAATATTAAACACTACTAGAGTCTCCAGGGTGGTGCAAAATGTAAATTTACTACTTTCAAAAAACTATTTATTGCATAGGAAATGAAGAAAGGTATGTGGCTATTTATTGCATAGGAAATGAAGAAAGGTATGTGGATCCAGACAAAACTACATCTTTGACATTGGAATATTGCAAGTCATTAACCCTCAGAACTGAATCAGAGATCCTCTTCCATACACGCACATTGAAATATTATTATATAAGATATATTAAAAAAAGGAAGTCCGCAGTGCCCTTACAAAGATAGAGCTAGTAGCAGAGTTTGTCTCAATTTCACTGTCTGACACAGTGCCCCTGGATCCCGCTAAATTGCCACCATTTTCCACACTTGGGCCATCACCAGCATTGCTGCTCAAGTCACTGTCTGCTCCCAGTGTCTCTCCAGAACTGTTACTAACCTGTGGAGAAAAATAAAGCAATCACCTTCAACAGATAATACATCAGAGAATTTGTTCTTATTTTTAATGCATCAAACAATCTGCCTTTTTTGTTCTCAGGTTACCTTTTTAAACTTCTGTTTTTTATAGATTGTTTATACACAACTAAGACATATTTAGAGAATTGCTGCAATCCACCAGTTCCATAAATACACAAATATGTACGAATATGTAATAGCAACGAGCACCATATATGAAAGCTGCAATCTGCCCATAAAGAAAGCACTGTATATGTTGTCAGACACATGCTTGCTACCCACTCAGAGGCTCTGGAGAGAGAACTCACAGAGTACATTATGCACGTGTGACATTACGCTGCCACACCACACAAAATGTAGGCACAAAATGCCCTTTAACAAGCAGTCAATCTCATCCAGATTTCACTCTGGGCATATCCTACCACAGTGCTGACTTCAGAATCCTGGCTTGTACTTCGGACCATAACTGTTGGTCCTCCACTGGGAAGAGAGTCAAAATCACTCTTCTGCAATCAAAGCATATAAAGGACAAGAAGAGTCACATTAGTTTTTACCATAAGGAGAGAACATCACATCCCATTCTTCTGGGCTCTTGAATCACATGCCTTATGCTTCCTTAGTTTATTTAGCCAATCAAATAGAAACTACTGCTTTGAGTGTCAAAAAGACCATGGTAATGAGTAACTGAGTTTACAAAGACCAATGCCCTAGAGAAAGGGGGGAAGAAATTTTACCAAATAAGCCTCTCAAGAATACTCAAACCCTAGAAGTCTTCCCATAATTAAACAGTGAATAGAAGAGTCATGTCTCTTACCACATAAATAAAGCAAGCATAGAAGCCACTGACCTGAGAACCTGAGGCCAAACTGAGGCCACTGTCTGCACTGATTTGGGATTTCTTCTCATCTGTTTCTCCCAAATCAAATTGTTTCACACCATCTGGTCCTGAACAAAGGAAAAAGTAAATAATTACTGTACCAAGAAAAAACAGCATAGGAGAAAGCAGATGACAGACTGGAAGCAGGAACAGTACCAAGAAAACAAATTTGCTTTCTCATTTCTTTGATTTTTAATGTATTTTTTATTATTCCTTGGTACTGAAAACAACAAGGCCAGCAGAGCACATCTGCTAGTCTTCAAACATTAGTTTGAATTTCAAATACTCCGAAGTCCAGGAGTGACTATAATTAAATAGTACCTTTCTTAGCCATTCAGGAGAGATAAGAGGACAGACAACAGTCAAGTAGCTTCCAGTTACAGTAACACATGCAGAGCAGTTGACATTCAACTCTAGGAAGCCTTTAATTCTTGGTAACAAAAAAGAATACCTATTTACTTAAAAGCCAGAATCCTTTTTTGAACAGCTAAATTGCTCAAAGTCCTGGACTGAGTTTTTTTGGTTGCCCACTGCAACTATCTAGGCAAAAATCAGGCAACACATGAAAAGAAAATAAACAGTGACAATTGGTGTTACCCAGTAAGATTTTCAAAGACAAAGCTTGTATGATGCTGTAATTCACAACATTCCCCAATTACATTAACAAATGGCTCTCCAGAGTTGGCAATCACATAGGTAGGAGAGAGAGAGGGAATCAGCAAGCTTTTAAGTCATGCATTCATTAACCCAACAATCAAAAAAAAAAAAAAACCAAAAAAAGGGAAAGAAAGGATAAAGAACTTTATGTTCAATTTCCCATGCACTTCTAGAATTGTATCATCTATTGTCCTCAGATGGGATGGCAGAAGGAAAAGAGAATGATGGAGAGGTAGAGCCTGAAAAGAAATTTGGATAAGCACTGAATGAAGTAAATAACAATGCAAGAAAGAGTGCGTTATAGACTGTACACAGAATGTTAATACTCTCAGAAAGGGGAAGAGACTGAATGCAATAATTCTGCCATAGCCATATCTGCCAACTATTCAGTAACAGGAAGACATGATCAGCTGCTGGAATATTTGTATTATATACCCATGTCCATAGCCAGTATCTCTAAGCAAACAATGCCACTATCTCTGTAACCACTCATCACAACAACCTGGGAATTATGAACATGTTTGTATTATATGTAATATTAGAGAGCATAAGACAGTGAAAAGGAAAGAAAAAGGGAAGGGAGGAGAGAGAGAGAGAGAAGGATAATATACAAAGATTTGTGGGAGTGAGTTTGAGATGATATGTAAACTCATGAATAGCAAAGCCATAAGCGGGCTGTGCAGACCATACTAGCTTACTACTCAACCACCAATTCTTCCTGTGAAGTGTTTACAGAAAGTATTCTTCCATTTGTTATAGTACATTGTCTCTAGACCCAAATGCCTTAGTCACTGTAAATTACCTCCTCAAAGACTCTAAGAGAAAGCATAAACAAAATTTACGAAGAAAAATAACTAAAAATATCTTTTCTAAGAATTTGGAATATTATTTTCCACTGAAATACACACAGTTCACTTCTAGAGATCTATTTTCACTCATTCAAGTGATCATCATTTCTAGTTCTGATACAGCGAAAATTTTATATCTCATTACTACAGCAATAACAAAAAATTTCAGGGTGTTCTAAGCAATTTAGGAGTTTCCTGTCCCAACACATAATTCAGATATGTTTCTGGCAGTTTGACTTTTAAAGGAATTGAAATTGACTGAAGCAGTTCAGGTATTTGAGGGCTGAAACTGAGTTTAAGAAGCACAATAGCCACAATTACATTGTTGTCACTGTCAATTCACAGGCACTTAAAAACCTCCCTTTCCCTTCTTTATGGAGCCACGTGTCTAATGCACATGAACACTAAAACTTCAATTTATCCCTCCCAATGTAGGCACCTACCTGAAAGGCTCAGTTTGGGAGAGCAAGTGTGTGCAGGTGCTATGTGTCTGTCTCACACAGTCCTACCTCAGCAGATAGCAATTCACAACTTAAGCACAGTAAGCTGTACTGCAGTGGTGCCTCATTCATTGTCTCTGAACTAACTCTGGATGCTAATCTCTACTGAACAGAAGTACTTAACTGAGGTGCCTAGAACTAATATAAGCAAACCCAGGCCTGGTCAGAATGCTAGGAATCTTCACTCATTCATCTCAGCTATTAATCCTTCCCAAACTGCAGTCTGTAAAATAGGCAGCATCAGCTCTGCCAAGTACAAACTAAGCTTATGGTTAGGAAACACCTACCACAACATGGTTGTTAGAAATTGGCTGTTGTCCTTATGTCATATATCCCTATTTACAACAGTGACAACCAAAAGAGCAAAACCTGGTATTGCACCTGCAGAGTATACATATTCAATACTTTATTCATTATCATATTTTAATAGATGTTCAGATTTGTGTAGGTTTAGACTATTATTTAGACTCTGCAACAGCCTCAAATTATTTCACTCCTTCTTTCCCAAGGGATATGAAAAACAAAATCAAGTTGATTCCTTATTATGTGGCTATTTTCTAGAAGCCATCAATAAATACAATTCTTCACATACACCTTCTCTCTCCCCCTCAGAAGTATTTGTTGTTGCAGACTGACTGCTCATGGTTGATGCCAGTTAAGAAAATTCGCCATCCCACGGCTTGAACAAACAGGAATTCTTCATTCCGGTAACATTTAATCAATCAACATATCCACGTCAACAACTTGTTAAACAAGTTGTAACTTTTAAGAAAGGAGATGGAGTATCTCAAAATTCTTCCATATTTATCTGATTGGTGAGGATGCAGAACACCTGCTTCCTCTTCTTTGAAGGCAACATTCAGGGGAAGAAAAAAGAAAGGGGGGAAAAAAAAAAAAAAAGAAGAGACATTTGAACACAATTTCCTCAGGGCAAACAGATCTGTTTAGTCCCTTTAATGGAGACTTTCTTGATAGATTTTGTTCTTGTGAGTATAAAGTATAAAACCTGTGTGCCATAGATGCAAGCTCACCCTGCACCTGGGGAGTTGGCAGTTATGGGGAGGCTGGAGGAGTCAGTTTCTATATTTTTTTTAATTTCCTTACTCGTTTTTTCCAAAGATTTTTGCTTTTTCACTTCCTGGTGCTTGTTCCACAATTCTACCCAAGATGCATTGAAAGCAGGAGAGAAAGAGAAAGAGTCAGAGGCTGGTCAGACAGGTGAAAATGGGGAAAAAAATTTCAAACAAAAACCCCACCCCTTCACCTCAAAAAAA
>VYXD01000888.1:323215-389086 GCA_013397195.1 Hylia prasina | reverse complement strand
AAAAAAAAAAAAAAAGGCATAATTTTATTACAACTACTGAGTGAAGGGTTAAGTAACACCATTTTAAAAGAAATCATTGTTAGCTATTGAGCACTGCATCATCTCTTAGTCACAGTATTCAAACATTAGAGATGACTTCATACAGTTGTGGTGGTGCATCCCTCCTCGGGCCACATTTGACAACAGTGAATCAACTACGGAAAAACAGCTCTTACGAACAAATAATTAATCACCTTTTCTAAGAAAGGGATTTAAGACTGCCAGATATTTATTCCTCTAAAACACAGGCATCACAGAAGCTCCAATTAACAGAAACATTTTAATGTCTCTAGTTTATATCACTGAAAGGAGAAAGACACAAAAACAGCAGCAGCAATTCCAAAAATATTAAAGTGTAGGTTAACACAACATTTAATCAATATTATATCTTACATATCATCACAAAGTTTACAAGTTATTTTTGACCTGATAACATTCTCAATAAATGCCTGCCTCTGCCTGTGAACCTGTCCTGTATGAAAAGAGCTGAACTTCTCTGCATCCACTTGCTCCTATCAGGCTACAGAGAACAGAAAATGGTGAAGAACTAAAATGAGCAAGATATCAGACACGCTTAACTCCCACTTCCAAAACTCAAAGTCACAGCACTCTAATCAAGTTGACAAATTCCATTAGAGAATATACAATGCACAGACCAGCAAAACAGTCTGAAATGGTCTTAAAACTGAATTTGAAACATAGCCCTGGGACAAACCAGTGATGAGGCACTTGCACTTTTCTATTACTCACATTGTTCAACTCTCTGAAATGTAGTCACCTTTTCTACTCACAAACATCAGATCATTCCAGGTGCTGGCCTGTTGGCCAAAGGAAACATTACAAGCTGACATGCTGAGCTAAGTGTTAGGCACTGTCCACTCGCACTAGCACCATTAAAATTGGGAACACTACAGAGGAAGATCCTCCTAGAAAAGTGGCAAAGGGAAGGAAAAAGAAGAAAAATATTCTTTTACTGGTCTTTAAGAAAATTTCCTGAGCAACTGAAAGGTTAGAAACCCAGTCCACCCTGCAAATAGCAGAAATAAGGGCAAGACAGGCTCTAAATAAGTTCTATTGAGCAAAATATCTACTGAAAAAAAATGAAAAAGGATAGGTTACAACTGTGGAGGAAGGCTCCAAGGTATTATGAAAAAAGACATCAGGAGTGAGACAAATGCAACAAGGTAGAAAAAGCTAGAAAGATGGCTTCTAGCCTACCAGTTTCTAGATCTGCTTCATGATTGATGGATGTTCCTTCAACTTTCATAGACAGATGGATAAGATTAAATTGCTGAGGGATCCAAACAGCATCCTACAGGCTTATCAAGCTGAGCATACAGTGACACAGATAACAATCTCTAAGATGGAGTGAATTTGTTTGTTAAAGGGCTTTTAAAACATCTGGCCTCTTGCATGTTCAGTCTATATGGCTTCACTTTAAAAATCACCAGTCTGAAAGCTACACCACCTGCCAGTAACTTACTTTTAGCTGACTTGTCTGCTAATTTAGTGTAGAGTAGATCCTAGCACATTAAAAACAGACTAGATTTTACTTTCAGCTACTTAGTCAAAGAAGAAAAAACTGCAAATAAACTCACAGTGCATAAAATACTACACCTATGGCTTTGTTACATGACCCTGAACTAAACAGGACAGCAGGTCCAAAAACAACCTGATGTGGATGAAGTATGAAGCACAATCTTTTCTGTTTAAAAAAACCAGCCAAAATAAAGTGATCTGACCAGATTAAACAATTATTTAAAAACTAGTAATGGAAACTTCATTAAGTACTGACATTTTCACTAATAGTTATGGAAAGTATGCAATAAACCAAATTTATCACTAACATAAAGGGGTAATTTAACTATCAACTTAAAGCAACCCTTGTCCTAACAAAAAGACCTACACTACAGGTGATGAACCGTGGAAGACAAGAACCCCAGAAGTAAACAAGTGGTATCAGAAGCATCATCTTCACACTGAATTTTCTAGGTAGGAATTAGGTATCAAAGCACAGTCAAGATCAAAGCTCAGCTGCTACAAATCCATCCCACTTCACCTCAGAAACAGGAAACCCTGTGAACTTCATGGCCATTGTTCCTGTAGTACCAGAAAACTGCACAAATTCAGCTCGAGATCTGAGACACAGTTTAATCACCACACTAAACATACACTTTACATATGACTCCTGCAAACAGAGCTGTACATTATTTTACTCCATCCTTCTGAAGACTTCCCATTCTAGTACTTTCTACTCTCTCTAGGTAAAAAGGTTAGCAGCCCAATTTGGATTTCATCTATACAATACCAAGATATTAATTCAAAGTTTTGTTTATGTATCTGCAACCTGAGGTGGTAAGTACCTTCCAAACTTCACAGAATAAAAGAACTGCTGGATTTCAAAGGGACCTGTGGACATCATCTAGTCCAAGCTCCCTGCTTAAAGCAGGATCAACTAAAGCTGCCTGCCACAAGGACCATGTCTAGTCAGGCATTCGCTTTCACCACAGAGCAGAATCCACCACCTTTCCAGGCAACTTGTTCCAGTGTTGGCTCATCTTCACATAAAAACATTTTTTCCCATGTATAAATGGAACTACTTACAAATACGTTGTTATTTCAGCAACATGTAAATGTTTACCAAATGCTCTTCCCTAAATAAATTAGCGTGAATGAGAACATCTGCATTTCACAGCCAAGCCACAACTAAGGCCAGTCTTGTCTTATTCTGAAGTTTCCATAACAGAACATAAAGGAAGCATAATAGCCAAGCAGCTTTAATTTATCTCTCTGCAACACAAGATAAACACCCTTTTCTTCTAGATCACACAAGTCAGATGAATATGGAGACTACACTGTTTTTACAGCAATTTCCTAAAAAGTGACTTTCATACCAGTCCATGTTTTGTGGTGAAAGACAAAAGCAGTTAGAAAAAAAGGCTTCAGGAAAAACATTCACGTCTTTTGAACTTGGGTCAGTCTAGGTAAAACCATATCCTTCTTGTAATTTAGCTCCATATAAGACAAGTGGAAACCATCATAGCATCAGAACCACCAATAAGAATGTACCTTTGCCTGTCCTTGAAGACTGTGAATTGTTTAAGGCTAATATTCTGGCAACAGTAGTTAACGTGGCATATTACATAGCACTTCTTTTGAAAAGCACTTCTTATATTGCTTCACACACAGGAATTATCTGATCTCTATGATTTCCACTTATATGAGGCTTTAATTTCATCTAAAGGAAAGAAGCAGTCTTAGCAATCACATCAAAAGATCTCTCTTCATTCTTTAGAAGAACACTGTCCTAGAGGCTGGTTTATTCTTAGTTGTGCCAGAACCATACTTTCCTTTTTCTCTTCTACAGAGAAGTAATGAAGTACCCAGAGCAAACCAAACAACTAACTGAAACGCTGGAAATCTGAAACTCTTTCAGCTTCCTGACAGCTTTCCAAATAGAGTGCAAGATTAGTTTCTGAGCAACTGCCTCCACAGAGTACCTCTTTTAACAAGAAAGCCAGTCAAGTCAGAGGGGTTCAGTATCAGTTCAGGACTCAACAGCACCCAGCCTGCAGTTATTATATGTGTACAAGAATGAATGCCTGTAGTCCTGTCACTCAGCTGCTCAACAAACACATTCCCTTGTCTTATGCCACAAACTACACATATATCCTCACAGCACCACACTTTGAGAAGATTAATCTTTCATACAGTGATTCCACAAAAACATTATTTTAAACAGGATGTAAGAAGCAACGTCTATAGTTTAACGTGACATATTTTTGCAGTTGACAAAACATTTCCATATGCTGGTGGTACTTCTCATGTTTACAACCCAGAGCCCACAGGATTCAACCAAAGCAATTTTTTTCTTTCTCCTCCACCAATAAAGTCTGTAAAGCCCTTTTTAAATAAAACAGCTCTGAAAGCCCTACTTCAAACTTTTTCCCAAAACATAGGGAAAAGTTATACCATCTAAGAGTAAGACACGAAAATCTGCACTGACCAGCCTAGCAGATGCTGTTTAGAAGAACACACATTCTATTTGCTATTGCACAGAAGGAAAATCCATCAGTCCTGCTGAGTGAAACTGTAACACTTCAACTAAAATATTTTTGGAAATTTTGTTGTTAACAAACAGCAGATTTTAGATCCCACTTATATAGGATACAATCTACATGATTCACAGGTAGCCAGCAATGACAGAAAACCTTTGTTTCATGTTTCCCTTCCACAGCTGCCCTTTCTCAAGTCCTGCTGTCCCTGTTCCTCTTTTCCCATTTCCCAATGCTTGAAAACAGCAATCATAGAGCAAAAAATAAGGCTTTATAAGGTGTAATGAAATATAGAAACAATTAAGATTAGACAGCTTCTGGAAGAAAATTGTGGTGGATAGCTTATCCGAGAGTAGGGTGAAAACACATATGATTGTTCCTTGTGATCCAAGGTGTAAATGAAGCATGTTACAGTAGCAATGTAGTGTGTTAAAATGGAGAGAAAGCAAATAGAACCTAATGCCAAACCAGAAGTCCCCCCTGCACTTCACATGCACCTCAATACACACCAATGGAAGCAATAAAATTTTCCTCCTTTAGACTTCTTGTGTCAAACTCCCTTGGCCCTTTGCCTGCAGGGCTTGGTGGCTTTGGCATTAGCTGAGGTACCGGCAGCTGCATCGCAGGTTTTGGCTCCACCCTTGGGGATGATGCAGGATCCTTCCCAACTGGAGTGACAGATCCATCTGTAGGACTTCGTTTTCTCTTTTCTGGTTCTTTAAATAAAAAGAATAGCATTGAGAGAAAATAAATAAATAAATAACTAGAAGGAAACATAATGAAAAAGGAAATGAGAGCAGGTGAAGAAAGATGAGACAGATGGTCTCACCTAAATCATTAAGCCTGGCACTGAAAGAGCTCAGCATTCACATTTGTTCCCATAGGTCAACATGGCTCGCTGATAGTCTGACACACTGGTGGAAACAGTAGAGGAGAAAGCCAGAGTACTGTTTTAGGGATACTCAAGTATCTCATTTCTGTGTATCTGAAACCTCAGAATGTTCCTCAACACAGTAACTGTAGCATCTCCTCTGCTGAATTGTGAAAAATTCAACAACTCTGCCTAAAACACCAAGAATACAATTTATAGAAGTTATAGTAAGTTATATGGTAAATTCCTCTCATAGTGCAAAGATGACAAATACAATCAGTTTCATGAGTAACACTAAATGAAACTTCAGTTAGGGAAAAAAAAAAAATACCAATCAGCTATAGCTCTTCCATCAGTCTCTGAGACTTCCTATATCCATATGTCCCTAAAGGCAGTTTGGATTATTTTTCTGTATCAAACCCCACAGTTTGAATTACAGCAAAACCTTCAGAAAAGAATAATTAAAACCAGGTTTTCCATAAAGAGCCTCCTGCACAAACTATTCCAATACCTGATGAATCTAACAGTCAAAACTTCATATCCTATTATCTAAACCTGTCATACCACTCGATCTTGTAATACTTTTGTTCACTGGATTTAAGATTCTGCTATCAGTAGCACCTTTCTATTTAGACAGAATTGAAAAGAATCAACACCTAACACTCAACAGACTGAACACTTCCATCCTTCAGAGCAAAAGTGTTTCCCCAGTTCCTTGTAGATCTTTTCAGAAACCTCCTCAACTTTGCAAGACATGATGACCAGAACTGGAAGCACTACACCTCAGTTGTGGGTCTTGTTACTGATACAGCAAGATACCATACAGTGGCAGCATTCCAAATGTGTATTCACAGATACACAGTGCCCCCCTTCCCAGGTTTTACAGACACAGTAAATAGTGAGAAGTTCATACACAGCAGCAGGAGACGGCTTCCTAGGATATACCTCCCAATCTTACTATTATTGCCAACTATCCTTGTTCCTAAAAACAAGTCCTTGGTTTGACCATATTGTAATAACTTCATCACAACCATGCTTTATTAAGATTTAGCTTACTCTAGACAAATATTTGCTCTAGACAAATAAGCTATATCCATCATATCCTGTAGGATTACTAGTTTATTACTATATGTATGTTAAATAAAATCAACATAAGGACAAATCTCTGTAAAACATTTCTAGAAACAAATACTAATGTCAACTAATTGAAAACAAGTAAAACACACCAAACAGCTAAAATTTGATGACAAATTAAGATGTTATGCAATAACGAGAAGAGTCTTTAAAAGTTACCAACAAATTTTGTCTGTCATGACCACAATTAGTTTACTGGGAAAACTCTACTTACCATCAAATTATGCTATTTGGTCTTCACTCAAAAACTGCTGAGTTTTACATCAGCCACTCCAATTTTCCTTAGAATCAGTGTCAGACTAAAAGCTTGTAATTACCAAGATGAGCCTATTTTCCACATTCAGGACTGCTCTAGTAGCACAGCCTTCCTTACCTGCCTCAGCATTCTAACAACGACTGGAAAGGAACACAGGGGGTAGCTAAGCCAACTCATTAAAAAATTCCTGATGCAAGACCCAGAACATCAACTGTAAAGGGTTTAGTAGATGCTACTCCTCTGCTACTATGAAATAAGTAACTTTTCATCATCTGAGATTACAGAAAAGTCAGATACTAAGCAGAGATTTAGCTTTTTGTCATCTTTTGCTTTCTTCCTTTGCATGCATTTTCTTATTTTGCATTAAGAATCAGATTCTTAAGGAACAGCTGAAAAATAATGAGATATTTTCAGACTTTCTTCTCTAAGAGTAATTAGTTGCATGGGAATAATTGTGTAGTGCAACGTGGTTGGTTAAGTGTAAGTTGTATGGTTCCACATTACAAGTTATCTCCCTCCCTACTGAGGAAAGCAACAGCTTTCCAAGATTGTGGCTGGGACAGTTTTAGCTGAAGGTCCCCATTCCCACAATTTCCATTTCAGCCGTAGAAGTGCTAGGTTTTATATCTCACTGCAGAGTTTCCATTTTCAATTAAATATCAGTATGGCCATTATTTTGCTCTGGTCCAGTAACATGTATAAGAAACACAAAACAGCCTTCCAATTTCATAAGGTTTCGGTAACAATGGTACAGTTGTCACCATTTTGGAAGTGTTGGAAAAGCCCTGAAATATCAAAAGGCACAAAAACAACTATCTTCCCAATCTTGTTTGGTTCATAAAAACTGTATTCTCATGAACATTTTTCTTACCTTTATTATAGTAGTGAGTATGTGCTATCTCTAGCAGGCCAAAAACACTGGCCATGCCTCCCAGGCCAGCATTTGCATATGACTGCTCCAGGCTTAACACAGTGCACTTCAGCAGGTCCAGCATGCCTTTATAAACTTTGCGGCTGACCTCCTGCAATGAAATCCCCATTAGTGCTGCTATTTCTGAACTGAGAAAGTAACTCAAGAACAGTAATTCCCAAACTGCTGCAACATCAGCTTTTTGCAATTGACACGAACTTCCTGTGAATTGAGCCTCAGCAGACACTCAGTGTGAGGACCCTGCTGAGTTCAGCACTGACCACGTCCTGTATGACATCCTGTCGAGCATCCTCCTCTGACTGGATTGTGCGATTCAGCTTGCTCAGCACAAAGACACGGAGCTGCTCACTCTCCAGCAGACGTCGGACTCTCTTCATGTTCAGCCAGCCCACACCTTGCCCATCAAGAACATTGTGTACCACTTCCTTCAGGAACTGCTGGTTCTCACTGATACATTCAAGAGAAAGCAGGCAAAAGTTAGTCAACCTCTGCTTCCTTTGGCTTGCATGGGAAGATGGCTATGGCCAGGGCACACACAGAAGTACCTTCCCTATCAACAGTAGTTGACATCTAGCTCTGTCTGCTGCTAACATAACTGCACACAGCTCAAGCTCTGTTCCATAGGTGTAGTATCAAATACTTGATTTTGTCCTTTATGTCCTAGAAAAAGCCATAATCAGGCTTTCCTCTAGCTCATCTTAGTACCACTCTACTCTTCACTTTCACAGCACCCCTCAGAATCCATGAGAATCCTTTATGTCTTAACCTTGTTCCACAGCCCCCACATCTGAGCTTTCTTTGAAAGAGGAAGGGCAGCACTACTAATGCCTTACTGCAGCAGCCTTGGCACATGCTTTTTGTGGCACATGTTTGCTCAGCTTCTTTTGCCACAGAGGGAAAGGTAAGAAGAAGGAATTTCCTGCGCAACCTGCTGCATTTCCCAGTCTGAGCTGCAGTTATTGTTCTTACTTGTACCCCAAACCCAGCAGATCAAAATAAAATCACTCTACCCATGACTGCTACATAAGAAAGGGAGGAGAAAGCACCATTTTGTTTACTGGCACCATTCTGAGCCCCTTCCCAATGCTGAGAAAAACACTTCACATGAATTTATGGAATCAAACTGCTTCATTGGACTCAGCTGATCCCCCTGCATGGTGCATTAAAACTCCACTGGGCTAGATCACCTTGTTCACAGCACTCAATTACAAAGAAGATCAGCTGAGTTAAAGTAGAAGCCTAGAACATTTTGGATCTCAGACAGAAGGAGGATACATTCTGGAGCACAGAAAAATAAGCATGTGCACTATTAGCTGTAAGACATCTGTACCAAATCTTCTTAGGCAATAACATGTCCAGGTCTAGGGCAAGAGAAAAGTACCATTTAGTTTTCAACAGCCAGACTTCTGAGAAAACATTGGCCAGGTATGAGGCTACTCTAACTACACTGTACACTTGAAAAGCAGGAAAAAAATATTACCTAGAATTGCTAGTTCGTCCCTGAGGTGACGGAGATTCTCTTTTCACTGTTGGGCTGTGCTTTATGACTGAAGACTTCTGATCAACAAGGGCCCGTCTGTTTCCTAAAAAGGAGAGGAAACAGAATGAGAGGAAAGGGCAGGAAGAGAACAATCTGATCCCAGGACAGTAACAAGCAACACTAAAGTTGGCTAACACACCTATTTGAATTACAGGTAACAGACTTCAAACAAAATGGAAACTCCAAAAAAGCAGCAGCGTATATCATATTCTAGCATCACACATCGGCAGAAAACAGTAATGGGAGTAATGCAGAGAGAAAAAGAGAAGATGGTAATGGGAGCAGGAGGTGAGAGGCAGGAAAAGTTTGGCTGCTCTGCATGCAGTTCCACAACAAGAATCATCTTCAAATTAGTCACTATATGTAAAAGCATAATGCATTGAGGGTGACTAGTATAGATCATGTGGTACTGGTTACCCAGCGAGAAAGGTAGCCCGAAGTCAGGCACAGGGAATGCTGGAAATTGTTAAATCATGCACAGCTCATGCTGTAGGGAACCCACCTTCATTGCTTACTGGGCCAGCTTCAGTAATAATCTCCATTATAGTATTTAACCCAAATACTGGGACACAAAATATACAATTAGTAGTGTACTGAAATATCTACGCTCCCCACTGTCAGCATCAAAAGAATCCAACTACCAGTTTCTGCCCAGCCCCCCTCAAAATAAAACCCAAATGACACTAGAGCAGGAAGGATGTTTGAAAGCCCAAGACCACAAGGGCCAGAGTAACTTATCTTAAGTGACAGTGCTTGACTTGAAATTTGGCATCGTGGAACCAATGTATTGCATCTTCAAGGACATTATTGCACATATTATATTTGAATGGCACTACAAAAACCATCTGCATCACCAAGGAAAAAAAATCAATGGATGTGCATGAAATAAAAATTAAAAAGGAAGATGGAAAGTGGTCAAACAGCAGCAATGAAATGGAGTCCCAGCATCATTTCCCATTACAGTTAGAAACACACATTTGGCAAGAACAAGTTAATGCAGCAACTTTGTATCTCTACAACAGAAACAAAAACATCTAAAAAACACTGAAGTGCTCACTGGGAATCCCAGTGAGCCAGCATGCACATGTAAATGAACACACACACACACTCACACACACTTGTACATGCATAAAACAGACTGAGCTACTCCATGGAAATCCCATCCTCATATCTGCACAGTAACATTAAAGGCCCTACAGGATTAAAATAGTCAAGAAAAGAACACCAAAGTGCAGAAGATGAGGCACAAAGCATGAACGTGGAATGGCAAACCCCATCACTGTTTTCTTCCAATGCATGGAATCAGTCATTAAGTTTACCCATGGAAACAACCCTGACATGAAGCGTGTTTCTTATTCAGTACAACTGGACATGAAAACATAACCAACTGGTAAAAGGTTGTCAAAAACAGCTGTGCAGAGTCTCTGCTAGTGTTTTCACCCTACCAGTCCTGTTACTCCTCATTTTACACACAGGGAATGATTACTTGTCTCAAAAACAAAGTCCAAAGCAGAAACACAAAATCCAGCTTTTGGTCTTTGTTTCTACAAGGTCAAAGGTCAGCAAAACATCATACCAACCTTCATCCACATCCCTTCCCAATTCCAGATTAAAGTAATCTTTACCGATAAAAGTGATGAGGAGGAAAAAATAAGTGAAAAAAAAAATCAAGACATTAAAACAAAAGCAGTAAGTTCTATTCAGATAGAATAACTCAAAAGGCAAAATAAAAACTCTCCTCAGTATAGCATCTCAAAAGGTCTCAACACTACGACAGCAGTGCAAGCTCAGTCACCCCTGCAATACTACATTTGGTACAAGGACAACCAGGCTGCTTAACACCCATGGTGTGAGGGCCACTTCTCTAGTGCCCATTCATACACATTATCTGGTGATACTGCAGAGAAACAGGAGATGTTCTAATGAAAAGATTGTGCACGTATGCTAGGGATTGATCTTCACTCTCATAGAACTGAAAGCATGGTTGTAATTTGATTTTCTATTTAGCAATCTGAAAAGATGATAAACACTTTTGAAACTCGTGTGATCTGCAATCTCCACAGGAGGCTGGCATTACCCCATTTACAAATGCAGCATCACCAGTCTAATAAATTACCTAAGGCTAAACATGAAGATAGTGGCAGTACAAAAGCAGGACCTACCTCTTGGTTTCCATTCTTTATACTAAGTACTTAAAAATAAAACAAAATACACTATGAATGTTGGTTTTGTTTTGCATCTGTTAACTCAGCCTAGACTGGACGCTCTCTCATGCCAACATAGCCCAGTTGTTGGGGAAAAAGACTGACTGAGAAGTATCATAACAATTTTCTGTCTTGCTCCTTAACACAGGTACTACCCCAATGACCAAAAGGCATCACTCCCAGGATTCCTGTTAGGGGTAGGACTTCAGACTGCCAAGGCACAAGAATTGAAAAGGCTGTAGAAGACAAAGGGAAAAATTGTTACCTTTCAGGCTGGGAAAGGGAGTATTCTTGTCTCTCCCAACTTTGGTTGGCAGGGCTAAGTTGGACAGACTGAAACTTGTGCTGTGGTTTCTGTACAGGCTGCCTATGACAGAAGACAAAAACAAGTAAATGCCTATTGCTCACTTCACACACCCAAAGATCCTGTAATTCACCATCTTATTTCAGATCCTTAATGATTAAGTTCTTCTTTATCACCCAGAAGTCTCACAACCATAACATGACCTCATTTACATTGCAACCACATCTGTAACCAGATTATTCCAAACAGTACAAAAACATAAGTCTTAGCATTCATGTCACAGTAATGGATGTTGGATCTTCGAGTCTGAAATGTAACAGCAAAATCCTCCTGTCTTCCTGCACTTAGATCACATCACCTTAGCTCTACCTTCTAGTTTGATCCTGGTTTTGGAGGCAAATGAATGGCTGGGCCACATGAGAAAACAGGATGACAGAAGATCTGCAAAACATGTAACTCTGAAGTGAGGACTGTGCACTGTGTCTTGTGAAACACTGTAAATCTGCCTTGGAACCATGCTTTGAAACAGAAGCTGTTCATGTATTAGGAAAAAACATACTTTCTTCCTGGTACAGGCAGATCTTAAGGACATAATTATGCATCATCATCTGCTTAAACCCATAGACAGTCTGAAACCATCACATTTAGATAAAGGAGCTGATTAACAATTCAAGTTATTAATTTTAAGTGTCAACATATTATTTCAATTTGCTTTGGTTCTTGGTTGTTTTGTAGCCTTATTTTAGTAACGGTCATTTTACCAGAAACATTTAATATATTTTTCCCAGTGCTACAACCTCCTTTCACTGCTTTTTACTGTAGTGCAAGACTCAAGTGGCCATGTCTTCTGTCACTCATTAAGAGATTCTAGATTCATGTTCCACACCTGTGATTTTTTTTAATTAAAATATAGTAAGCAGTCAAGGACTTGAATTTAGCACTTAAACACACAACATGACAGCATGGAAAGAATATTACTGTAAGATTTTTTAATCAATTTCATAAAATTGCACAATGCTTTGTTTAAATGAAACCGAAGAAATTTCTGATCCATGCCCTAAAGTGCCATACAACTCAAGGAGCTAACCACAAAACCAAAATCCTTCTTACTGAAGAATATATAAAGCAGTAGTTGTCAGCAGCTGTCAGTAAGCCACCACGACTACTGGAGAGCTGGTAACAATTTGACAACCACCTCATTCTCTTGACTAGCCATCCCTCTATTCCATCTCTCTGTACACTCTGATATGATAAATAAAACTGGCTTAATGAATGCATTGTACATACTTGCAAAAGACATGATGCCCCCAAAACCTTCGCTGCTATTGTTGGAGACAGTAGAGTTTGGGGAGCTGGCCCTGGAATCTGAATCTGCATCAGAATCACTGGCCAGTTTTAAACTGTTTGGCCGGAGTAACTTCTGAGACCTTTAAAGAAATTAAGTACAATTGTTATTAGCATTCCCCCTTCCCACCCCAAATCAACACATTGTATGGTTGTGGGAGACTAATGGTGGTCTCATTTCCACCAATTTTCACCACACTACCTTCTGGGAAAGAAAAAAAACCGCCCAAACAAACAAGGAAAAGAAAAAAAAAAGGAGAGAACTGAAATATCTTTACATTCAGGCTTTTATAGCCTTTCAGGACATGCTGAAATTTTGTCTACAAAAGGGCACTGGTAGACTTGCAGGTGAAAGGAAAATGGAAAATTTCACTCTGGTTTGAAAGGAGTAACAAGAAAGGAGTAACATTGCCACCAATCACTGCAGTATCTTTCTCCCAAAGGACAAAAATTTACCAAAACAGTTTACAGAAAATCAATGTGTGATATACTAGAATGCTCTAGAAAGAACTCTTAATTCTCATAGCTTCTACTGCTTACATAAAAGCAAGGAACTGAGGGATTAAGCAAGTGCTTTTATTCAAACCAGGAGGGTTGACAACATTTCTGTATTAAATGAAAGTGATCAACAATACATCTCAGGTGTCAAAGACATTTGAGTGCATGAATGTTAAACTGCATGAAGCAGACAGAAACCCCAGAAGTGCTGTACAGAAGGGCAGGAGACAAGGAGGACTCGCCTGCTTCCATTGAGATTCTGGTTAAATCTTGGTGTGTAGCTCTCTTCCTGCTCATCATCTTCATCCTCTGTAGGAAAACCATACTGTGGCTCAAAGTATGGATTGTCATACTCTCGCTTCCTCACCGCCCCTTCTGAGGAGCTCGTGCTGCCAGCTGCGATGTCGCTCTCACGACGATCCAAGCTGATCTTGGGAAAGCTTGGTTGTAGTGGCAAGGAAGAGAGATGGTTTGAAAATCCAGCAGCCAACTTCTCTTCTATTTCTGCTGAGTCTGCTGCCTCCTGTGGACCAGTCAAATCATTGATCTGTTCGCTAATTTGCGTTACATACAACTGAAGGGCAGGACAAGAACAATTATTTCACACTGGGAAATCTGCACAGTCCTTGCTGCTTGCTACAGCCCCCACTCCCATCCCCACCAGCTGTCTGTAAACTAGGATTTTATATACACTGCAGTATTTGTGCATTGTTCTAGGGACCTACTCCCCTTTAAAACACCTCTGAATAGCAAGTGTTAGCACAGGGTAATTAATGGCTTTTCATCACCATGTTCCCATTCTTCTTAAAAGACCAGAAATTCATGAGTTTCCCCACCCCACTCCCTGTTCCTCTGAAGACATCAAGTCTTTCCAGACTCTGTAAAAGTAGTTCCTGCAGTCCCAACCTGGACCATTTCTCTCTGCTAATGCTGCATTTTTCAGTGCACTGGAACCTTTTGTACAGGAATGGTCTATCCCAGCATAAGAGGGTACCAGCAAACTCCACCTTGCTCAGCAAGTCCAGGGTGAGCATGCAAATTAATCTGTGCATGGTATCACAGTCCTATTAGCTTTTGTGATTCTCAGAAAGAACCACGTGCATTCTCCCATCCTTTATATCCTAATACGCTGATCTTGAGGCTGAACTCATCTCAGTACACACATGATTCACTCCATGGATGACAGTGCTGGGGCTGCTACTGGCTGTAGTACTGGAACTTGAACGAGGCTGGTTATTCTCTTGGGAGTTCTCACTGTCCATGGTCTGTTCATCGGGATCCCCTGAATATTCTTGAAAATCATCAAATTCCACTTCACTAGCATCACCAAGGGCTGCATGAGTCAGGGGGTCAACATCTGCAAACACATCATTATTCATTAAACAACGCTGCCTTCCTCAGCCTTTTGCCTATCTGACTAAATATCCCTAGAAGAGGACTGCTCAACAGAATCAACTTGCATAAAAATTTAGGTTGTTAAGGGCATTTGGAGGTCATCTATTCCAATTCTCTCCTCAGAGCAGGAGCACCTTCATAATTAAAGCAGGTTACTCAGGACTTTGTCCCACCGAGTTTTGAAAGTTTTCAAGGCTTGACATTCTACAGTGACCCTGGAAACCTGTTCAACTACAATAACCATGAAGTTCTTTTCCTTATGTCCAAGTAGAGTTTCTTTTGTTGCAGCTTATGATTATTACCTCTCGTCCTTCGGACAAGGGAAATGTCTTGGGACTTCTAGATTTAGTTTATTGAACAAAGACAGTGTTTATGCAGCTTCCATATAAGCCACAGAGAATGCATTTTTCTGTCCCCTCTGGGACAGAGTAATACTTCACAGCACTGAAAACCAATATGTAGGGGCAGGAGAGAGCTCACACTCTTCTGTCCATACTGCACAGTATTTACTGGCAGCAGCATGGTTGTTTCCAGATCTAGTGAACCAGTTTTGGTCAGCAGTACCTATTTCTGTTCTTCCTCTTCACAGTGTCCTTTGGAGGAAGTTGTTTATAAGCAGGAGAAATTCCCTTTTTCAGTCTACCCACACACTTTTACCTCACAGCAAGACCACAATGGAACAACACTTTGTTCTGATTCAGGGATTTAGGGGAGGCCTTTTTCCCAAAGTGCTTCAGATGAACTGAGAAAGGGAACCTACGTGGACCTTGTGAAAGTAAAAGCAAAAGTTACTCACTTGGGGTATCACCATTAATGTCACATTTCATCATCTCACTGACAAAGTCACCAAGGGAGGAGTAGGAGGAACTTGAATCATCATAGTCGACGCTGTCACTGCCACTGCCGCAACAGGTGAGAGAGAGAGATGAGTGGCAGCATCAAAGCAACAGCAGGCTCTGACACTTTAAAGATGTGAATCAGCACTGTTTTCATGGACCTCCTAAAAATCTCATATTATAGCAGCTATAAACAAATTTCACAGGCCAGCTTCATGAAAGGTAAGAGCAAAAAAACATAACTTTCAGGTATGTGAATAGTTATGGGAAGACCTTTAAAATCTCTCAGCAAAGTTAATGAGGCCAAACATAAGTGAGTAGAGAATAGTGTATTAATTCACAAAACGTGTGTGCTTATGTAGGACAACTTCAAGGGAACTGGGAATCCCAAGTAAAAGCATTTCCTTTTTACACTAGAGATAAATCCCATTCTGGTAGGATCACTAGTGCTACGTAGAATGCAAAATATGTGCAAGTCCAAGGCTGAAAGATCTCACAAAGCAGCAAGGAATGGAAGGGAATAGAACTAGACACAAAACTCCAAGAAATATGGCCAAAAAATACTATATAAAGTTTCCTTGCATTTTACTGAACACACAAGGTGGTCACAGGCAGTGGGTAGTACTAACAAGCTTTGCATAACTATGGCTAGGGAACGAAGACTTGAAAGTGTGGTAGGATGGGTGGGAGGTGCAACAGAAATAACCTGAGAAAGAACAGCACAGAAGAAAAGAGAATTAGTATGTGAGGAAATGACAAATGTCAAGAGGCACACAGGTAGCAAAAGAAAACAGGAAAACAAGTATGGAGAATCATAAAATGAATACACCAGCAAAGGGTTAAGAGGTTTGCTGTGATAACAGAGCAGTTAACAAATTTACTTCAGTGTCAGTATTCTGCTCAGACAAGAAATGAAACAACAGCCTGACAGGCTACAGAAGGCTGCAAAGGAGAAGTAGGAGAGGTCCAGCAATCTTAAATAACTCTTATGTGATTATAGACATGTTCCCCACTAACCTGTCATCAGTGGGATCAGAATCTGTTTCCTTCTCTGCTGGGACATTCAGGGCTTCAGCCAGCTGTGAATTGCTGTCATAGACTCGATAGTGGATGGGCTGCAGCTGGTGAGCATACCACTTGGGTTTGTCACCAATTAGGGCTGGGTCAAACATGTCTGCACAAAAAACCAAGGAGAGTGTTAATCAAATTCATTTACTGATGTCAAAGGCTTCATTCACAGTGACACTACCCTCTACTGAGTCTTGCACAAAGGGACAGTCTTCACTCTAAGAAGCCTACAAGGCTTCTCCGTAATCAAACAAGAGGTAAAATTAATTGGAGGAGCAACTCACCAAAAACAGGGCTAACTTGGGAGAAACACATGAGGCCACACATAAAAAGAGAAAAATATTCCTTGAACTAGATTTTCCTCCCCAGCAGGACTAATATGGTATAAAATGAAATCCTTCCCTAGAATGTGTGGTTTTTAAGTTCCTGCATTAAATCCAAGGGCAGGAAAGGCAAGACCAACACTTACTGTTATGAATTCTTTGGAAAGCATAATTAGTAGGGTTGAGTGACCATTCTCCAAAGTATTCTACTGCCTGCGTTCTGGAAAGCTTATCTGCAAAAGGTGTTTGCTTCGGCCTAGAGGCAAGAAAAGAATTTGCCTGGAAGGCCACCACTGGTCGTGGGAAGAGACGGAGAGTTCGAGTATGCATTTGGAAACCTTGCAAAACATTTGGTGAGTTGAAGAATCTCACCATAGCAACCCTAAAAAGGAACAGAGAACAATATATTAGCTAAAAACACACAGCATGACAAAAAAGAAGAGAGCACTTAAAAGGTATGCCATAGACAACGTTTCAAACTTTTGAAGAATGGTGACCTAACTCTTCCTAGAAAACAGCAAAAAAATAAAAGAAAAATCCAAACAAACCAAGACCCAAGGAATCACTTTGTTCTAATTCACCATCTTAACACAAATACCCACTCAGTGAAGGATATCATTCCTGCTTCTACTAGCTGAGGTAAGAAGTAAGTCCCCAGGTTTTTTTTCTGTAGTTCAAGGCTTCTGATTTAAACTGAAGATACAGTATCAGACTGACAAATCCAGGTAAAGTGGATGAACTACAGGAACATGCAAGAAGCAAAACACCCCCTCAAGATACACAGTTATGTTCATGCAGGTAATAGATATGAGATAAACACTGTAATTACTGCTCTTTTTCCCCACATGATGTCAAGTAGAATCTACAATAGTACATATCAGATGCTGTTTCACCCACGGAAATGTTTGTGCTGCCCTGAAGTGCAAACTTTCACGAAGACTCAATACTACCTTCCTGTTAAGTCTCACCTGGTAGCCACATCGACAGAGTCCACATCATTTCCATAGATCAAAGGGTTGAATTCTGTGGAGGGAGTAGACTGCAAATCATTTTGTGGTCTTCCCAGCAGCAGAGGCACCTCCTGCCCCTCATGAAACTTCTCTAGATTAAGAATGGGCTGAGTATTCAGGCTCATGCTGGCCAGGGCCTATTGAAGGACATTATGCACACATTCAGCAAGAACAGTTATTTAAGGAACAAAAGATCAGAGCTACCCTGCCCTCTAGGCAATTGCAACAATTATGCATGCTCCATTAATTTGTCTTAAACCACCTCCACGCTGAGTAAACAAGTATCTCCAGGCCCTCCATTATGTTGATTGCCAAAATGATCTCCTCAATGCTGAAACAGTCCTGGAGCCAGTCAAGGAGTAGCACAGAATTCCACTTTGCTAGATCATTCATGACATGAAAACAGATAGTCCTAACTGGACCACTAGCAGTATGGCACTGCCTAACTCTACTGCTTGTAGAGTTATTTCCATGTGTAATTTGAGTACATCTTGGGAATTAGAGGCCTTGAAACTTGCCCTTAAAGGTGGCTATTCAACCAGCAATTTGATATTCCAGGAAAATGTGGAGACACCTCTACACAAACTTCTGCTTGTATCCCTGAAAACTTCCACTTTCCATTTGAATGAAGTCTTCATCTGTCCATAAAGCTACCTCTTCAACCCTCATAAAGTCTTCAAGGAGCAGCACAAATGGTGAATCAGTCCTGGACACCCAGACCTATCCTAAATCTTCCTCATTTTTCCCATTTGCCCACTGAGGCTTCATCTTTTCATTTAAAAGATAAATAAATATATAAAACAAAAAAAAAAAAAAAGAAACAAACAAACCAAAAAAACTCCAAAGGAAAAGGGTAAAATGGAAAATTGAGGGGAAAAGAATAAAATAAAGAACCTTGTTGTCAGGAGTGAGCAGCTGTTTCTGAGTGATTGCAGTCATGCTAACCAGACACTGGAGGCAAGATGGAAGATCATATGATAACACCACAGCAGCCCATCAGAGCCAAGACGAACACATGATCACAGAGAAACAGATGGAAGGAAAAAAATATCTATTACTACCAAATATCACAAATGAGAGGAAAACAAAAGGGACCACAAAATAGACACATCTTAGGAAAGAGGTATAACTGCCCCACCCCCAAACATTCATATCTGGCCACTTTGGAAACTGGCAAGCCTGTTGTCCTTAATGCAGCTGAGAACTTTCTACAACAGTTCAAAAGCAGATAGCCTGAAATTCATTTATGGACTCTAAGACCCAAAGGCACACAGAAGTGTTAACCTTAGTAATGTGGGCCACAATTTGTCTATTTTGTACAGCAGCACTCCTTTGCCAATGGCAAACCCGTAATGATAATGTCCATAGCAATATACAGGAGATGTAAGCGGAATTTGGGTGAGAACTCTGAGAATTTTAAATATGTCTTCAAAACAATTGCAATTTGTTCTTCTGATATTTGAGTTTGCCTTTGCACTAGTGAGAACGTTTTGCTAAATAGTGCCTGAAATTGCAAGGGGGTGAGGCAGCAGTGGGGGGAAGGTTGATCTAACAAAACTCCAGGCAACACATCACTTCCATCTGTGCTGACAGCAGGTACTGGGATATCACAGAGGTTACACACTTTGCTCTCCTGGTCTATGAGGAAAGAGAAAGAGCAAACCTCATCACATTAGTAACACACTTTACCTTTAGATACTGCATGCAGCGTGCATAAGGAAAACAGAAATAAAGAGATAAAACCTGCTTGACACGATCAGCCAGGATGACCCAAGCTGATTAATGGCTTAGCAGGACCTGAGAGGAGAGACTGACACTTCACACACAGATCTGTGAATGGAGGGGAAACAAAGATGGTCATAGCTTGATGGATCAAGTCAGAGTTTAAAGCCCACATGGCAAACGTAAAGGAGGAATCTGGAACTTTCTGCATTGACTGGAAACGAGTTAGCCCCAAACAACAGTAAAAACAAGAAACCATCTGTTGTGTACAGGGACATTTCAGCTTTACATTCACTGAGTTGCATTCTTATCCACTATAGCAGGAGAGTGGGACAACACTACATGTGCTACGTTCTACTGAATCTGAGTCCTTTCCCCAAAGTGCATATTACCTGTTTCAGATGCTTTTTCAGCTCTGAAGCTTCTGGTTCTGGCAGTGCTGGCAAAGATTCTGCATTTGTGGGAACAATCACCTGGAATTAAGCACAACAACAGACTAAAAATTCCCCAACTGTAGTCATTTCCAAAACAGAATCTCCTGAATCTCCAGCACTCCAGACACCAAGGAATAAAAGGCACAAAAGTAAAATAAGATTTAAATAAACCCTACAATCTCAGACACAGACACCTGCTTTTCACTTCTTTATGGTTGTCATTGTTTACAATATAACAAACAGTTGAGTTACTTTATCATTTACCACAAAAACTAGGAGTTTGAATCAACCCACACTTTCCATCAAGTAGATGATGCTATACACATTTTCCTTGAATTAGCCTTGCTCATACCCTTGTAGAAAGTGAGATAATAGCCCCACATGAATCATGACAACCAAAGCTGTGGGAAGGCTCTTAACAGACTGGATTTCTTAGGTAGGGCTATCAGACACAGTCTGACAATTAGTCAGGAAGAAAGTTCTATCATTTGCTTGAAGATTTACCTTCTAATGATACAGCCAGATCAATTAACTGAAAAAGGATGCCTAACGCAAAAGACATGGGGACCGTGAGATACAATAAGGAATGGAATCCTAAAGTTTAAGATGGGAGTGGCAAAGGCAGACTGAGGCCAGGCATTACTATATTCTCAGTGTTACAGTACACAGTTCCTAGAAACAAAGCCACAAGTTCTTATGGGTGCCACTTACCCTATTGGTATCCAGGTCAATAAGCCATACGTCATCAGGCATTTTAAAATCCAGTTTGTAAAGGAAGAAACTTGCTGGAACACCAATGATATAAGGTGTAGGGGCTAGAAGCAACTGAGAGAAAGACAGACTTTACTAAGGACAACACCTGCCTTTGATATAGTCATGTTCTTCCCAAGTATTTATTTATTTACTACAGTATGTTTATAGCAGAGTAGACAACACAAAAGGCATTGATAAATAAGTAATTAATACCATACAATGGAAGGAAAAAGAAAAAGAAAAGGAAAAGGAAAAGAAAAAGAAAAGGAAAAGGAAAAGAAAAAGAAAAGGAAAAGGAAAAGAAAAAGAAAAGGAAAAGGAAAAGAAAAAGAAAAGGAAAAGGAAAAGAAAAAGAAAAGGAAAAGGAAAAGAAAAAGAAAAGGAAAAGGAAAAGAAAAAGAAAAGGAAAAGGAAAAGAAAAAGAAAAGGAAAAGGAAAAGAAAAAGAAAAGGAAAAGGAAAAGAAAAAGAAAAGGAAAAGGAAAAGAAAAAGAAAAGGAAAAGGAAAAGAAAAAGAAAAGGAAAAGGAAAAGAAAAAGAAAAGGAAAAGGAAAAGAAAAAGAAAAGGAAAAGGAAAAGAAAAAGAAAAGGAAAAGGAAAAGAAAAAGAAAAGGAAAAGGAAAAGAAAAAGAAAAAGAATAAATTGAGGCTCCTGCTCAGCCTCAATTTTCATCTAGGAGAAAATACATTTCCATTTCCCATGTTCCACGTCCTACTCTCACCCAGGACGTAATTTATATGGCTACATGGCACTTTGGAAACAGCTTACCATGTCTATCATGGTCCAAAAAATAAAAAACAAATGTTCAGAGTAAGAGCCTAAGTTGAAAAGCAAGAAGTTATGGATGAATACACCCTCAGCTCAAACTGAGTCTGTGCCATTGTAAATAGGCACATACAAGGACTTTATGCTTGTAGTGGTAATTTGGTTTCAAAATAACATCTCTAAGAAGTACAAGATAGACACATTTTTTCAGATGTATGTAGAAAACCTATGGGAAAATTCAGGTTGCTTCTGACAAGGGAATGAGCACAGGAAAAGGGTTTAAATCAACTAGGCACATAGCAGCTTAAGGCCAGTGGCTTGGGAAGCTAATTTATTCTTTTAATCTAGAACTGTTGGTCACCTCCAAGGAGTGGTACAAGAACCAACCTGCAGCATCAGTTGCAAGATAGCACTGAAGTAGTAAGATGGCCTGAATTCTATCTTTCCAAGCAGAATAATGAGCTCCTGCAAAGAGCTGACTACTGGCAAAACCCAGGCTCCCAGCTGAAGCAACACAACCCTTCATATTTCTGAGACTGCGGACAATAGTTTCTGAACTCTGAATCAAAGAGCCCTAAAGCATCCTTAAATATTACTGTGGGCCCTCCTCAACAAACTTTAATACTCAGTTTAGAGGGGGGAGGGGGTAAATATCATCATAATATTGTCCATCTATAGTTTTTCAGTCCATTGTTTGTGAATTACTGCTTTGAATCATTCTATTCACTGAGTGTGCTCTGAAGATATTCTATACAAGTGGTGTTACCTACGATTTAGGTAGTCACACTCAAGCAACGCTCTTTGCAAGGCAGACTTTGATACAATCGCTGAGAAGATGGTGAATGAGTAAAGGACTACAACTGTATGAGTTTTAGACATCACAGAAACATCTATTGTGAAAGAGCAATAAAGGAGAAATATGTACCTGTTCCGCAGAGGCCATGCAGGTGGGAAGCAGAGGGATCACTGGGAACATGTACTCTAATGGGTAGATCATGGCCACAAAGGCCATCACAGACATTGAAAGTGCATTATAATCTCGGGACTGCAATACAACCTGCAACCAAAGAAACTCCCATTAGCACTGCAGCAGCCATTCACTTCTAATACTCCCCTCACGTGTATACAAAGACCACAGATTTTGTGATCTCTGCAGACTCAAATTCAATGGCTGTGAACTGGGTAACCCTCCATTAATCTATCTGAAAACAAGCTTTGGGTGGTTTTTTGAGTGAAAACAGAACTTTTCAAAACAGGAACCTCAGAAGGAACTGTTTATTCCCCTCATCTTCCACAGACAAAATTCACTCCAGGAAGTGCAGAGAGACAGCTGCTCTACACATCCAGCCTACCCTGGTTTTGAAGAGGGCAGAACTTCCTACATACTTACCAAAGATCAACTCTTCCCTTCTTACCTTGTGCTCCAGAAGGATGCAGGTTAGCACCTGCAGGCAGGCATCCACTCCCAACAACTCCAAAGGCAGATGCAGCGGAAAATCCACCAAAGTGAAGCGGGATGGATCAGGAAGAGCAAAGGTCAAAGCTGGCTGCAACTCGTGTGGCAAGACTTCCACATCCACCCGCTTCTGCCCAGCAACGGGCATGGGTGAGCGGAGCAGCCGGTATATCCAAGCCTCAATCTCCCGCAGGTCGTGAAGCAACACGCTGGACTTCTCCTCTACCAGGAGGGAGCCTGTGAAAATCCTCCACATTGTATCCCTGGACAGGGAGAAGGCCAAGGTTAACACTCCAAGAACTTCACTTGACAGCCATTCCGCAAGGCTCTTCCAGAGAAAGCGTAGATCCACCAAGGATTAAAAGAGGCAGCTAACAAACATTTGATCACACAAAGGAATGGAGGATAGGCACTTAAGCTTACTGACACAACCCACAATGTGAGGAAGAAAAAATCTTTCTGTGACAGGAATCAATACAGGTATGTCACTTCATATTTCATTCATACATTTAAAGTATTCAGTCAGATCCAGATCTCTGAAGAATTCTCATCACCCTCACACTTGAAATGCAGTGGGTACACAGGTACACACTCTTTTCTCATCCATAACTGTAGCAGACTGACTGTAGGATTCTGCTTTTAGCAGTCTACAAACCTTTGCAAGAATAGGAATTAAACCTGAGATAATAAAAATATGCCACATCCAAGATCTCCCAGATATTTCGGCAGGATAAAATACCCTTCATCATTCTGTCCTAAATTGCACTGTATCGTTCTTAAGAGCTGAATAACCCATGGGAAAAATGGATCTATTTCAGCTAAACCTCTGAAAGCTGTGTAGAAAACACTTAGGTATCTTAGCAAAATAAGCAGCAAGTTCTCCACACCCTAAACTGACAATCTGCAAACCTGTAGCTCATGGACAGGCTGGCCAAAAAGCATGTACAGCATTGCTCAGGGCCTTCAGAGCTTCAAAACTGGGTCTGACAAGGAAAGCACAGGAGTCTTGTCCACTTCAGCCCTTTAGCCTGTAACACAGTGAAGGCTGCAAACCTTCTGTATTCATCCTCCAAATACCTTCAGCCTGATAAATATCTTGAGTTACTGTAACAGATCCCTTAGAAAGCTGTGGGTTCAAATTTGTCGTCCTATATTACAGTTCACAACTTTAAAGAAAAAAAAATGAAAAAAGATTATGACAGAGACAGAATAATTAGAGACATTTGGATGGCTCAAAATAAGGGCAATTTGAGATTATGCTGAGTACATGATAAATGAACTGTGATGCTTCTCATCCTCCACTCGTCCTTCAGCTACTTGTCATGCACAAGACATTAGGCTGCTAAGAGGTGTGCTCCACCTTTTGCCAGCTGTAAGGATTCAGTTTCACCTTTACTCTGCCACACGTCAAAACTATTCTACTTTTCCAGGTCACCACTAGGAAACTACATGGAAATTCAAACGTGCTGCTTTACTTTTCCCAGAGATGTATGCTCAAAATTCTTTCTCTTGCCATCCTCATCCATCACTCAATTATTCTCTTTAAGAATTATGTCCAATAAGAGCAAATTTTTTCAAATACCACGTCATTCAAACACCAAATTGAGGAAGATCATGAAATTCAGTGGGGTGCTTTTCCCTCAGTAATTATCAGGCTGAACCAAGGGACAAAATAACATTCCTTAACACATACTTCCATTGGGGGGAGAAGTTTTTCTCTGACAAAGTAATTTATTATCCATCAGTGGATTCAAGTGATAAATCTGCTAATGCAAGAATTAGTCACACTAGCCCAGAACACTCTCCTAGAACTATTCCAGGGCACTAGCCCAAGAAGTAGGACACTGCTATGAATAGGACACATTTTCCATTTTGTGTAAAATGTAAAGAGCTTATAAAGATAAAAATTATAATAATTATAATCCTGTCATTTCTTGCTTTTGACAAGTTTAATTTAGAGTGTACCAAGCTACTTAACTCACATTATGTACTATCTCACAGTCCTGTCCCTCAAACTGTTGAAATAATCCCCTGCTTCTCCAGAGATTCATTTCATACTTTTTTTATTCAGTTAGCACATTGGAAAGGAAAACACCATCCTGGAATGAAGGTGTCAGGCACAGTAGCACAGACACATCCTTGACTGTAATACATAAAAACATTGCTCCTTCTTACCCTACAGTGCAACTGCTTCTGTTACATACTCAACACTCTAGATACGTTAAAATTATTACCTTATATTATATATACACCAAGTTCCCGTCAATTTGCTGTTACCAACAGCCATGCCCACGTTTCCTAGACAACTACTTTGTTTTCTGCCTCTCCTCCCTCACTCCTTCAATATTGTACTTTGACCTATTTCAGCTGATCCTGCTTCTCTAGTCTTTTCTCTCCCACGCTGAAGTTCAGACTGTTTCATAAGCTTGTTAAGTACATTTTCATAATTTCCCTCCTGCCCCAAGTGGAAATTCTCTCTGTTATTTCTTGGCTCCTTCTAATTTCCCAGAGAATCAGTCCTGACATATACTGCCACAGAGCTTAAATGCCAAAGCAACAGTAACAGTATCAGCACTCAGCTTCAGTCATCAGAAGGGTAGTGCCTCCTTAGGTGTACCAAAAATGAAAATCATACCAGATTACAGAATCAGAGAGAGAAGTTTTAAAGAAATTGTTATAAAAATTTCCTTTTCCTACCGTGAACCTGGGTTAAAACAGTGGAAAAGGCTAACCCTTGGTGTTTGGCTGCTTCTGCAACCACAACTGCAGCCACAATTCACCGCGCAAATAAACTGCAGCACTGAACAGAAACAAAAGGAGGAAAAAATTCGTCTCTCTCAACTTACCTCTGCACCCCACGTGGAATCCCCAACTTCTTGCCCAACAGTCTCTCACTACAGCAGTCCACAAGTCTCTTGAGGGTGTACAGACACTCACGGAAGGTGGAAAAGAAGGGATAATGACTAAGGATGCACAGAGAAGTGAGAGTGCTGTTGCGAGAGCGATGGCTGCCCTTGGCCAGGCGCTTACCGCGCGGGGATCGATTCACGTCAGGGGTAGACTCTGCACTGGGAGCCTGCAGTGAAGAACCACTCTCTGAACTCTCAGTGCCCACTTCCTCTTGGGGTGCTGGTGCATCCCCAGACTTAGGGACCTTCTGTCCCTCTCGAGCTCGATGTCCCCCCGTGCCTTCCCCCTTCTCCTTGGGCACTCGCTTCTGGAAGGAGCGGTAGAAGTTGACGCAGATTCCATAGCGAGTGACGCCCGTATCCTTGTCCGTGAGGGTGAAGACGAAGGAAGTGTCATCACGGAAGCTCATGCGCCTCTGCCGCACGCTCAGGCATCCCTCTGGCTGGCAGAAGAACACAACATCGGGCGGGAGAGGAAAGTCTGCGTGGTCTTCCAGAGGGTAACGCCGCAGCAGCTCAGGAGTCTGAGCGACGCTATCGCTGCTCGGGTGCCTACAAAAGAGGCAAACAAAAAAACCCATATGTAGTTGACTAATAATAAATATTTTTGGGAACTTCCTACTAATCTGTCAGGAGCCTGTGGACCCAGCTTC
Source organism: Hylia prasina (assembly GCA_013397195.1). Lineage (NCBI taxonomy): Eukaryota > Metazoa > Chordata > Aves > Passeriformes > Sylviidae > Hylia > Hylia prasina. The sequence goes on along the minus strand of VYXD01000888.1, from coordinate 362,586 downwards.
ATCTTTGTTTCTTCTCTGCCCTGCTATCCAGGGATAGCAGCTTCTCAGTCACTAGCCACAAAGCTCACTTACTGGCACGTGGCAGAAAGGTTAAGTAAAGAAGTCTAAGTCTATATGATCATTAGCAAGGAGCCTGTTCAAACCTGATTGAGAAAAGGCCTTCCAGGAATTTCTTCCTAGGAGAACACTGTGTTGCTCTGACTTTGATTTTCAAAATTAATTTAACTGCACAGGTCTCTGGACAACACTTCAGTAGGAAACATAGTGTCCGTCTCCAAATACAGAGTCAGAGGAAAAGCTCCTAGATTTCAGCCATTTATGAACAAGATGAAGAATTAAATGAGAAAATCCAGTATCAATTCCTAACTGGGAAAGCAAGAATTTACAAGGAAAGAACTAAGATGAACGGTGGAGTGATATGGACCTCATCCTAAAAACACTTCTATTAACATTTCTAGCAACCACACAAACATATGTGTTTGATTTTCACATTAGGATTTAAAGTGTAATTTATATAAAAATTCTGTGATAACATGCACAGCTATTTACCACTGTGACTCACAAATCTTTGTGCCACAAATCACTACAGAAACATGAAGACAGAAAGGCAATACGGTTGTTTCCTAATTTTCCACTAGATTCTTTCAAGATATTATGCTTTTGCCTATTTCAAAATACAAATGACACTTGCTTTTTCTCATATAAGAGATGTGAAAAAACTCAAACAAGTAGTAATAGAAGGTTCATAATTTACAAAAGAAAATCACTGGTGTAAATAGCTCTGCTGACTAATTCTTCCAAACTAATATTTTATTTAAAATCAGTAAAAATGCTTTCATAATAAAACTGGTAACAATATTTATACTGACTGTATAGTTAGATACTGAAATACTGTATGAAAAAAAAGAAACACTAAAATGCTTTTATATGTTAATGGACACAACTAATGCATCATCTGCCGAAAAAGAAATGTCAAATAATGCTGGTACTGTTTAGAGAGTCTATTAAGCAGCAAATGGTCCAAAAAATGACATCAACAAAGTACAAGTGCATGTATCACCACTTAATGCCTTTGCTGTAATATTAGCTACAAGGACAGAGTTTTCTCAGACACTGAGGAAGTTTCAACCTTACAGCTCCAAAAAGCATTGCCATTTGTGCACGGTGGATAACAAGATGTAACAGTAAAGGCCACATGGAGCTCCTAAGGGCTTTGTAGGAGAAGCTACTTCAGCCAGCTCCATCTCTCACCATGGGCATTTGCTGAAGTTCCAAATGAGACAGCAGCTCTGAGCAGTAACAATCTAACCAGCAGGAGCTGGCAAAAAGCAAGAGAACTGTAGGAGTCCAAAAGTGATAGTAGCAAATTTCTAAGTGAGAACATCAGACACTATAAGCTTCACTGAAGGAGGCAGCTAACATTTCTCTCTCCTCTTCCTAGCTGGTGACACACATATAGAAAATTTGGTTGTTTTTCTACAGACAGTGAGAAGTATTAAACTATTACAGTATTCTGTCCATAAAATACAATAATAAAATAACTATTAGTCAAGATTATGTCATTTCCTCCATTCAGCCTATTTAAATATTGTTTTCAAAGTATTCTGTAAAGAAAGCAAGCGGTACAGCAACAGGCTGATGCACATCAACCACTGGTGTTTACAAATGAAAGCAAAATAGACTTTGGGATACACCCATTACACAGAATTTGCAGAAAGCTGCTGCATGAACTTTGAATATGGAAAAAATAACATTTACTGAGCACCTGTATGTGTTTGACAAGCAGAACACATCAACCCTACATTTCATACGTGCTTTAAGTAAATATGCATAACATTTTTTCTATTAATACAACTTTAAAACCAGAAAGCATTAATGTCATTCCTATGAGGATAAATAAGTATTAGAGGGAGAAACACCAAGTAAAGCAAGTTCCAGATTTTTTTAAACTGAGTTTACAGACTACATTTCAAAAGCTAGAAAAGTAGTATTATTCTACTACTAGTACATTACTAGTAATAAAAGTAACAGAAAACTTGTATTTTACTTGCATTTAGCTTTCAAAATTTTCAATTTGTGAATCCCTCTGTTCTGATGCCAGTAGAAGCAAAGTTCAGACACACAGACTACCAGAGAGTGATAGATAAATTAGCTTTTCTTAGTTACCTATTGCAGACCCTTGAAAAGAAGTCTTAAGACTGCAAGTTAAAAAACTCTGACTTCACTGGTATCTTTCAGGAAGTGCCCTGGCTCAAGTAGGTGCTCCCCTTAGGGGAGCACTCTGCACACATTTCAGACAGCACTTCCTGAGCACCCGGCAAGGCTTCATCAGCGGATGCAAGGCTATTTATCCCCTCTCTACTGCCCAGGCAAAAGCTCTGCTGCGACTGTTTCACATTACCTGGCTCCAATGATCACAAGATAGTCAAGCAGCCGAGAGCAGATTTTCTTTTTCTGCACCATGGTCCTTGACGCCCCTCCCTATGTCATCTCCAGGAATTTCTGTTCATTGATCCAGTGGTCAGTTATCCCATCAGCTGTGGCTGCTGCCTTGTGGAACAGAATCTGCTTGGAACTGTCTGCCAAGTCCAATCTACAACCAAGGAAAGCAAAAGTGTCAAAAGCACAACCAGCAATATCCAATAAATACAAGCAACTTAATGACCTTAATTATAGTCCCCAAAAGCCTCAACGTTCTGTGCAGTCATGGTCATCCACAGATCTCTATCTCCATGAGTATAAAAACACAGACATATGCCCACAAAAGCAGAGAGATTGAAAACACACAAAAATGTACAAGAGTATCTCAAGAATTAAGGGTTGGAGTCAATCATCCTAGAGGTCTTTTCCAATGTAAGTGATTCTATGATTCTAAGAGAGAACACAGACAAAGAAAGCTGCCTATCACTGGCAAAAAGCTACTCATTAAATAAATGGTTTGTGTGTTGCTTAGGCAAATCCATAAGACCCCCAGAGTGCTAGGGAAGGGAGCTTCAACTGGCAAGACTGAAGGAAAAAAACCCACAACCTGAACTGTAGCTGTGGGATAAACAGAACTGAAGAAGGAGTAACACCAGAAACCCAATTTGATAAAATGCATCCCACCATCCCAAACCTGCAAATGGCTGTCAGCAGGAATGATTTCCAAAATTCCCTAAGACTGTGATCTCTAACACTTTTTCTGTGAAGATACAGAACTGCAGTATTACAGAACAACAATCTGCAATAGCAAAAGTGCATCTTGTAAATCATACTGGGTTTTTCACTTACTTCATTCAGTTCCTTTAATCTTGTTTAACTTTACTCCTTATTCTTGAAACCCATGCCTCCTGCAGCTAATTTATCTGAATACTTTATGATAGAAAGATCCTCTTGGTAAAACTAAGATTTTACTGCATCATTACTACTTGTCAATAATTATGCTTAATAGATACCCAGAAAACAATTCTTTCCAATCCCATTACTCATAGTTCACAGAAATCATGAAAGAACAGGGAGAAAAATGAAGTTTTAAAAAGTAATACAGTTCCACATTATAGTGTTCCCTACAGTGTTTGAAACCTGAAAACAGAAACTTCCTGAAAATGAAAGCTCTCAGAACTCTAAAAATCAGAGAGATGCTCAGAGTATTCTAGAAGTTTACTGAGCATTCCAATGAAATTTTAGTATGTTATTTTATATTTAAAAATTTGAATTCATTGCTTTCTGGGGCATATTCAGAATAAGGTTTCCATTTCAGTTCATGTTTACATCCTAAGGCCATCACAGAATTATTATTATTACCGTACTAAAATCTTTCAGTTCTGCAGCATAAATGTTTAGATTTTATTTGTATAAAAGTATAACTAACAACATGTAAATCTCAGCAAATTCAGGTCATTTTCTTGAAGTTTCCCTCATTACTTCATAATTGCCAGCATCTCAGAATCACATTCAAAGTCCAGTAATATATCTGGTTTTTTCCCAGTCCTTCACATTGCAAGAACAGAGCAGGGAAATTTTATTCATTAGCCCTCCAAACAGCAGTAAGAACACAAAAACATTACAGCAGTAAGAACAAAAAAAGCACGTATGCAATTTATAAAAAAGGAAAATCATGCTAGTCAGTAAGTACTAATTAACGAATAATAAACTAAAAGAAACTTTAGCCCTAGCACATAAAAAATCCCACATTTTGTGAAACTTTGTGGCATGTTTTTAATAGATCCTCAACTACAGTTGCTGTAGACTGCTAAGTAACAGCACTACGAATTATCTTCTCTGAGCAGCAATACTGTTGTAAATTATCTTCTCTGAACAACAGAAAAAATACAGACACAGGAAGCAAAGCTTCTGTTTCTACATTTTAATGACATTATTGAAAACATTGTAGAATCTGTCCTAGAAAAGCTCTTGCTCCTTGATATTCTGCAAATATCTTGGCACAGAAAGACTCAGGAGGAACAAGATGAAGTTGGGATACCAAGTGGTCTTTTTTGTCTCCAGTTTGAAGAACTACTTTATCTGTTTTGTTTCCAAATGGCTTTACCCAGAACTCTTTAAGAAACAAACTGCTCAGACAAGGACAGAGGCATAGCAATATGTCATTGCAATGTAACCTAGAAGTATGACTTCAAGGGAATTCTGCTACTTAGTGGTAACCAAAGATGTACTTCCTGAAAAACAGAGGCTACCCAACCTCGCAGTGAAGGGGGAGAAAATACACTGCATTTCTCTTAGGACTGCAATTCCTTACACATGTTTCCCACAGCCCTGCAAAGGAGTTAGCAAGGTAAGCATTATGAAGGTCTCAGAAACCACGAAATTTCAAGAATATCTGAGCAGACAAGTACAAGGAACATATGCAGGGCTTACAATGTCCCTGGAAGGACTGTAGCTACATCCCACTGACACTGAAGTTTCTGTCAGTTTTTATAAAAAAGATCTGAGCACTTTCCGTGATTTCTGCTTTCTACTGCAACTCCAGTACAAGGGAGACCAGACTGATGCAGATGTTGTGCCAAGGCTTCCAGAGCCACCTTTACTGATTTACTATACTTAACAACACAACAGTTACAGTGAGACAAAGAGGACAAAGGCTTTTTTGGGGAAGATGATTTGTTGCTGGATTGGACCAAGAGGTAGATGAATTAGAACCGAGTGCAGGTTTTTTGCCTTCCTCTATTCAATCTCTGGCTTCTTCAGAGATCTTAGCAATAGCTGATGACAGCACTTAGAAGAGTATTGCATCAGCATTTGTTGGAACTCATCTTCCTGCTTGGAATCAGACACTACCATTGATGATCTGTATAAGGCAACACAAACATGCATCCCAGTCCTCCCTCCCCCTCCCTATCTGCCAAAAGCTTTCAGGCCAGTGTCATTCCCTTCTCTGTGCTGGCAGAAGAGTTTGTGCAGCTACAGGGCAAAACAAGACTGTGGAATTGATATGGACTGAACCTAACACCCTCCCTTCTTCTCCCTCACCACTTTTGTTTTTATGAGGGGTTGGTTGTTTTTTTTTTTGCTTGGTTCACCAAGTGGCCCCACGAGTGCTTCTGCAGCACCAAGAAAAGGTAGGAGAAAGCAGTTAAGGGAACCTGGAAGAGTTGACTGAACACAGTGTGATCACAAAACTACAGACAGCACCTCTACAGGCAATACAGAGGTAAAGTAGTTTCTTTCTAAGAGATTTCCCATCATCCTTCCAATACCTCCTAGATTTTAGAGACTAAGTACATTAGGACAGAAATAGATCAAACAACCAAGAGATACTTCAATCTTTCCTCTTTCATGTTGGAATTTGGACCTGAACCAAGAGATTATCTTGACTCTGAGATGGTACAGGTTTTGACATATCAAATGTCAAAACCTCTTCTCTCTCTCAAACTGTTCTCTCAAAATTTTGGATTGCTTTCTCTGAAAAGCTCTTGTGCAGTGTCTTTTCTCTTTGCAAACATACTGGAACCAGCCCTTTGAAGGCTGAATCCTCAAGCAGCACCTGAGAAGCGACTTTCCCAAACTTCAACTCTAGAAAAGGAGAAAAATAAAGAAGTGAAAGCCCACCACAGAAACATACTGCACCAACAGATCACATCTCAGACAACACCAAAATTGAAATAAGTACTTATATGGATGGTGAACGGGTTGGTGAGAACTAGCACTACCCACACACACACTGTAGCAGCTGTCAGCCATACTCACTAGTAAAAGTTGGCACCACAGCCTAGGCACAAAGACAAAAGGCAAGAACCAACACAAAACCACAGCTTACCAGTAACTTGAGACATGAAAAAAGTGCTCAAAACAACAAACGCTTCTATTATTGGCATTACTCTGCATTTCAAAATTCCCCAAACACCCACATTTTAGGTTGTAGCACAACTTCTTAGAGAACAATCTGCACAGTATTCTTCAATTTAAAGTCCTCTCAGAAATAAAAGTCTATATAAACAACCACACACACTCATGAAAAGCACCACAGCACATGATGGATAGGGCAGCATGAAAGAACCACAGCAGACTTTTCATCAGTTCGGAGTCATCTGTGTCAGAGCCAGGCCCTGCATTAGTCCCAAGAGACATGAGTTGTGCAGTAACCCTATTTTGTCTATCCCCTGGAGTCCTCAATCTTTGTTAAGAGTCTTCTCATTTGAGACACAAATCTAGAGGAACAAAGCAATTTAGTCAAAGAATAACTTCAATACAACAAACTGTTAACACAACTTGTGTCACTCTATGGGGTCTAACTGAGATGGAGGTCGTTTTGCCCACAGCAGCCCTTGCAGGGATGTGCTGGAACTGGTAACTGGAAAGATGCTGATAACACATCAGTGTTTTGGCTACTGCTGAGCAGCGCTGGCACGGCATCAAGGCTGCCTCTCCTACATCTTCCCCCCTCCAAGTGCTGGGGAGTATGCAAGGTCTTGGGAGGGGATACAGCCAGGACAGCTGATCCCAACTGACCCAAGGATATCCCATATGACATCTGATCAGGATAAAACCTAACAGAGAGGAGGAGAAAGGTGGAGAATATTTAAAGCATTTATAACCTGGAGCAACCACTAAGTCTTACTGAAGCTCTGCTTCCCAGGAAATGGCTGGACAGCACTTGCTTCTGGGAAGTAGATAATAAAATTTCTTGCTTCTTTGCTTCCATGAATGCAATCTTTGCTTTACTAAACTGCCTTTATTTTGACACATAAGGTTTTTTCATCTTATTTTCTTCCCCGTCCTGCTGAGGAGGGGTGTGATAGAGTGGCTTGGTGGACAAGTGGCATCCAGCCAACGTCAACCCACCACATCCACCTGCAGTTGTTTTCCTCACACAGAGGCTTCCAGCTTTGATGGGCCAGGCTCACACTGAACTGCATGATGCCCAGCAGGTATTTACACCACTGCTTGCAAAAATGGTATAAAGACAGCAGATTAATTTACAACAGGAAGCTGCCAAGCCCTGCTTTCCTTATAACTCTTCCATGCTTTAAGATGGTACCAGAAAGGCTTCTCCTTCCGTGATCTCCAGCTTTTACCTTGTAAAAGGATCATCATGCACAGTTCACCAGTGCATGGATACTTTTAGAATATAAATCAGCATCATCCAATTCAATTTGCACACTGACTGAATAAAGAGCATACGTGGGACATTAATTTGTGAGAGAAAAAAGAAGAAATTGTGAAGAAGACAGAACAAATTACAGGACAGAAGCCACATAAATTACAGTTCACTGAAATTTCACCTTGTGAAAGACCAAATTTCCAGTCACGCCAAAAGGAACTAAATTTTTAGTTTCTTGGAACATCCTGAATTTCTGTTTATTCTCAGCCAAGACAGTCTGTACTGAGTTCAGCTCTAACAGCCACTATGCCTGACCTTAGTGCATTGTTTTCTGTGAACTCAAGACTCACCAACCTGGAAGCTGAAAAAAAACACAAACAGGGCCAGGAGTTTCAATGCCCGCTTTTGGGTTGATTTATGTTTCTTTTTCTAATATCACACACCTTGACCTATCTGCTAAGCTATGAGAAATAGGTGTGAGTACCTCAGGACCAGCCAGCCTCACCTGTGTGGGCAGGAACTCCATTTAACTCACTGCTGAACTGGAAACAACACAGTTTGAAGCACAGTATGAACTGTTCATGGTAGCTTTGACCTGTCTTTAGACGTTTTAATAATCTTTATGGAATCTTTACCACTGAAATTTTGGTTAGTTCTTCTTCCAAGCTTGTCTCAAATGACCCCAGACATTATCTCTGGTATAGCACATGCTATTTTTGCTTGTACTAAGCTTTTAAAGCAGACAGGAGGCTCTTTTCACATGAGCCATTTTTCATTTCCTCTGCTTAACAATTATGTAAAACACTGCTAATAGTTTTATGCTTTAAAATATGCAACATTCTAGGAAGCTCATTATTGCTATTATCCAGATACTACAGTGTTTCTGCTAGCACAAGAAACACAGACAACAGCAGAGATGAGAACACCTCCACTTCTCCAGAACTTGACAGAACATGGAACAATTTCTAAAATCCGACCTGGATGGACTTGCTGTACTGGTGCAGCTGCTTTGTGTGCTACTGTGCACCTTGGCAAGGCAGCAGTGCATGCCAACACTGTGACTCCTAAGAAGATACTTGCACCTTGGAGGGGAAAAAAAAGGGCATTTTCAAAGAATTGCAGGTGTACCTAAACAGACAATGACATATTCATCTAGGATGGCTAATCTATAACATAGGTGTGGTTCTGAAAAATGCCTGGGGGATAGTTCCAAGCATAAGAAATCACCCAGTAGAGGACAGGACTGTAGGCAAATTCTAAAAGCATCCACCGTGGAGCACATGAGTCACTTCAAATCAATAAGAGTTGCTTACATGTAAAACAGCAGATGCACCCCAATTATTTCCATTTTTCATCTATCAATAAATCTTGAGGGAAAGGACAGAACAAACCGGATTAAAGAAAATTAAAGAATGAATGGGGAGTACAGGTTTTGGCAATACAAGAAGACTTCTTTTGAAGGCCTTCTCAATAATTATAATAATTTAAAGATTTCTTCCTTTCCTACTAAATAATATTATCTCTTTGGCTTCTGAAAACAGTACTGAGACAGCCAAGCATCTTTAGCCTCCATATTGGTTTTCAAGAGCAAAATGGAAGTAGCATGGGCAGGGGTGCTGACAGATAGACTGAAAATGACCAGAATTAACAGAAGTATCATGCCACACAGATGGGAACCTTTCTGCAGCATCATGGAGTGAAGCTGGACTGATTCAGGTTCCCGGTTGCTATAGTGACAGATTTCCCTGTCCTCGCCATATGTCGGCCCTTCAGTGTTGCTTCCTCTCTCCCCCCTACAGCCAGGACAAGCCTGGCTAAAGCAGCCTGCTGTACATGCAAGATCACGCAGTCACCACACATGCACATGCTGTGAAAACAGACCCACAGGTAATCTTTCAGATCAATCACCATAGCAACCCAATCTTTTAGTCCCTAGATTTTAGCCTGTCAGGTATATTTATAGAGCAGCTGCAGCGCTCCACCCCCTCCGCTCCACCACCAAAGCTCCCAGCACTGCCCACACTACCAACAAGCTTCACCCAGACACAAGGATTGCCTGGAGTCAGCACTGAAACAGAGCCCTCCTGGCACCTGCAGGCCCCAGGCTAGATGGCAGAGCAGTATCTGCACCATGCTAAATGCCTCCCAGTCCATGAGCTTTCCATATCCACGAGTACTACAAATACCAGGAGCCACTCTTGCCCACAGAAAGCTGAGTACCAACCACAGCTGATGAAATCCACTTATCCAGGTACCCACAGGATGCTTCCACAGTGCAGGCACAAAAGAACATGCAGAGCATGCTAACACAAACAAACAACCCGAACAGGAACTTGCAGGCAGCAGCGAGGCAAAGGAGTGGTTCCAGCAGCACCTGCCCCACAGAGCCACAGCTGCACCCACCAGTAGGTTCCTGAAAGCCATGAAGAAAAATCAAGACCAGGGCTTGAATGAGTAACAAGAGATAAGCATGTAAGGAACAACAGTATGCAAACACTGTTAGCCATTTTACTCCATTACACTCTTGGGGAAAACCAACAATAAACCAATGCAAGAAAAGCATACCCTTTTATGGTACTCCACATCCTAATAGGAAGGAGGTGACAGATTTTAGCCTCAGCCGCAGGACATTTCACATGCTTCGGTTTAGGTTATAGACCTTATTCTCCTCCCCTCCTTTACTGTATGAAACCTCTCTCTCGTGATCCTTCCTGGGCAGAATCATGGTGCAGGGCACCATTCACTACAGAATCATAGAACAAATTCTGGCATAAAAACCCTCTGCCAATCTGGCCAGTTCTCCTGCTCTACACTGTTTGAATTTAAATTCACCTCTTATTCAAAAATAATCTCCGGAGATTTGCATGTGAGAACAGTAACACAAGGCCAACCCTTTTGAAGTCTGTCCTTTTTTGCCCCTCCTTGTGAAACACCACCATCACAAAATACAAGAGCTTTCTCATTTTCTCCACCTCATCAGCTTTTCACTGATCCTCAAATCTGCACTCATACATTTTGCAAGGAGCGGGGGTGGGAGGAAGGACAGGATAACCAAAACCCACACAATGCCCTCAAGCTGAATTAGCCTCACACCACCTGCAACCACTACAGCATTACATTCTTTTCCAAACCAGAACTGCTTTTGGTTTGAGCTTTGAGCTGAGAAACGCTGGTGCTGCTTCTGAGCACAGCCTAGACCCAGCACCCACAAGATGCTTCCATTCCCACCCCTCTGCCCAGCTCCCATTTGAGCAGTAGGCCACAGTTCCCATAATGCAGGCACCAGAAGGTTTTTTCCAAAAGCCAAACAGTGTAAATATACAGCCATAAAATTTACCAAGAAAACAACAAAGCATGTGACATTTGAGAGAACTGCTGGATGCAGCTGCAGCTGCTAAATTATTCACTGCTTTCCCTTGCCACGGCGCCTCCCCCAGCCACAGTGAGCAGCTCTGGGCCCGGAGACATCACTCCTGGCATCACCACCACCAGGTACAGGCACTTTCAACTCTTCCCTGGAAATTGGTCACACAGACAAAGGGGATCCCAACAATAAATTACAGCCGTTTGTAAGACAGAGGAGGGGGAATGCTCACAACCAGTGTGGAAACACTGAAACATTGTTCAGGGTAATGTGAACCAGAAAATAAAGTACTTTAAATAATCCAGTCATTTGGCTGTTGTTAGCACCTCAGAACTCAGGGCCCCATATCTGTTTTGCCTTGTGTATTAGAAGCACTCAGCCTGTCTCCCCACGTGTGCCACCTGCTTGTTATTCCTTCCCTCTACACACCTTCCCCTTCTCTTCATCAGCACCGGGAGATCAGAAATTCCTACTCTCAAACAGATCCTACTATTAATTTTGGTGATAAATCATAGTACCAGCTGGTCAAAACTGGAAGGAAATAAAAGAGACAAGTCCATTTTCCCTCTACAAGCACTCTGGGGTGTGAGAAGCGTGCGTTTGGCAGACTCACCCACACATAAACATTGGGGGAAGCAAGCTCAGAGTGAAGAAGGGACAGGAACCGCCTCAAGCGACTGTTGGAGGCAGCAAATGACAGAGCAAGGGCTGCCGAGGGGACCTTCTGCACACTGGCAGTGGCAGCCACACGGCCAAGGAAGGAGGGAAAACACCACCCTGCTGGGTATGTCCTAGGACTACTGGCCAGAGAGAAGGGAGAAACCAGGAGGACAGAAGCTCCTGCCCAGCTCGTGGCTCCAGCAGAGCAGTTCAGCTGCTTATCAAGAGGAAACAGACACGGCAGCAGAGTGGCTCAGCGTCTGTGGCTGCAGCAAATTTTGGGGGATACTGGTTTTGATTCTTAATTATCTGTATCACAAAAAGCACTCCTCTCCTCCCACAAGCTGATGACATGGAAACAGGCAGAGGCACAACTTCTCATCTCCTGTCACAAGGGCCTTTCCAGAGCAAGTACAAGATACCCAGGCAAGCAGAGATCCAGGAAAGCTGGTGTCAAAGGTAAAAGGCAAGAAGGTGATCGTAAGTTTTACACTGACATTGGGAAATTCAGTGAGATATAATGGCAAGCAGGACACAACCAGGGCACTGATCTTGCTGATGTGACAAAGTAACAGGATATGAAATAAAAGGCTGCTCTGCTCACAAGATAACACACAGTTCCTGGAGGTCATCAGATAACAAATTTGACAGTAATGTATCTTTGTCCCTTGTATAAAAAAGCGAATGTCAATTCCCTGATTCTCACAACTGTTTAGAGATTAGTTACAAACAAAACAACAAGGCGGTATCTGACAAACTGGATACATCAAAGGCAACATGATGACCAGCTCTGTTTTGAGGAATGCTGCTGCTTTGAAATAATGAAGGCTGTAGGAAACAGAAAACCATAAAACCTTATTCCTTGCTGCTGCACTGATGCATTATTTCTCACAGCAACCCAGAAACACAGGAGCCTCTCATTTAACTGCAGTGTCTGGGATCACAGCATGAGAACAGCCTCAGCTTAGGTAATTTAGGCATATGCAAGCAGAACTTCTTATTTTTAAATCCCTGGAAGGGGCCTGTTAGTAGCAGCGATCTAAAGTGAACACAACCTCTCACAATTCAGTGGTTTCTGGGCACCAACAGGCACAACCTCTCCACCTGGGAGTTGCCCAGTGTAAAGATATTTCAGAGCCCCTGGCAGTACATGGATCATTTCTTCAGTTTGATTGGTTTGGGGTTTCAGCTGGTTATTCTAGCTCCAAGACAGAAATCAGGAGCATGTTCGTCAAAAATCCACAGTAATTTCCATGTGGTTTTGTGAGGTTTAAGGAGATCCAGAGACAGAGAAACCACCTTCTCTAAAATTATTTTCTAGCTCAAACAAGAGAGCAAAGACTAGCTGAGTTATACAGGTTCAGCCACAGAGTGAGCAGTAGGTCAATAAAAGTTTTTCATAGCCCTCAAGGTAGAGAAGGAAAAGCAGCAAAGCATTCTGTTTTCAAAAGAAATATCACAATTATTCCACAGATTACAGATTATCCCACTAAAATCCATTCCTTCCTAACTGATGTCTCATGATGCTCATTTTTTATTTCACTTTGTTTCTTATTAAGTCACTGACAATGCTTTTACTTCACAAAAATTCATATCTTGAGATAGATGAAATCTCTTTAAACTGGGGACATGATACTAACCTTCCACATCTAGCTCTTTCATTCTTTTTTTCTAAATCCTTTCCTGCAATCCCTAATCAGAAGCTGTATGTGTATTTTCTACCAGTGCACTGAACAACTACGTCAACTGCCTGGAAATTTAATGCAGTATATCTTAAATGCAGGCACAAGAGGGCCAAAGGACATTTCAAGAATTCATCTGGGTTGTAATATATGCACTGCTTGTCTCCAATTCCTTCCTAATGGAAAGTAAGTGAACCATTCACCTCTGTACTAAGTTTTAACATAAAAGTATCAATTACCATCTCATGAGTTTGATGGCAAATCCAGTTAAAAAATGACAGTGTGAAATGACAGGGAAGACACCGTATTTTTATACCATTTGTTATCCCCTCTGAGATACTAAATCTCTACCAATTTTTCCCCCCCAAAAAGAAAGCCATTCCTCTAACAACTGTATCTGGAAAGGAGTACCAGAGAAAATCTATTAGCTGGAATGCTGTAAATTAAAAACCTTGAAGAAATTTATTCTCTTAGAATTTGGCAGTACTTTTGACTTTCTAACTTAATACTCAACATTTTCATAAATATTTGGTTTTTCAACTGGCTCACCAGAGAAGATACTAAATAAACCAGACCGAACATCTTAACAGAGGTATGCCTGCTATATCCTGTCTGTACAGAACCTGAGTATTTGATTAGTCTCGAGGTGAGAGGGGAAAAGCTGTAAATTATGAACCTCTATGCCCCTGAGCCCAAGGCAGGTAAAGCCAACACTAATTTAATTCAGGAAGATGATATGAACAAGTGTTTTAGTGAGGCCTGAAATGCACCGATGCTTCCACCATTTCTACTGAACCATCAGTCCCGATGCTCTGAAACCTAAAAAGCTACTTTGGCTAGGTGGGCCAGGATTACTGTTAAAAATCCTCAAAACTTTTACTCCTCTGACCTCCAAATCCTTCTAAAACAGACAGAAGTTGGACTCAATACTCTCAGGCACGTGTTGTGGCTCTTGGGGATGGTCCTGTGAAGGGCCAGGAGTCGGATTCAATGATCCTTGTGGGTCCCTTCCAACCCAGCACATTCTGTCATTCTGTGATTCATTACATACACAACCTGTCTGCTTCCAAACGAGTTAGAGAATGGTACCATGGTTGAAGAGGATTGCCCTCTAGTATATATTTATGTTTTTCCATGACAACTTTAAAGGAGAAGACTTGTTTGTTTCTTTTGCCAGTTTCCACACAGCCTTTGGTCCACCACCATTCAGGGCTTTGGCACATAACACACATCCTAGAACTGTGTCTTGGCCATGTTAAGCATTTTGTGTAGACAACATTCTTTCAGTGAGGACACTGTTTTCCTTTTTTCCCATCTAATTAAAATTAGAATTGTTTTAAAAGCAGTTAACCTTGTGGAAAACAATGCAGTAGGACTCTGAAGCTGACAGATTGAAACCTGTTAATTTGGTAAGAACACAGACCTGTATACAACTGCAGCACCACTTAACAGGCAGGTACAAGATCTTTTAGTGAGGACAAGGCTGTACTACTCTCCAAACAAAAGCATTCTAGAGACTTGCTGATGATTTTGCATTTTGTTAAACACACAGTAAGATACTTAACAAGTGTGCATTTAATTACACTGTCTATTAAATTATGCTCAAAAGCTGTGCATTTTCTAACAATACAACAGTAAAGCAAAGATAGTATTTTATAGCTGGAATGATCTATCAGTTCAGTGTTACATAACATGCTGTGAGGGGATGGCCAGATTAGATCCTGTGAAAACTGCATTTTAGCTATGTTGGATGTGAAGTGCTCTCTCGGATGTGTCAGGATTGCAGCTTTTCATTAGTGCTGAAAACAGCAAGTACTTCTTGTGCCCAATCCAAAACAGTTCCCTAGGTCCAAGCAGTAAAAAGTCCAAAAATAGACACATTTCCCAAATAACCTATATTTGGATGACTTTGGTTTGATTATGTGACCCTCAGGACACCACAATAAATCTTCCCTCCCCTCACTTGTGTCTACAAGTAGCATCCTTTTTGCAGATAAGCGATGGTGCAAGGAGCACAGCAAGGACACTTGAGAGCACACCAACAGAAATGCTGACCCAGAGTTGCTCTGGATGTAGGGAAAATGGCTGGCTTGTCTAGGGAGAGCACAACACAACGCCAGATCACAGTTCTACCCCATCTCCATGGGGCTGCAGATTTATAATGTATGTTGTTTTGCATATGACTGAACACAATGTGGTATATGGAGGAGTTCAGGGGGGAAAGGGAGAGAAAGATGGGAAACAAATCAGTTTCCTTCAAAGCGTATCATTTCTGGAAACCCTTCTCTATCGTGACTCCACACAGCGACACAGACCAAGCTTTCTTCCCCTCCTCCACCTGACAATAAAAGCGAGCAACACAAAGTGGTAACACGCATTTCTGAGGGGGGAAAATGCTCCTGGTTTATAGTCGCCTTCATAAGAAATTGCCCAGTATAAAGTGGATTTCCTATTCTATTGTCTTGCGGAGTAACAGGATCTGCTGTTTACAAACCAAGGATTAAAAGCACCTTTCCAGTCACATTACCGCAGCAACCCCTTCACAGGGCTGCACACCTCACGCTTTCCACGGGGTTCTGTCCGCCCTGAGCCGCCCTTCTCCCTTCCCTCGCCGTCCTGCCCGCTCCCACCCGGCAGGGAGCGAGGAAAAGCCGCCGGGCGGTCCGGGACCGAGGGCGCCGGCTCCGCGCCCACACCCGCGCCGCCGGCAAAGCCCCCTCCCCGGCCGGCCACGCCGCTATTCCCGCAGCCGGCCANGAGGCGGGACGGAGGCGGGACGGAGGCGGGACGGAGGCGGGACGGAGGCGGGACGGAGGCGGGACGGAGGCGGGACGGAGGCGGGACGGAGGCGGGACGGAGGCGGGACGGAGGCGGGACGGAGGCGGGACGGAGGCGGGACGGAGGCGGGACGGAGGCGGGACGGAGGCGGGACGGAGGCGGGACGGAGGCGGGACGGAGGCGGGACGGAGGCGGGACGGAGGCGGGACGGAGGCGGGACGGAGGCGGGACGGAGGCGGGACGGAGGCGGGACGGAGGCGGGACGGAGGCGGGACGGAGGCGGGACGGAGGCGGGACGGAGGCGGGACGGAGGCGGGACGGAGGCGGGACGGAGGCGGGACGGAGGCGGGACGGAGGCGGGACGGAGGCGGGACGGAGGCGGGACGGAGGCGGGACGGAGGCGGGACGTCAGGAGCATGGAGGGAAACAGGTCTGGGGGCCGGGCTGCGTCGAGAGAACCGGGAACGCTTCAGCCACTTGAAGCGCCGAACTGGTGCTTTCAGACCTCGTCCTGGCCTCGCCGCAAAGCTCGGCTTCACACGGATAAGGACACGCTGCCTTGCAGCAAGGAGGCACAGTGCCGTGTACTTTCACCCTCTGTTATGAGCTACATACTTGCTGATTCGCAAGTAACTTCATAAGAGTGCAAGAGAATTTGGTTATTAGAAGCTTGACATACAGCTTATTTAAATTAGTTCCAAGCTCCTCAAAACCAGTACGCTGCACAAACAAATCCATTTACTAACAAAACCAAAGTAAACCCAAAATGCAACCAAAAGTAACTCACAATTTTTATACAAAGGAGTGCAAAATGGAGAAATGCTATTTGATATTCCTCATCTATACTTTGCCCACTGTAGAGGAATTAGGTGTTCAGAAATACCTTTTCAGAAATACCTTTCCTCCCTCCCCATTGATGTGAATGCATCATGAGCAAATACAACTGTTGAATAAGGGTACAGCCAACCAGGACCCCCCAGGACTGTAATTCCAGTACCTCAAGATTTCTCCAGTGGCCAAATCAGCCAAAATTAATTTGAAATAGATCAGGTCTATAGATCCAAGTGTCAATAGACACTTAGAGCAGCAGGACTGAATCTCAGGCCTAGATAGCATTTTGTAAACATAAGTACAAAGGGTCACCAATCTCATGGACTATTCTGCCCCCATACCTACTTACTTGAGCTCCTGGGTCAACCTGGGAAGCTTCTAAGAGAGAAAAAATGTTCCATACTGATTTGCACTTTCAAAGAAAGTGAGAATGTGGAGATGTAAACAAGGAGATTGTATTTGACTACATGATAATGAAAAGGGATGTACAAGGTCTGCTGGTTTGGGCTGGTAATTTTCTTCACAGTGACTGGTGTGGGAATGTGTTTTGGATTTGTACTGAACACAGGGTTGATAATACAGAGATGTTTTTGTTACTGCTGGGGAGAGCTCACACTGAGCCAAGGCCTTTTCTGCTTTCCATACTGCCAGGGTGGTGAGGAAGCTGGGGGTGCATGGGAGGTTGGGAGGAGACACAGCCAGGAGAGGTGACCCCAGCTGACCAAAGGGATATTCCAGACCATATGGCATCATGTTCAGCATTTAAAATGCAGGGGCGAAGAAGAAGGAAGAGGGGGATGGTTTGGAGCAATGTTGTTTGTCTTCCCAAGTAACAATTACACATGGTAAGCCCTTCACTCTCCTGAAGATGGCTGAACACCTGTTTGTCCACAGGAAACAGTGAATGAAGTCCTTGCTTTGCTTTGCTCGTGCGTGTAGTTTTTGCTCTCCCTATTGAGTCTTTATCTCAACCCATGAGTTTTCTGGCTTTTACCCTTCTGATTCCCTCCCATCATACTCCTGAGGAGTGAGCCAATGATTGTGTGAGGCTTGGTGGCTGTCTGGGTTAAACCACAACAGAGGCAAGGAAAATCAGTTTTCACCACTGCCATCCACACCAATGCTATAGGTTGTACCATGAGAATCCCTCAAATTCACATGCAGTTTTTCTCTTCAAATGAAGGAGATGCAGCCCAAAGAATATAAAGCTGGAAGTTCAGCTGCAGCTCTTCTGTTGAAAGCAGGGCCCAGCCACCCTGTAATCCACTCAATATTCATGAGCTCATGAGTTCTGCTCATTACTTCCCCTCTCACACCCCACACCAGTCTCCTATAAGCCTACTCCTATTCCTTCTTCCTCTGGGTCAGTAGATTCCAATTCAAATTTTATACTCCAGAGTAATGCAGAGGCTTCAGCAGAACAGCCTGTGGTGTGGAACCTTGCTAAACTGACCATTGCTTTCCTTTCCTATTGGGGCAGGGGATCATCAAGCACTTAGGAAGCAGCTAATGCTGGACAGCTCTCTGCTTTCCCCCATCCTGCTGCTGCCTTTGAGGTAATGCACACGTTCAACTCTTCCTGGTGTTTTGCCTACGAACACACCAGAAATGAGCAGCATATCAGGGGTCAGGTAAGGCCCTACTGAAATCCACTTGACAGCCAGGGCACGCTGGACTCCTCTTTCAATTTTGGTGAGCCACAAAATGCAGAAAATGGAGTAGAGCACACGTAATAAAAGGGTTACATTCTGAATGCAGCTGTACAAATCAAGGTGAGGTGTGTATGCATAATGCATGGTCTTTGTGATACACACTTAATCCACTTCACCTACTTGCCAGCTCTGGCACACAGCAAGGCACATACTGAGCTACAAATCTCATACTAAAGGCCCGTTGCACTGGGGTTGCACTGCTATTTCTTTCCCACCACTTCTTGCTTCTCCCCAACACATATACTCATCATTTCTTATCAGCTTTGAGGTTATTACAGAAAGAATTTATTCCACCCTCCTCCAGTCTCATGACAGCACATCAGAGAATGTCAAAATCCTGTATTAGGCTTTATTCTTTTATATAAACATTAACATTTCTCAAACAGATTAGTTAAAAATACAGATTTAAACAAGAATTTTTGCAATTGCAATGAGTTATAAAAAACAACAGATTATTTTACAGATTGTTACAAGTGCTTTACAAAGGTGCAGAGTGAAGGCCAGTGGCAGGGGACCAACCTCAAGTGCAAAATGGACACGATACCCTCACCGCGGGCATAGCGCTCAGATACACAGCCAAATAAAACAACAAACAAACCAAAAAACAGACAGACAAAAAAACCCCGAGCCATGTGAACCTATGCTCTTGGGATGCTCACCGGGCAAGCAAACACAGACCCTTATGACAGAGAAGACTCATGAGACCAAGCTATCAGGATACTTAAGGTTACATCTCTGAGATCAGCCATAAGATGTTTTTTTCTTGGAAAATAAGGAACACGTTTTATAACAGTGTATTTCTCTTCTGTCAGACAAAATATTGCTGTAAATCCTAGAATACTTATGGATGCAGATACTTAAAACTTGGGCCATAAATCCAGTATGGATCTCACAATGCCCAAAGTGAAGAAAGGATACAAGGCCCAAGTGTCCTTCTGAAGCAGTTGGCACTCCTCATACAGGAGGGACCTCCATATCCCGTGATCATCACTGAAACCTTCAGCAAGTACCTTGGAAAGACTTTGGCAAAAGGAAGACGATGCAAGTGGATCTGATAACACCCAATATTCCTGCAGCCTGTGATCTGAGAGTTGTACAGCCCACAGCTTATGCAATGCAATATTTCACTAAATGCAGTGTGTCCTCTCTCCTTGGTCAATACATCTTCACACCCACCTTGGAACACATACCACATGCTCCAGATTCTTGGAAGTTTCTGAGATCCTTCCACCACACCCACCTTACCTAGGTACCAGGCCTACCCACCTATCTTCCTTCTATTCCACCCCTAAAGATAAAATCTATGCCCTGATTTGTTTTGAGCTAAAGTTGTCCAGCTGTTAGCAAGTCAAAGGTAAATTGAGCTGTCTGAGAACCACCGTGAGATAAAACCGTGATGCATTACATTAAAAAAAATCCGCTACTTTATGCCTGACATCTTTTTTTGATACACAATGTTCCCTACCCAGAGGACCTCCTTGTTAGACAAAGGGCACTACACATTATGGGAATCCGTTTTCCAAAGGAGGGCCAGAATAAAGGGCAGCTCTAGAGATGAAGTCTCATAATAAAGAAATAAAAGCTACTTCTCTTGGAATCATTGTAAAGGGCAGCACATTCAAGAGATTTTATTTATAGGAAACCCAGTGAAACCCCTAGAACATCCACACTGACTTCCCTGAGCTCCTCAGATCCAGGTACACTGGGGACCCTGCAGAAGCCTTTTGAGCTGGATTACTCTCAACAGAGAGCTTTTGGCAAGTTCCTGCAAATTCTTTTTTAAAATCAGCGAGAAGAGGATCAATGGGCAAACCCTCAGCAAATGCTTAGAGAAGAGAAAGTCTCTTCTCTAGAAGAGAAGAGAAGAAAAATGAGTTGAGGGGTGGGGGAAAGGTCTTCATTTCTACCGTTTTCGAATGTTTCACGTTATTCCTTTGGGGTACGGGCACTACGTTGAAACCAACCCCTCCATCTGATCTACCCCAGCTGCCTCCTGCATAGTCTCATGACAACACTGAAACCCCAGGCTCATCACTCCCTGCATGCCCAGCCCAGGGTTCAGTGCTTTGGAGAGGGGAGGCTGGCTTCTCGTTAGCAAAGGCTGGGAGATGGCATTATGTCAGCATGTCAGCGCCCTGGGAGCATGCAGTCACTCATGCACATCCCAGATTTCTGAGAGCAGGGGCGGGAGTTTCTTGTCCTGCAGCCGAAGGGCAAACACCTGTTCAGAGTGGACACTGCTCAGTGTCCGAAGACTGACCAGCTTCATTAACATCCGTGGAAACATCAAGCGGTCCTGCAGGGGCAAACAGACAGCTGTTAGTAAATTCACCCAGAACTTTGTTTAAAAAAAATTACCACAACTGATTGATATACTGTAATGACAAACCTTACTTCCTCTAGACCCAGCATTCTCCAGGAGGATGCAGTGTGAAAGAACACAAGTAGTACATCATGTCCCAAAACTCCAGACTTTCCATGCTGGCTAAACTATGGAACATGATACAGGACAGCAGATTGTGACAGCTCACAAACCCTGCATTTACAGCTGCTATCAAAGAGCCCAGAAGGGACAAGTATGACAGTACAGGCACCAACAGACCTGTTACAGACAGTACAGCAGGAACTCTGCCTGCATAAACACAAAATCCGCTTGCATCATCACTGGAGATGTTCTGACCAGGCACTTACATTTGGTCTGTTGATGCAAATGTAAGAATGAAGCGCTTCCACATAGGTGTGCTGCAGCCTCTCCACCAGGGACTGATCCTGCACATTCGGTCGGTCTGCCAGAAAGCAGGTTAGAAGTAAGCAGATTGCCACGGGCAGCTTCACTGGCTTTAACATCTCTGTCTAACCCCACTTCCTCCTATGGTGTCTTCCCAAAACTTATCTCACATTCACCCAGCACAGCTGGGAGATATATCCATGATACTGGCAGCTGTGTCAGTTGCCTACTGCACATGGAGAGTCCAATCCAACTCCCATAGAGGTGGGAGGTTAGAGAGACCAAACGCATTTACACAGTGCTGTTTGGTCTCATGTTCCTGTCTTAGAAAAAATGTGAAGCTGCCTATTCAAGAGCGCCATAAGATGTCTCTCCAGTAAGAGACTTTGCCATTTGAGCCAGTTAGAAAACAGGAACAAAGAAAAACAGTCATTAATCAGGTCACAAGACAGAAGAGTAGAGGTGGCTTCTTGGCAAAGCCTTGTCCTGGCCTGGAGCAATGCTGCCTCTTGTCCAGAATATGTTTTCTTACCCACTAGATGTCACTCACGCTGTGGGACCCGCATCACATCAGAGAGGTGCCAAGGACATTAAGGGGACAATAAAATACCAATTTCTAAATGAGGAAGATAAATACTAGCTGGTTTTTCTGCACACTTTTCCAGCAGTGAGGAATTCAATTTCCTCTGGAAGTGACACTAGAAAATTCAGAATATAATGAATAATATGCTCCCTTTACCACTAGACTTTATACACGCTTTATTACTCCTTTTCTGCTTGTAACATCCCTTCCCTCTACTTTCTTTGCTCTCTGACTCACTACTGCAGCTCTTCAGATCTTCCTGGCTTTTTACCTGCAGAGAAAATGTTGATGGCAATTAAAAGTGCATATTCAGCATCATTAAGCTGTAGCTCATTCATTCCCTTTGAGAACTCAAAGATGGGGTTAATGAACTCAAACTGCAGACCTGCAACAAACAGAAGAGAGGAAGGTGAGGCAGTGACAATGGTCTCCCCTCTCTCCCACTCCCTTTAATGGAAAAGGCTGCCAGAAATCCACTGCCATACACCAGGGAGTGGGGAGGAGAGACAACCAGGGAAAAACCCTTACATTATGCTCTAATGAATCTTCCCTTTATACCCACCACTGGATGTGGGTACAGCAATAAACAGTGGCTGAGGAGTCAGGCTCTAACTGTAAAATTACAATGTTCCTGGGTTTTCCTAAAGCTTTAAATACCCCACAGCACATTAACAGGTAACAGCTAAAGGAACACAACATCAGCTGCCAGACAGGTCCCTCAAAACATCAGAAGGTCACAAGCACAACATTTATACTGTCCACTCTCACAGAATCACCTCCTTCACAACCAGCAGCCTTCATGCTTTCAAAGAAAGCTTTAATTCCACACTTCAGGTACATCTGACGCATGTATGAGCTGAAAATATGTGGTTCCAAGAACTCTGAACTATGTAATTTCCTTCAGCTCAAAGAACTGAGAGACCTGAGGCAGAGCCTGACCTAAGATTCCAATCACCTCATTTGATAAATTCAGTCAGACAGAAATGCACTGATACTTATTGTCATAACAAGGACCACTGTCAAATCAGGTCTCTTTGGAACCACGCTGAAAACTTCAGGCCTTTCCTCCAAAATAGCATCCAAGTTTCTAATTTCCTGCATTACAAATGCATCAGAGAAGGAGAAACAAAATGGAAGGCATCTCTCTGGATCCCCGTTTTTTGCCTTTCTAACAACCTGAAGAAAAGGCTACCAGGAAAAGTGTCATAAAGTTGTATACAAAGACTATCTCAAATATTAATGGTTAAAATGCTACTCAAGTAATAAAATAATAAAAAAAAAAGATCAGCTGAAGCACAGCTAAGATCTTGCTTTTAGAAATGCTGAAGATACACACTTCTTTTTACTTCATCTGAAATTACAGACACTCATAGCTCACTTCAGAGATTACAGCACAGATTATAGGCTACCATATATTAGGATGATAAAATGTCAAAAGCAGTCTCTGGGGATCCTCAGTGCACAGTACAGACTTAGTATCAACTGAAATGTAATCACAGTAATGTCATCACTCTGAGCGTCCATCCGGATTAGCAAGTGTACACTTGCAAAGGACAGAAGACTGTGGTTTGGATTGGTATGATCTGATACAGCTCCACCACCACATCACATCTCTACGAGCAAGAAATTTCACACCAACTGCTAGCCCTAAGTGGACATCTGCAGCAATATTTTCATGCTTTAAGAGTCCAGATTTTCCCAAGCAAACTGACACCTAGAAAAAGACATGAACTGATCTGATACTGTATGTTAAAAGCAAGAAAAAAAATGGTTTGGTCCTGTTGTAAACCTCTCACCACTAATTACTTCCAGCTGCCCACATTAAAAAGGAAAATATGTAAGAACACAAGACACTGGGAGGAAGAAACACCTGTCTAATGCACCACCTGCTTTGGCGAAGTCATCCCGATTATAGCTCAGGTCCTTAAGAAAGGTGATGCTCTCAATCTCTGGATTGTAGCGCCGAGATGTCTCCAACAACATCACCTGAAGACAAAAGATATATTCAGTTTTAAAGCAGGAAGAAATGTTACAACATCAATAATTTGCTGACTGTTGAAGCACCTTTGAAAAAAAAACCAAACCACCAAACAAAACCTCTCCAGTTTCTCTCAAAGTGCTTAAAAATTCCAAGATAAAGTCTGTTGCCATCTTTGTGGTGTCTGCTTCTGGGAAAAAGGAAATTCCTGCTTACCACTACCAAGGCACTTGCCTCATTCCCTTCCTGTACAACCAGGCACTGCAGTATATAACCAGGCATCTTGCCAATATAACCTCGCACTGCAGTAATGGCCCAAGAGCTGAGTCCTTCAGTCGGTCATCCTCAAAATAGAGAGGAACCAGTTCTCTAGGTGGGTCACTCCAAATTCTTTCATCTCTGCTACTATGTACTGGGGTGGAGTCAAACCCTCACCTCTATGGTAGACGTCTTCAGTAAAGCAATCTGATCTTCCCTGGTGAGCTCCAGGAAGCCAGGTAATTGCTTGGCAAAGTCCACGATCTCTTGCACAGAGATAATTGCAAGTTCTGTGAAGTGAGCAAAACGCTGCTGCCGTGCTTCACGGTTATTTGGATCGGGAATCTGGGGCCATGGCTGTAGGAATAGGAAGAGACAGCATATATTTGTGAAAGATGGAGCCAAAGATAAAAGATGAAGAGAGCAAGGCAAGAAAATGACAACGTCAGAACATCATCCTTTGCTATTCTTTACGGAGACTTAGCCCACAGATGCAATGCTTAAAGTAACTCTGTTCTCCCAAATATTTTACCTAAAATGCAACTCCCCAAACTTCACTTTTGCTTATTCAGGGCACGCTGGTAGGGGTTTTACCGTCACTTTGAGCCTGTCTGTGAAGGAGCGCTGGTTGCACTGCTGCTGAGCGGCCACGAGCTTTTTTATCATGCTCAGCTGTTCCGGCGTCAGTTTGTGGGAAGGGCTTGGCGGATTTGGAGGGTTTGGACGCACCACAACTGTCCGAGCCTGATCGTCTTCCTGCTTCTTCAGTTTCTTCAGTCGGATCTGTTCTTCAGATAGAACATCTAAAGCCAGAATAAGCTCATGATCAATCACAGGAACACAACGGAAACCACACTAAACACAGGGCAATGTGCTGTGGATGGAGAGGCAGAGATCACAGCTGCCTGTACCAGGCACAGCACAGTGCACACAACACAGCCAACAGTGGTACTTGTTTCTCCCTCTGTTCTCTACTTTAAGTTGTTTCATTGCCTTTCTTCTAATCATACTGCCATGTAAAGTGTTCACAAGAGGCAAAAGCTCCCCTCATGATGCCCTGCAGATCTCAGAAAAACAACACTGACTCTCCCTAAAAAGCAATTCCCTAAAATGTCATGTCACAACAGGTACTCCCTTCACAGGCCATGGTGTGTCCACTGTATTTTATATTATCCTACTGTTATGTCTTTTTTTCAATATTGTTAATTTAACAGCTTGTATATTTCACTCTCTTCAAAGTTCAGACTCAGCCCTGGGTGGAGTTTGAGAGTGAAAGGATAATTTGCTATACAGGCCATCTGCAGCAAACTCTAGAGCAGTAACATAGCCCAAGATGAATAATGGAACAGTAACTCTGCATAAATGTACTGAGAACCAGCCACAGGTCCTTCAGGAATAGGGTTACAAGTCTCCTTCAGTTGTTAAGTCAAAGGGAAGATGCTATTTGGATGCAACACTGTAAGGAACAGAACAACTGAACAACTCAAAGGCATTTGCTCTACAGAGAGCTGATGGGGTCCCTCTGTCAGGGGAAAGGGAAGCACATCTTTTCTCAAGAAAGTAGCAGCTTTCTCACGCCAAGCAATGAAGAGGGATTTAAACTGAAGCTGCCTAAGGACAGAAACCTCAATCCATTCGTCTCCTCTCTCAATCCAGTTTGATGCCAGGGCCAGCAAGAGATGCCCAGAGCCTGGAGAGGGTATGCAGGTCAGCAGGAGAGCACCTGAAGAGCAGCACAATGGAATTCCTGCCACTCCATCCAGTAAGTCAGGCTCATCGGGAGCCCAACTTAAATGCCTCTAAGCAAATGCACAAAGCATAGGGAGTAAATAAGAAGAGTTAGAGACATGCACACACCTGCAGGGCTGTAATCATATTGGCATCACAGAGAGAGGGTGCACAGCAAGTTCACTGGCCTGGACTTCAGGAGAGCAGACTCTGGCCTCTTCAGGGATCTGCTCAGTAGAGTATTATCAGATAAAGTGCTGGAGGGAAGAGGGGCCCAAGAAAGCTGGTTAATATTCACAGATAGCCTCCTCCAAGCTCAAGAGCGATGCATCCTTGTCTCTAAATTAGAATAGCATGGATTTGACAGATCGATCACTTGGAGGACAAAAGATTGGTTGGATGGCCACACTCAAAGAGTTGTGGCCCATGGCTCAATGTCCAGGTGGAGACCAGTGAGACGAGTGGCGTTCCCCAGGGGCTGTACTGGGACCAGCACTGTTGAACACCTCTGTCAGTGACATGGACAGTGGCACTGAGCACACCCTCAGCAGGTGCTGACAGCACCAGGCTGTGGGCTGTGATTGACACTCTGGAGGGAAGCAGAAAAGGAACTGATTGGGGGGAAAAAAAAAAAAAAACAAACCTCTGTATCTTCAGGAACAAAGATAAATAAACAAAGCTTGACTTTACAAACAAGACTTTAAAAGTGCTGAAAGATTCTTTGGCCATTTATTTTTATTCACAGATAAAACAAAAAATAAAGGATGTTGTAATGAGGTGGGGGTTAGTCTCTCCTGCCATGCCCACAGTGAGAGGACAAGAAGAAACGGCTTTAAACTGAGGGAAGATTCAGATCAGGTATTTTAAAAAATCTCCTTGTTAGGGCATGCATTGGAACAAGTTGCCCTGGGAGGTGACGGAGTCGCCTTCCCTGGAGGTATTTAAAGGGCACCTGGATCTGTGCTCAGTGATATGGTTTAGTTGTTTAAGGGTTACAGTGGTACTGCTGAGTAGACATTTGGACTTGATGATCTTAAAAGATTTCTTCCAGCCTTGATGATTCTACGATTCTGTAGCTGCTACACAGAAAAACAGGCCCTAAAACTGAACAAGCATACAACTGCATTTCTTAACAGAATCATGTTAAACAAAGACAAGAACTGGAGAGCTACTGTAAGACAACATTCTTGGGATTGGAAAGATAGAAAAAGAACATAACACAGTCAAGCTGAGAGTAACCTTTATACCTGATTTCCAACAGGGAGGATGTGTGCACAGGTACATGCACCATGCACAAAATTTACAATTCTAACAGCAAAGGCATTCAATGCAATTACCAAAATAAGGGGGACCTATAAGATTAGAGAATGCTAGTTACAGTGTCAGTTTAAGGAGGGAAGTAATTGATCCAAGTGATTACAGTCCCTCATCTTGGGACTCCGATGCACAAAAAAATTTTTATCTGCTAGCATGTTACTTGGCTATCAATGAATCGTGAAAACTGCCTATGTGCAAGCTCCTACACCATGCTAAATTCAAAGTACTCTAACTTACTTGGTTTGTCAGGAAGGAATTATTTAACCTCATGGTTCACACTGGCTTAAGAACAATAAACTGGCCATGAATAACTTCAGTCTGGGAATTAGAAGAATGTTTCCAGCAATTACTAGGGGGGAAGTTCTGGAATGACCTTCCAAGTGAAACAGCTGGAGGAAAAAGCCCTCAGTTTCTGTCAAAACTAACAAGGCAAATTTGCAGTGGGGATTACAGTTTGACAAGAATCGCCAAGCTCCTAATAATAACACCAAGATTCCTTTTGACCTAATTTTCCTGAGCTGTCTTCAAGACAAAACAATGACTAACTGCAGAAGCATACTGAGGCCCTCTGTATCTATCTGCAACAAAAGAGAAGCAAGGTGAACAAGTGGTCTTACTGCACTGCTTTCCAATTACATCTGTTTTGTAGCTCTTGGGAATGGGGCAATGGGGTAAAGACAGCACATGTAATGCTGATACAAACCAGCAAGACAAAGATACTGATGTGCTGTGTTTCATGGTGAAAAATTGAACAGCATGTCTCCTAGCTCACTGGGGCTTAATATTTGCAAAATTATGTTATGTTTCTGAAATACTTGGTATTCCTAGCTGTTTTGGGTACTGGATGTCAGAAAAGAAGACTTCACACAGATCTAACATTAAGTGAGCATTCATTCAGTCAGTCTTGACGAGCGAAGGGATGAAACCTGGATACCTTGGCCAAGGAGGGCTGTTCTGGATATGCAAGCAGAAATACTGGTGAATATTCAGAAACAGCAGCCTTACGGCTCGCGTGAGAAAAATAGCAGAGATCACTAAAGGAAGCAATGAGATCAGCTCATGCACAAACACAGCTGCAGTACTGTGGTGCTGCCCTTGACCTCTTTTGCAAGCTCACAGTGGGAAGCAAAGAAAAGTGCCTGCTGTTCAAGGAGCACGGCGACCAATCTCACAGTCCTGGTCACAAGCCTGATGTTACTGACACACTTTACAGCACCCTGATCAATGTGAGAGTCTTTCCTCTGCTGGTATATTCCACGAGTTCTTACAAGGAATAAAGCAGGGCTGGGGTTCTCAGCACACCAATGGTTTTCCACTAACAGCCTCACCTCCCCACATGATCCTTGCTGAGCTCTCAGTGACTTCCCACACACATTCCAACATCCAGCCAAGCACTCGCACTGCCTTACAGCCACCGTGCCCGAAGCGCTCCTGTCCCGCCCCAAGCTGCAGCGCCGGGTGCCCGCACTCACACTGCTCCCGCATGCCGGCCTCCTGGCACTTGCGCAGCCGGCACTCCTGGCACTTGCGGCGCATGTACATGTCCATCTCGCACTTGCCGCCGTTCTTGCAGACGTACTGCGCGCCCTTGATGACGCTGCGGCGGAAGAAGCCCTTGCAGCCTTCGCAGCTCAGCACGTTGTAGTGGAAGCCGGAGGCCTTGTCCCCGCACACGCTGCACACTTCGTTTCCCAGCATCTTAGGGGCTGGGCCCTTCTTCCGCTTCAAGGGGGGATTTTCTACCGAAATGAACGGTGGCGAGGAAAAAAAATTAAAAAAAAAAAAAAGAAAACCCACAGACATGAAGGAAGCGTGCTGTTTGCAGCTGACTGCCCCATTCCTGACAACCAGCATCCTCACTCAAACCCACTACCTCCCAAGCACATGGACAAGAAGATTAAGTCTCCCTCTTCACACACAATTCTTCTGGGCAAGCAAGTCTTCTGCAACAAACTTACTGACATAATCCACAAGGTTTCATCTCAACTATACAAACAAATATAGCTTCGCACTTGTTCCACTCCAAAACAGAGTGAGCGTCAAGACGTGCTCAGGCCAAGTGTTCTTACACACTTTCCAATCACAGTTAAGTTGCCAATGTGAGAAAGAGACCTACAAAAAAGTTGAGTTGAAATCCAAGGTTGTGCAGAAAGTAAATTTCTTCAAAACTCACCTCCAGTTCTCTGCCATACGTAGGCACAAGAATAAGGAAAAATGTTTCCTCAATTCAATAGTGACAGAAAGCCAGTGCTGAAACTACAAAAACCAGACTGAGCAGACAATCCCTGTAACTGGAACAGCTAGAGAAACTGTCAAGGCAGAAGACAGCAGCTTGTGGAGTCAGCTGCAATAAGCAGACAAGCCGTACACTTCACAAGCTCTGTGAGCCTTTGGAATCCTGAAGCCATAACTTCCTCTTCAAGAAGAGCGCTCCCCACTCCTAAAACTGAAACACTCTCATAGTGACAGTTTGTTTACCTTGTTGTTCTATCTCAAACACAGGGCCTTTGCCACTGCTTCACATTTCAGATGGTCCTGTGCAGCAGCTCCCAATTCTTCCTACATCATTCTGACAGATTTTATCAGTGGCTCTGCATTCTGAAAACACCTTTGGTCTGCTCCAACACATCTTACCTTAAGCACTCCAGTCAAATGCTTGCCAGTATTATATGTGCATTCCCTCCCTATTAGCCCTGTCTCTTTTCCACCCATTTAATTCTAGCTATGTTGACATCTGATATTCTATACAGCTAATAGTGCAGGTATTTTTCTGTATGTCAGGTATTATAGATTCTTCTATGGCAGCAATTATAAAGAGTACAACCAGCATGTCTTGATAAATCTCCAGATTATGTTTAGATGTGCCTGGAAAGCCTTGACACTGGAGTTAATGCTTAGTTTGAAGAACAAACCTACTGCATTTCTTGAGCACTATCAGGGTTACAGTTGCATGTCTCATTTTTGTACTTACTGTTTCAATACTTGTATCCTTACTTGTTTTTACATTTACTATTCTGCTCAAGTTCCTAGAATGGTAATCAGTTTAAGGTGAGCCTCAGATATTACTATTTGTGTTCCTCAATACGAGTTTTCAGCCATTAAGTATCTTGGTGTTGATTTTCAATCCCATTGACTTTACAGAGGCCTGGAGGTCACCCATTTGGCCTGCACTTCTCATCACTTCTCAGATTGGACAGCAAGAAAATGTCATCAGAAAGGTTAAATTTCTGATATTCTCCCTTCTTGTTCAACTATATTTCTCTTCACACAATATACTACCAAGTAAAAATTATGCAATGCCTACAGTTATTTCAGATTACTTAGTATAAACACATGTAATGACAGACTAACTGGTATAACAACTTTGCTGGAGCCTCAAATAATGTTCATATGCTTCTGAGGAACAGCTGAGTAATCCAATGACTTCCATAGATAAATCTGTCCATCTTTTGGATTTCTTAGCTGTCTTTTAAGACATTACATAAACTTCTTATTACTTTTCTATGGCTGCTTTATTGAGACAGATAGGCTTATTCTTTGATCTATGCAAATTTTTCCATCTCTGAGCATGAAGCATTTTACTTATATAGATTATTATTGTTATTTTCTGTAGTCAAAGATAACACAGAAATAATGTAAAATGTGTAAAGAAAGCATGAATGTCACCTCTGAACCTTCACCTCTCATTAGCGTCCTCCTTCCTCAGTAGATACCCTATTTAATAAATATTTCACACATTTTGTTTCTTTTTCCTTACATTTTCACAAGGAAACAATGTATCAATCACTTTTCTTTTCAAGTCCATAAACCCATTTTAAGCACTTTTACTGGGCATCTCATATCACCTTTTAACTACACTTTGTTTCTACACGACTCATGAGTCCTCATTCAATGTTCAGATTATCTCTTCGTTTTATATCAAGATTGCCCGTTGCCTCAGTGCTGAGAAAATACATTACGGTGTCATATTTCCATTAAGATGATGACCCTATGCACTTATGCTTTCCTTTTTTTTCTGTTACCTGTCCAGAGATGTTATACTGTCTTCTTACAGTTTGAAAATGTAGGATTGTGGTGATAAGCAGCAGCTTTAACTACAGAATCTCAGTTCTATGTCTGATACTCTTCATCCTCAGTTAACGTAAGAAATACATGGAGAAATTCCTCCTGTCTTCCCATTCTGTGAATCTGCAAAACCTTATAATTTCTTTGCACCACCCACCCCTGTTGGACTGTCACCTGTAGTACAAAGCTTTATTGTTCAGCAGCTCTCGATCAGGCTAAAAAAATTTATCTTACTGCCATGGACCTAGCCTCTCAAAGGTGAAATAAGCAAAATATTCAATGCATTTATCACTTAGATAAACCCAGTCTTCAGCTATCAAAAACTGACTCTATTCTTAGACATCATCACTGACTGCCTCAAGCACAGAAGAACTTGTCTGAAAATTTTGCCAGGTATCAATACTGCTTGCAGGTGAAAGAATGGACAGCCTTTATCTTGCATGGATTTAGAGAGAATTTTTGCATACCTGCATGCTCAGGGGGGTTCTCTGAGCCAGGGAAGAGCGGAAGCCCTTCCTCCTCCATCTCAAATACACTTGCCACCCTCTTCCCATGATCCTGTGTGCTGAGTTGAGTGGGACCCATGGAGGCCACACAGGCAGGGCTCGCTATAATTTCATCGCTGCAGCATTGTTTCTGCCAAGCAAGGGGCCACAGGCATCTATCTTCAAAGTCCTCAGTTTCTCTCTCCTACTGAAAGTCAGGAAGTACCTGTGGAAAAAACAAACAGATGCAAAAGAGGCAAGAGTTCAACTACTGAGACTATTGACTTCCAAAGTCTATTACATGCTGTATCACAAGCAAGCTTCAAGATTTTGTTTCCATAATTAGCTTTGTTTTATCAATGTTTATACTCTTAAAACGTAATATTTTAACAAACTGTGGTAAATGGTACAAGACTAGCATATCCAGGTGCAAAACTATTCTTTCATTGCCAACAGATTTATCAAAGCAAGACAAGTCTTTATTATTGCTAACGCTACCAGTACACCTCATCCCTAATCTCTCCAAGTGTGTAAGAGGGAAATTCCTGGCATTATAACCAGTGGCCTTTGTTAAAGCTTTCAGTAACAAATAGCTCAGTGCTGCCAGCTGCCCTGAATTTTGGTGCATCTATCACAGAGCATATAGAGAACTGGAAAAGAGATTTTTCATACAATAATTTAGCAGACTACAAAGCATCAAATTTCCCTGTTACTACCAGTGGCCAAAGACTGCGACAAAGGCTGATGATGCATCAAAGATAAGGATGACAAATCCTTCCCCTTACCTACACTAAGAAATTGAAAGCCAGCAATCCTCTCTACGGGAAATGGCCATGATGCCATTCTCAGGAAATGGATTCACCACCAACCTTCTGAGGACACCCTTTTTTGGACCCTAAAACCAGACTGGAAAGCATGTTCATTATACAGCCCTGACTCCATTACAGAACCTGAAACTGGAAGCAAATCCAACCACTTTTTCTGAAAAGCCCCACCTGCACAGAAAAGGACCCTACTTGTTTGATTGCACAGATTCAGTGAAACTGATGCAAATTGCTAATGTAAACACCCCTAAGCTGATTGATGTCAGTTGATCTTAACTCAGTGATTTACCAATGCAAGCTAAAGAGATTAACTGATTTAAAAAGCAACTACGTGAAAGGCCTGTACCAGTTTGAGTGACTGAGTTCAGGACTGGAAGCCTATCAGTCCCTGAAAGACAGGAGGTGACAAGAAACTCTGAAGCAGCCCAGATACAAGAGCATCAGGCAAGCAGGGGCATGCCTCACACACTGTAGTGCTGACCATGAAGAGGCCGAGAACCACCGTCCCATGTCCCTTCTTTCCTCCTGGATATTTGGACCAGACCACACAACTTTTCTCAGAATGTCAAAAAGAAAGATGAAAGCAATGCTTCCACAAACGAACCCCCTCCCAGAACTCTGAAACAGGCATCAAGTATAAGCAAGTCACAGTGTCCAGCCTGCTGAGCTCCTGTCATCTCCAATTACGCTGTGGATGCAGGTGTTAAAACCCACAGAGCACATTATTTCACGTGACATTTGTAAACACAGCCTCAGACTGCATTAGGAATTTAGAGCTCCTTTCCCTGAGGCAGCTGGAGAAACAGACTACCTAGGATAAAAGCAGTGACAGCAAATATGAAACTTGAACTTCCACACAGAAAGAAGTTCTACTATGGGAAAGTACAACCTGACTGATGCGATTTCCAACCAATCTGAAAAAACTCATGGTCCTTAAAGGAAAAATGTGGCTACCACAATCAACTTTTTTTAAAAAAGAAAAGTCTCCCCAGAAAATCTTGCAGAATCTGCAAACCTTGTGGAAGCAGCATAGAGTACCAGATGGAGATGGGAACCTTAGTAATAAATCTAAAGCCAACTTGTATACCTAGTCCCATGTAAGCTCCTCACCAATGCTGACACAAATGTCTCTGGACATGTTTGGGCATGAAACAAAAAAGCTAAGAGTAAGCCTCTGCATCTCCACATTCCTTTAAACCACGCAAAAGACTCACTCAAAGATTAATTATTGTGCAGAATGAATCACCAGCAGCACTACTGCAGCAATTTTCAAAGAAAGGGTTTGATCACCCATCTGAGGGACTCAGTGACAGTACTCAGGCCCAGGCCTTCAGTTCAGTGACCCACTCTTAGTACATGCCAGCCACAACTGAAACTTATGCCAGGAAACAAAAGAAGAGGGTACAATCTGATGGGATTTCAAAACCGTGTGATCTGCACAACGACTGACATTGCAAGAGTGAAACTTGCTGTCAGCAAGACATCTGGAGCCCAAAGGGGAGTGCCTGAGTGACTGCGAGCTACCAGGAGGGAGGGGAGTACAAATCCATGTGCACATCCAGGATACAGCAATAGAGGAGCCACTATCCCTGCTGTAGAACTACCCAGTGTGTTCCTGCTTCATGCACCAGCCTCCAACCTTCCCAAAACAGAATGGGCCAGGTAGAAAAAGTTACTTGTCTTCCCTGCTCCTAAGACAGAACATTTTTTTCTTTTGTAGGTGCAATAACAGTTGCAGGCTGCAGAAAACTGACCTGACCACAAACAGCAGCACTCTGGTGCTAGGTAAAGAAGCCTACTGAGCATTTTCACAAGTGAGAGGCTGTATGATGAGGCCTGAGGCTTTGTTTTCACAGAAATGCATGAGGATTGTTTTTACATGACTAAAAATCTTGCAGAGTTTTGTACTAATAAGCATGTCATTAGAGATTCACACCTTCCAATCTGCACCACCACTACAACAAAAATGCAGAAAGGTGATGCAAGCCATAACTGCAAGAGGGAATACTGTCTTCTTGACACAGTCTGCTTGGCTGCCTCCCACTGTCTGTCTCAACTCCTTCAGTTTTAGAAACCAGGACTGGCCATGTGACAAAAGATGAAGCAATCACTTCTCTCAAATGCAGCATCTTGGAGTAACCTGATGAGCAGACATACCCCAGCAAGGAAACATGTAGAGATGAAAGGCTGAGGGAAACAAATTTCTGCCAGCCCTTGCCACCCATGTCTCAAATATGACACTAAACATTTCTGAAGCCATCAGCTTCACCCTACTCCATTTCTTCCATCTCCCCTTCTTTTCTGAGAAAACAGAACAACTAAGATAGTGATGGTCTCCAGATCAGCACGCTTACAACAAAGTAATGTTTTTTTCAGAGACTAAAGACGGCAGCCCTGGCTCTTGCACCTCATGCTAAATACCAGAAACATTCATCACTTCCTCCAGCAACAATCTCATCCCATTCCCTCAGCTGAGTTCTCTTCCTAAGGCAGCTGAAATACACATTCTTCTGGAAGATTTTGCTCTGACCGGTCCTCAAAAGACTAAGCTACAGAATATACCAAACTATTGTCCCACGTTCATTGATGACAAGTAAAGGAGATACCATTGGGCAGCACAGAATATATAGAAATCAAATGAGTCAAATGCAGTTACTGTGACACTTCTGCTAAAGGGTGCTGTCTTCTCCCTGGTATTCTTAGTTTGGCACTTTCTGTGAGGAGTTTAAGGATCAGAAACCAGACCAGATGCAAGCACATTTCTGAAGAAACTGTACTGTGTAACACATGAATAATCAGAGGAACAGTACAACAAGCCCTTTACCTCCAAATAATGGGTGCTTAGAGGAAAGAGTAGCTTTTTAGGAAGTTTGTTCAAGTCTGTGAGCCTTCAAAATAGGATTTACTCATCTGAGTCCTGGCCATGTAAATTACAATATCCTACAGTTTCTGCCAAGGCAAACATTTATAGCTATGTTTCAGCTCTGTAATGAATCACAAGCCGGCACTCTGCAGTGTGTCAGCACCAGCAGAAGAGACCTTGTGTTTGCATACACACACTAACATGGCTGTGCTCACTGTGTGTCAACAGGATGGCACCTCTCTGCACGGGCCTTCATAAGCTGCTGGTGAACAAATACAACTGACAGGAAGGGCTATCTTTCAGAGGTAACTAAAGCAGGGATATAATCCAGCATTTTGTCCTCTAAGTGTGCTCTGACATGCTGTATAGACTCACATTGGCTGCTAGCATTTATCTCTGCAAGCTGGGCCCACGGCAGTGCATAATGACCTCTGCTGAAACCTAAACACAACTCACACAGTGATAATGCTATCTTGGGTATCAAATGCTGGCTGCAGATCTAAACGGCCGAGAAAAAAAAACACCAGTTAAACTGAGCTTTCCCAGGACTCTACAGCACCAGCAGAGAAATAAGCCCCCCAAATCCTTTCATTCAGAGTAACTATATTTTGTGACCAAATGCTTTTCCTATACTGTGTCTGGTGTAGCAGCCAGAGTATTTTCACAAACACTTCCCTAGGATATATAAATTCCCTAGGATACTACCTTGTAGCTGTTTCAGAGAAACAGAGAATATTCCCAGCTCATCTTGCATCATTCTTCTTCCTTCCTTCTACATTGTCACATTTCTCAAGAAATGCTGAAACAGATAGCAGGTCTATGAGTGAGGCAAAAATATATATATGACACGTTTCAATTAGGAAAAAGTTGAAAAATACACCTTGTACCTTTCAAGACAGAAAATGAATCTGTAGCTTTGAAAATGATGTAATATTTATTACATGTCAAAACTCATGGAAAAATAGTAACTTCAGATTGACAATGGGAGAGACAAATCACGAAAATGTAGAATGTGAAAAGAAGTGCAACAGGATACTGTAAAGAATGATTTTGAACAGTATGTTTACAAAGAATGGGAAAAACAGTTTTGCAACTCTCAGGGAACAGACTAGCTCAGTGCCCCTGCTGTAAATCCCTCTCTCAGAGAACTTCAGGGACACAAACTGAAATCGCATTATCTATTTTGATCTTCCAGAAGCATAAAGGCAACCACAAACTGGAAAGAGTTTGTGAGCCACTCTCAGTCCCAAGCTGATAAAGAAAAGCTACAACCTCCAGATTGCTTTCATTTGCTGTCCAGCTAAGCTTCAGCTCACCATGAGCAGCTGTCCAAGATTGTAGCTATGCTTTGAGAGCCCTTTAAGTTGTTGCCACCATTGACAATTATGCAGAAGAGTCCTACAAGTCACTCCCAGCTGCGCAGCCCTCAAGTTTCTTGCCCTCAAGTCAAGGGTCTTAATTGCCACCTCTCCCTCCCTAGGTCAGTTCCAGAGCCTGCCTCCCCCTGACCCCCTGCCTTACTTTGGGTTTTACTCCTGCTGCTGACTAACTCCTTCATTCCTGGCATGGCCTTTGCCCAGGCATTTGTCTCTCCCTTTGAAGTGGGCTCACTGCAGCATCCAGCTCTCGCTGGGTTTTGTTTGGTCGCAACACAAGGCACGCTGTCTCCTACTCAGGTCAGGCATGGAAACCACCACAAAGTTCAGAGAACAACAGCAGAAGTGACTAACAACTGAAAAGATTAAAATAAACAAATGTATGTTACTTGGTTGAAAGAGTACTGGGAAGAGAAGAAAGGCGTAACAATGGTTTCTTGAAAGGTGTTACTCTGAAAGACAGTATGTCTAAAAGAACAGAGAAGGGAAAAGTCTGGCTGTTACAGAAAAACGCCCTTAAGCTGAGTTCTGGGAGACTGGAAGTCTCCATAGCTTTCCTTCTACAATTAGACCTTATAATTACAACCACAATGCAAAGAGTTCTGTGGACATTTATGAATCTGAACTTAATATGACTCGGCTATTCTGCGAGTGAAGTGTCTATTATAAACAAAGAACAGCAAACAGCAGTTCCAAGCCAGTTTCACCCTACATCAGGCAAGAAGGAATGTAGGACAGAAACAAGTGAACAAATGGGTTAGCAAAGTGAAATCGAATCTTAAGGCACAACTGCATGACCAAACAAAATGCAATAAAACAGGGCAGAATAAGCCCAAAGCACTTCTGCTTTGCTCCACATAAAAAGTCCAAACAACCAAACCTGCTCCTTGCCCATGATCTGCAGAGTACAAGATTTGTTTCTTTCCTGCAGAACCTGTGGACTCCCTAATTTTGGACATATGGCTTCCCAAATTTTAAATCAGATGACGATGGAATGCACTGACTTCAGTCCCACCCAGGAAACTAGAGGCTCTGAAAGCTCACCCCCAACAGCAACTGTTTTGCAAGTCAGCGCTCCTGCTCACATGCCTCATCCAGCAGCAGGTGCTCCCTGCTCTCTCACCATACCTTGCCTGGCAAAGGCTGAGGTTTTGGGTTTGCCCTTCCCTTCAACTCCTGGTTTCTCCCTGATCAAAGAGAGCCACATCAACGCAGGGAGCAAGAGGAAAAGAGAGCATACATGTGACTACTTTCAGGGTGGGTAAGATCCT
Organism: Hylia prasina; assembly: GCA_013397195.1. Classification (NCBI taxonomy): domain Eukaryota; kingdom Metazoa; phylum Chordata; class Aves; order Passeriformes; family Sylviidae; genus Hylia; species Hylia prasina. The sequence goes on along the minus strand of VYXD01000888.1, from coordinate 324,546 downwards.
GAAATGGGCTGTGCCTTTATTTTTTCTTCCCCCCCGCTCTCTCCCAACTGCCAGATGTCCTTGGTTCTGCAACTGAGTGGAGGAGAAAGGAGACAAGGTTATTTGAGTTCATTCACACTGCACACAGGGCTGCTCTCGCCTCTCTTCCTGTTTGCAAGGAAGTATTAATCCCTCTGACAACGGGAGACAGAGAGAGGCAGGCCAGTGGATAGGGGAAGAGGGAGAGGAAGAGGGAAGAGAAGAGAGAGGGGAGAGAGGGAGAGATTATAGTAAGAAGATAAGACTTTTCCCTGGTTAATGAACTGGAAATGAGTAACAGGTGATATGGGGAGTGATGTAGCCACCTTGCTGCCATGAAATTCCTTTAAAAGGTCATTGACACAAGTTCCTTTAAACTATGAAAAACAACACAACCCAGATCTGGATAAAAAAAATCTCTAGCCCTTTCTAGGCTTTCTGTCACCTCAGCTTTCAAGCTTCTGGCTAACCTAGAGTACAGCCAGGAATGGCCAAAATCAGGGCATGCACAGGCTTATAGCAAGGAAGATGTGACAGCAGCAGCGTCCCTTCATCTTCCCCTCCCCTCCAAGCCATCCTGTAAAATGAAAAGTCCTCAGTTCTGTCTGGCCAGGTGGGCTGTGAAGCCAGTGTCCCAACATGGGGAGGAGACAGAGTGGAGTCACTTTAGGGGGACACCAACTTCTGCAGCGCTCACAGGGATGAACATGAGCAGAACTTGCTGTTTGCAGCTGAACTGCAATAATCCTCTGTGTCTGGCCACGACTCCAGCTCACTGAGAGCTCAACACCACTATCAGCACTGACCTTCAGAAGGCAGGAAGCACGACTGAGTCTTTGATAGGGGCTTCCTACAGGAAAAATCCTATCTGTGCTCCTCCCAGGAGGATGAAACACTCAGAGCAGCTGCCCCCTTCTGCTAGCAGAAAAGCAAAGGGCAGCTCTGTGCCACCTGGGAAGCGAGAGGGAGGGAATCCAGCCTGGGTCCTTGTCCCCAGAATGTGTCAGCATCACCTATAATAGCAATTTTTCCCTATGGAAACTCACTTTAAATGGGAAACAACATTCTTTTGCCAGTAGTACTCAATGTCTCCAAGCAAATTTAGCTATCCTAGCAGTAAATCTTTCTTCCCTTTGCACATCTAAATGTATCTATGCAAAGGTGGTTTTGGTCTGTTTTTCTTTCTAGGGCCCCTGTATTGGCTAATAGTGTCATTCCTTCACATTTCCACCCACAGTACCAGACACACACACCACCAACCAAAAAAAAAAAAAAAAAAAAAAAAAAAAAAAAAAAAAAAAAAAAAAAAAAAA